>CM041549.1:25230320-25307820 GCA_023238725.1 Scortum barcoo
TGCTGCGGTTCTCGCCCCACATCACGGTGCAAACACGGCGTACAGGACGCAGTCGGAGCCCGCTCCCGGACAGACGCACCGGCTCAACAACACCGTCATGGGGGTGCAGGGCTTCCAGGAGTACTTGGAGAAGCGGTGTCCCGGGGCCGCGGTCCCGGTGGACCTCCTGAAGCTCGCCCGTACCGCGGCCCGTCAGCCCCCGCACCACCACCACCACCCTCACCACCACCACCCTCACCACCACGCACATCACCCCGGGCCCATGCCTCCCCCGCCGCCGCCGCCGCCCCCGCCGCCCGCTCGGATCCTCATCGACGCGGACTCCGGCCTGCAGCGGCTCTACGGCGGCTACCAGACGGACTGGGTGTGCGGGGGCGAGTGGAACGCCATGCTGGGCTACCTGGCCGCCTTGTCGCAGGCCTGCCTGTACCAGGGCGGCCTGGAGCTGGTGGTGGTGTTCAATGGCACCCTAGGGAAGGAGCGCTGGCCCGAGTGGGCGCGGCGGGCCCAGGGCCAGCGGCAGACGGCGCAGCTGATAGTCAACCACGTCGGCAGCAAGGCCACCCCGCCTCCCCGGGCATGGTTCCTGCCCCCGGCCTGCCTCAGCCACTGCGTCCGCCTCGCCATGTTCCGCTTCCGAGTGCGGGTGAGCAATGTCAAGTTGTTAATGCTGTGCTCATTTGACGTTTTTGTACGTATGTATGTTTGTATTTTTATTAATGAGTACAGGTTTGACAGACATTTGTGGTATCTGTTCACATTGTCTGTTCACATTACCCAGTTTTTAACATTACTGACAGGGTTTATTTGTTCAACATATACCAGAAAAATGTAATTCCCAAATATTGCTCCTCATTTGTTTGATCTAATAATTCTCCATCCAGCACCCCACCCTTTGAAGATCTTGAAAAAATTGCTCCCAGACAGATGCATCACTTGAACATTTTAATAAACTATCCGTATTGATGGGGCAGAAATAAAACAAAGCTAAAACAATTTAATTAATAAATTATACTTAACAAATTGGGGGGAGAAAGTCAAGCTAAAGATAAATAAATGTATAGATAAATTGAAAGGGGGGGGGGTGCAGGGCATTTTAACACTCGCCCTTGCATGCCCATTTATCAGCTCACATCATGCACTTAGCAAAGCAACTTGCTGAAATGACTGAGAAATGTTATAGTTTGTCAAACACAAATGCAGAGCTGATCTCTCAAACAGCACAGATCTGTCTGTAGCTGAGGCCTGCTTTCATGGGAGGGCCAATGCATCCACTGCAACAGATTATCATTATTGTACTTTTAAACATATGAAGCAGGCTGTGCATCAAAAGGATTCATGTGCAGCATGACCTAGTCTAGCCTATATATTACATAACATGAACTCAATGAACCTGTCATACATTGTTGAACAACTGCTGAGTGGATTGGCTATTTATAGGCCCCCAGTGCCTGAAACAGGTACATTTTAAAGACTTATTTTGTGCATTTTGGTTGGTTGATGATTACAAATATTTATTTGACCTGTTGTATCTCTGATATAAAATACAGTAGAGAAAAGTGGGTGTCCTATATCTGCCTTACTCTGCTATTATTAGCCTGCTATATAGAATATGGTAAGTTTAAATAATGTGGCAAAGCAGTCTTACTGGGCACTGACCAACTTCACATGATGAGTTTGAAAAAGGGAAATGTGACTCATAACGTTATGTTGACGGCCTGCCATAAATGCGGCTAAATCGCTGATTGCCTCTCAAGGTTCCCTCCCATCAACTTTCACCTTGCTGTCTCTTCTCGCTTGTCATCTCCCTCCCCATCTGCTTGCATCGCTAGTATTAAAAAAAAAAAAAAGAAACCACAATGCCAGAGTGTGTCCTGTTATAATAGAAAAATCCCACCCACATTCCAGTACAACACATTCAGATGCTCCTTGTGCATGTACAGCACCATTACTCACAGTTCCCATGTGTACTTACTTGTTTTTCCAACCTGTATTCTGAGAAACGGGCCTATTTCTGCAGCTTCGAGCCTCTGCATGAATTACACCTTTACTAAAGTCTGTGCAGCTCCTGCTTTACATGCACAGCATGCACATTTAGTCTTTGAATGAGTGCATATATAATAATCTGGTTGTTTAAGTTGGTTTCAGTTTTATTATTAGTCAGCGACAGGAGAAGTATAAAAGAGTTTCTACAAGTCTGTCATGAAACAGCTCCCTCATAATCGGCCTTGCCACCCGTTACCCATATTGCATTCATTTCAAGATTTGGTTACCAGCTCATTTAATAGATTTCTAATGAAGTAACTGAATGTAATTATTTAGTTTTCTCCCTGATTAACACTGACGTTGATTAACAAGATTAACATAACAGTTCTGACATTACCGTGCAGCTCACCCACCAAATGGTTTCCGTATGAGTGAGCTCCGAGGCCCTTATATTTTCACTGCGTCCAGGTATCTCAGTCACCACCAGTGATTAAGTCGAACTGTTGCAGCACAAATTTCCCACAAATGTATTTTTACTGGCAAACTGTGGTTTATTGATCGTTTTCATGGGCTGTGGAGCTTTTTGTTCGTACATGATCTGTCTTCATCATAAACTGAGGCTACTGCTTGATGGCTGATCACTTTCACAGATACCAGTCCAACTTTTACTCTGTTAGGGATGTTGTTTTGTGGCCTTGTTGCTTTACATATAATTTCACTAACAGCAACATAATATTTTTATTATTGATTATTCTGCCAATAATTTTCTTAATTAATCATTTGGTCACTTTTGGTCTGAACCCACAAAATGCAGAAATGTTCAGTTTATGGTTGTTTAATGCATAGTAAATCCTCACATTGGAGAAACCAAAGTTGGAGATGTTTGTTAAAAACATTTAATGATGAGAAAAATAGTTCCATATTAATATTCGGTCAATAAATTCATCAATCAATCATTGCAGCTCTAAATCATTTAGCTGCTTTTACAAAGACAGGACAGCGGAATTAAAATCTGACATGAGTTTACTCTTAGCCAGAAATTGTTCAAAAGGAGGTGCCATGTTGAGTTAGGGTTGAACAGTTAATTAGAATATTGTCAAAATTGCAATATGGCCAAGTAAAATGTCCAAATCACAGGAGTTGCAATATTTTGATAAAGGTAAAGTGTGTCACAATTTATCATTATAAATGAAGCATTGTGATTTTATAGAGACGGCCCATCCCATACATCATATTCTCCAGATGCTTGTTTGGTACACGCCTCAGCAAAAGTCACACTATCATCATTTTTATTTGTTTTTTCGGTGAAAATTAATTAAAAAAAATTCCTCTTAAATCATGATTCATATGGCAGTCACAGTATCTGTCAGGGTCTGTCCAGCCCTTTTTGACTTTATGTTCTTATGATACGGCAGGCTGAGCTTTTTTTTCTCTCCATGTCCAGGTTGTACAGACTTTGGAGGACCACCACCAGGAAGTGCTGTCTCTCTACAGAGACTTTGGATTCGCTGGCCTGATCGCTCAGGACTCAGAGTTTGCCCTCTGCAACGTACCCGCCTACTTCTCGTCGCACGCGCTCAAACTGAGCTGGAACGGCAAGAACCTGACCACACACCAGTATCTGCTGTCTGAGGCCGCCAGGCAGCTCGGGCTCAAGACACAGCACCTGCCCTGCTTCGCTGCTCTGCTAGGTAAAGACCAGCACTCACCTACATCAGCCTACGTACACACAAACACACAAAACTAAAGTTTACGGAACTGAAACGCACAGCTTTACCTGTGAGCTATGTGTATCTGTTGTTGACCGACACAGCAAACGTTTGAAGGAGTTTATCTCTTGCAGGAAATCATATTCTGCCTGATGAGGACCTGGCTGCCTTCCACTGGAGTCTGCTGGGACCAGAACACCCACTAGCTTCTCTCAAGGTACCGTATGTTTCGAAGTCCTCTGCAAACCACAGCTTACTCTTAAACGATTTTCTCTGATAATTATGCATCACTGTAAGTGGTCAAAGAGTGATGCGAGTCCTGATTTACCCCAGCTAAAAACAGAACCAGACCTTTACTTGGGACATGCTTTTATTTCTAATTTCCCCTGTTTTATAAGTATGCAATTATTTTTGGAGAGAAGCCACCTGATCTTCTCTGATCTTTTGTCACTCGCTGATTCTGAGTGCTGCTGTTTCACAGTAAGATCCTTTCAAATGTTAGAGGGCTTTTATTATGAAACATCTGCAGGAAATAATGAGTTTTCTTAGTCATGAAATTGATTGAAATTACTGGAATTAATCAATCAGCGATAAAAAGAAAAGTGCCCTTAAGTTTGACTTTGAGTGCTCTTATGTAGCTTCTGTTTTATTTTGGTATTTTTATTTTACAAACCTACAATTTATCTGTTTCTATTGCATTATGCAAGTTTCTCTGTATATTTGTTCTTATGCTTTAACACCCAAATATCCCCTCTGGGATCAATAAAGTTTTATTTTAAAGTGTAGACTTTTATCGGCAGAAGTAATATCCAGATAATTAGATTGATTAAATGACTTGTACACCAGAATAAGAAAGTAATTGCTATTTATTTCTTCAGAACGTCTCACTAATTCCCAACACTTGAAATATGAAGTTTGCACAAGTCTGTTTTCTAATGATTATTTAACATGTCCAGACAAACTGTTATGTGACAGTTCAAAGTGTTCATGGTTTAAGTGCAGTAACAGACTTTGAAGTTGTATGATACATGGAAAAAAAAACTGAGCAGAGAAAACACCACTCTCTGTTATTTTCACAAATTTGGGCAATTTGTTGTGAGTCACTGCATCAATGAAACTGTAACTCCCTCAGTAGCTAGTCTTTTCCTTAATATGAATTCTTTAATTTGATATAATATGAAAACCATGAGCAATGAGCTGCAACAACAGAGGGGATTTATTCTTTTCTTTCATGCCTAATAAGACCTAATGGATGAATTAGATGTTTAATCAGATGCAGCTCATTCAGTGAGACAGCCTGAAGTGACGACATTTTCTCATTGTGATATCTCACATTTTTAAAAAACCTGGCAGCCAGAGAACGTTTAGATGATTAAGATTTCTATTGAATCAAACTCACTATTGAGACCTAAGTGAAATCCAGAGTTTGTGTTTTTTCTTGTTTAAAAAGATCTAATTAAACATATTTGGTATTAAGTAAACCTACAGCGCTTTTCCGAATGTTATCATCTTTAATTCCAAAATCTGTGAAAGACCCAGTATTTTGGTTTAGTCCCTGACTTTTAAAACTAAACAACCACCAGTCCTACCTCTTTATTGATTAACACAGCAGTACAATAATCAGTAACACGTTGCTTGCTTAAGTTAAATAAACCCTATAAATATCTTGTGACCCTTTCACAGTATTACTCACCACTGAAGCAGGTTTATTAAAACCTTTTCCTGGTTGCTTTCTCAGGTGCGAGCCCATCAGTTGGTGCTGCCGCCCTGTGAGGTGGTGATCAAGGCTGTCTCTGAGTACGTCGCCTCCATCAAAGACCTGGGAAACCTTGACGCCATCGCCAGAGATGTCTTCAAACAGTCACAGGTAGCTCACGTGTACACTTCGCTTGATTATTATTGATTTTATTGGGTTTCATTTGAATTGGTTAAATTGGATGTACATATTCCAAAAATTGTATGACAGGATAATGAACATGGGTTTTAACTGCATTTGTGACCGCACATACTGGACTATGGCTGATGGTTAAATAGGTCATCACTGTTGACACAAGACCTGAGTCAGCATCTGCACTTCCTCACAGATCAGTGCTGAACCAAAGAAATACACCACGCCTTATGTAAATCTTTGTGCTTATTAGGAGTGTGTAGTTTCAGTTCATCAAAAGACTGCCATGTTTATACAGTTTATTAAACATAAAAGTAATTTGGTTTCTATTCGTGTTTGTCATTGAGGAAGAAGTGTTGCCGTTCAGTAGCATTTTATCAAATCTGCGTATCTATTGAATCTATATCTATGGCCGAGCTGCAGTGGCTTTAATGGCTAAAGTTTAACCTGATGAACATTTGAACAGTCGATTAATCTGTCAATATAATGATGCATTATGAGGTTCAGCTTCTCAAATGTGAGGATTTTATCATTTTCTTTGTCATATCTGACAGTAAACTGAATCTGTTTGGACTGTAGTTTGGTAAAAGAATCAATTTGTAGATAAAGTCATTAATATTAATTCTTTTATCATTTAGCCAACTAAAAAAATCACTGCTTCAGCTGTGTACCAAACAGACAGCCATGTGACAAATTAAAGGGAAAACCTGAATAAATGAGCGTAGAAACACAACGAATGCAGATGCTTCCACTGTGGCAGGAGGGAAACGACAATTTATGATGGTTATTCCTTTTATTTGTACTTAAAAACTGCCCCCAGCGTGTTCACAAATTATCAGAAATCTGTGTGATCAAAACTTTGCACACCGAAACATGGAAGTCCATATTTGATACAGACAGAGCCAGACTAACACATTGTTAATTTTACTGGTCCTGTAGTTATTTCTGGCACCTGTGTTCACACTTTCATATTAAAGCTGAGTCATTTCAGATCTGCGTTAACACAAAGTCAGTTTGGAAAAGGTGTGCTGACAAAAAGACGCCACCACGGGTTTCTTCAAGGTCCTCGCTTTGGATCTCTTCGAGGAGAAACACTTTTCTCTGTCATAATCCCGGCATGACATGGCACAATGCTCTGTCTCCTTCCTTTTCCAGTCTCGTATGGAGGACAAGGTGGAGCGATTCAAGAAAGCTGTGGAGTATTTCTCAGCTGCCTCCAAACCACGCTCACCCAACATGGGGCCCTCCTCTTTCATCTGTGAGTAGTAAACTGCTTTGGAAACACTTTTGGAAAACACTTTGTATTTTTCATAAAGGTTAATTTACATACTTTTTTTGTCCCTCCTTGCACAGTACCTGGGTTTGGACCCAATCCATTCGGGGGACCACCTGGCCACATGGGACCGATGCAGCCTGGAAAGAATCAGGTAGATTTCTTAGCTTAGCAGTCCTTCGTCCTCTTTCGTGTGCGCGTAATTCGTTCTCTGCTCTACATGATTCTACATGTAGCAGAGTGGATTAAGTTTTTTGCTCTTTGAAATCCCTTTGTGGCGTGTGCTCATTTAGGGACGGAGTGGATCTGGCTAAGGGAGGAGGGGGCATCGCAAATCCTCCCCCCAGCCTTGATTGGATGCTTCTAGTTTGATGTGAAATAAAATAGGACAGTATTAGTTCCCTTCCCTGAGACATCTTCTCCCCCCCCCCCTTTCTCTCTCCTCCTTTTCCTCTCTGCTTCGAATCCACTTCCCTTTCCTGTCCCTCTCCATCCGATCGCAGTTCCCTCCCCCCCAGGTTCCAGGGTTAAAGCCACCCTATCAAAATGCTCCATATGGACCTGGCTCCACCCCTCTGTTCCAGAACCCACCTCCGCCGTCCCAAGACTGTAACGATTCACTGACGGGCAAGATGGGCTTCTCCGATTGGTCAGCTCCGTATGATTCCACTCAGGGGGGAAGTCGATTACCCAATCATCACGCCGGCACCCAGTCCGGTCCCTCTCCGTCTCCTTCCTCGTCATCAGATGGAGATGAACCCAACGACAACAATGCAAAGTAAGACGCAGAGAAATAAAAAACGTGTTTGTACTGTTCAGGCTAAAGCACTTTACATAACACATGTTTTGACTAATCACAAGGAGAACTGTCACGGTATGTTGACGGCTCACTGCAGTCACGGCCAGAAGGGAACCAGAGAAAGTGCTTATTCACAGGTCTGCATTTGACTTTTAAGAAGCACTCAAAAGATTTGTAGCAATTCGCTGTTTAGTTTGATTATTTTGAAGGGACACAGAAACTTATTTTAGCTTTAACGCTGTGGCCCACTTTATCAATGCACCACAACCTGAAAAAACACATTAATATAAAAGTCTGTAAACTTCTCTGTGACACTTTCAACACAGTCTAAAGTCTAAACTGAATGCTGTCACATGAATGTAAAGAAACAGAGAGAAAAAGATTAAATGTGCATCCTGTTTAGAGCTGCAACAATTAATTAATCAACTGAAAGTTAAAATTTGATTATCTATTAATTATTTTGATTAATTTTTTAAGAACAAATGCCAAAGATTCTCTGATTTAAGCTTCTCAAATTTAAATACCTACTGGCTTCATTTCTCACCAACACCTGTAAACTGAAAATCTTCATGTTGGGACAAACAAGTCACCTGCAACTCTAATATGCTTGTTTTTCACAAGTTAATATAATTTATAAAGCGATGGATTGATTAATTAAGGAAATAATCTGCACATAAATTGATTTTGTAATTGAAATTGAGTAAAAATAAATCATCAGTTGCAGTCAGTCTTGTTCGCCTTCAGAGCACTGCGATAAGTTGATCTCTTGATTGCAGTCTCTTTATTAAACCAGTTTCTTAAACTAGGACACTAACCAGAAAAATAATTAAAAAAAGAATTTTCTTACAGTTACCTTACAGGTTAGTCTGTAAAAATACATTTCCCTTCATCATGTGGGGGAAAAAAGAAAAAATCCCCATGCAACCACAACGGCCATCAGACTAGCACTCCCTCTCTGCACTTTCTATTCTCACTCGCAGTGAATATCTAGCTAAATGCAGGGTCCTTACAGGTGCTGGAAATCCTTGAAAATACTTTTTCGTCAGTGTTATGAAAAAACTTTGCTTTTCAAAGATAAAATAAAGCTGTAAGGAACATTTATGAACAGAACGCCGTTATAAAGCCGTACCTTTTAACAGATCGATGAAGTCAACAGTGTTTATGTATTCCATGTTTTTATTTATTTATTTATTATTTTGGGCTTTTCTAGCCTTTATTGTACATAGGAGAGCTGAAGAGTGACAGGAAAGGTGGGAGGTGGGGGGGTTTCGGGGACATGCAGCAAATGGGCCCCAGGTGGGAATTGAACCAGGGTCCGCTGCAGTTAGGCCCATGGCCTCATACATGTGTGCGCTCTACCGACTGAGCCACCTGCGCCACCCATGTTTTTATTTTTGTCGAGTTGAGAGAGACCACGTAAAGGCAAATCCTGCACAATCAAGTGAAGCTGAACTGCAGATGGCAAATAAATGCAAGTCATATATCCACTGGCCAATGCATCTATTTGGCCTTTAAACAGCGACAGGAGCTTCAGAAAGCCACTTAGAGACGTCCTGAATACACTCAGGCAGCAGCTGCTTTTTCATCTCACACAGACAGCGATTCTGGATGACATTAAACATGTTTGGTGAAAGTGCTATAAGTCAAAGACTGTTTGTCAGGGAAGATCCTCCACTCCTGCATGAATGTTTTTCTAGTTTCAGCAACTCAAACAAGAGTGAGATAAAGAGTGATGCATCTCCTCTGTGGCAGATTGTGTCGTGTTAATTTTACTCGCAACTTTCTTTCAGTGTTCATATTATTTGAATAATTTCCGCAGATAAACTTTCTTTTTTTACCAAAAAGTGTGCCAAATTTAGGAGGTCCCGCCTTTTTATTCAGATATGTATTAGATCAACATTCAGCTAAATATAACTATCAGATTGGAAAAATTGATCCCTAAAGCCAGTTTGATAAAGATGAGCTCTTCCTACAGTACATTGATAGCAGCTCTGGATCACGTACACTTCGACTGGCTGACTTTTTGTCAACAGGCTTATGGTGTAAAGTAGCCCAGCAGCAGCTTAGAGATTCAGGGATTACAGCTACTGAGGAGGAGGAGGGAGCAGCAGGGAAGATCACACACGTGCTTATAGAGTTATTGTCTCTTACTCATGTTTTGTTCACCCGTCAGTGTTTGAAAAAAAGGTTTGAATGGGAACACATTGGACTCGAGGCGTGTGTTACTGCCATCTTCTTTTGTCTAATACTACAAATATTGAAACAAAATGAGCATCCAACACAAATTTGTCATGTTTGAGGAAACGCACACGTACACATGATGACTAAATACTCCCATAAACCTTTTCTTTCAGCCATTTGACGGACAAGCCCTCTCGGTGGGAGGATCCCACCGGAAGGGGGGGCTCGGCCTCTGGAGACGGTTCCCAAGGCAACGGGAGCGGGTCAAACATTCCGTCACTGTTGTCTATGGCGACGCGGAGTCACATGGACATAACCACGCCCCCTCTGCCTCAGGTGTGTGTCCTTAAAAAAAAAAAGAGTTTTCAAACCAAATAACCATCGCAGGTGGTGTGAAAAATTTTAATTTTGTTTATTATTTTAGGTCAGCGCTGAGGTTCTTCGTGTAGCTGAGCACAGACACAGACGAGGACTGATGTACCCCCAGATTTTCCACATATTGACCAAGGTAAGCAGTTCTCCTCACTTTTAAGACCTTTAGGTTACCTCCTCTGGTTAAATAAGGGTTATAAAGATTGCAATTGAGGCATCTTACCAACCTGATCAGAGCTCTTAGTAATCTCACTTCCTCTTCCCTTTGTCCTCCCTTTCTCCTGCCACCAACCTTGCCCCTCCCCTCAGGGAGAGATGAAGATGCCAGTGTGTATAGAGGATGAGTGTAACTCTGAGCTGCCTCCTGCCTCTCTGCTGTTCCGGGCTGCCAGACAGTATGCCTACGGCGTCCTCTTCAGTCTGGCTGAAACGCACCGCCGCCTGGAGAGGCTCGCTCTCCGCAAGAGGGCTCCCCTGGAAGGTGAGTCCTGGGACTGAGCGGAGCAGAAAGATGAGGGCAGGAGAGTGTACATAGACTCACAGTTACCCTTAAGTGTGTGTCTTAGAGGTTAAAGTCTTCCAAAGATCTATAATATGGCGATAACTCCAGCTAGGTATTTTCTCCTTTGATTTTTTTTTTTTTTTTAACCTGAGCTTTGAAATATTGTCCTCTAAACAGCCAGTTAACTTCAAATTGGTTCTGTCATGTAGTTATAGTGGTCTCCCTGCTGTCTCTGATAACGATACCAAGGATCAGCAGATGTGGCCTATATTAGCACCACTGCTGGCAAAATGTTTGTATGTGATGTCAGGCAGGGTCCTCTTCCTTGATGCTCTCAGCTGACTGTTGACCAGAACTGGTTCAGGCCAGAGCGGCTGACAGCACTGTTGGCATCCCGGCAGGAGGGACGGTCCCTGTGGTGCGCTGGGATTTTTATAACTAAACTGTGATGAGGACGCACATTTTGACTTTTTCTGAACGTGTTGAAATCTGACATTTGTGCATCACAGAGGAGCAAATTCATTAAAATGTGAGTCCTTAAGGTAAAACAGGAGGCTCATGTTAGAGTGGGGCAACTGAACGGACATTAACTGTGCAGAAGAGTGAATAATATTTCATATATTTGTAGGTTAATAAAGAAAGTTCCATAATAATGTTGTGTTGAGTAAATGAATGAATGAACAACACTTTCCAATTGTTGACTGAAAGTCACTGATTTTGGGACAGCCCTAAGAAACTTAATCTTATTATCCAATGTTTTGTAGCCTCAACACCTACTTCAAGCCTGTTTCTTGACTACCAGTTATGTCTAAATCTTTTTTCTTGCCTTTATTTTATTTCTCTGTTCCGTTCACAAACGAGTATCTGCTGACTTGTCACACAACTGGTTAAGGAAGGGGACAGTTCTCAAAGTCACTTTGATGCTTCTCTAAAGTTTTCTTTCCAGTGGAGGACATTTTGACTCTCCAAACGCAAGTCTAAGTATCTAAGTATGTGTCTAAATGTAAAGGAGCCATCTGTATTAATGTTGGTTATACTTGTTGTTAGTCTGTTAGCTGCGTAATGTCACAGTAACGCTCCAGAACCCAACAGTGAAACACATTTATTATCGTCTATAGTTGCTTCATTTGCAACATTGCTTCATTTGTTTTAAACCAAACCATGTTCATCTTTACCGTCTTTCCTGTTGCTTCTGTGTCACAGTTCCCCCAGTGATCGTCAAAGAGTGGAGCAGCGGTAAAGCCAAGTCGGCCCTGACTCCGGAGTTGGTTCCGGCCCTGTGTTTCCGGGAGTGGACCTGCCCCAACCTGCGCCGGCTGTGGTTGGGTCGTGCCAGCGAGGACCGCTCCAGGAGAACCAGGGCCTTCCTGGCCTGCCTACGCTCCGACTGCCCGGCCCTCCTCAACCCAGCACAGGTCCCACAGCATCTGCTGCTCATGTGCTGCGTGCTCAGGTACGATGGCACTCGACACCACTGCTGGTTTGAATTTAGTGTAACCAGCTAACATCTGTGTGTGGGTGTGTGGATATTTACTGCTTTTGTTTGTTTTAAATAATAGTAAATGAAACTTTGGATTTTAGACTTTTCTTTAGACACAACAAGATGTCTCATCATGTTGGACAGGGAAACAGTGATTGTGATTTTCTATATTTCCTGCTATTTTGTTGAAAAAAATCATTGATCTAGGACATAAATAATGAAGATAAGCATTAGTTAGAGTTGAAGACATGTTTATGTTGAAATAAATGTTGAAATAAATATATCCATGCAAGGTGTTACATTTTGGTTTGCCCTCTTATGAACATGATGCACAAAATGGGTATTTGAAAGTTTTGAACTTATGTGTGTTTAAACTGTAACTGAATGTCATTTTCAGACGGTGACATAGAACTGGTAGTCAGAACAGTCAGGAGGTCTGGTTGAGGTTTGACCGTCACTAGAAACACATTTTTGGCCTTTTTGAAAGAGCCTGTGTGGTCACCTGTGTCAAATATCTTGTTAAGCTCTTCTTAAGACCTGAGCGTAGTTATCAGCAGGCCCATGTGTTGTGTTTACTGCCTCTGCAGAGGAAGAAATTTTGTTAACGTACAATTTCCCAGATGCAGCTTACAGCCATGCCGATGCTACTACAACCAGCAGCTATGTGGCACAAACTGGGACTGCAGTTCACCTTCATTTTTATACTTCGTGGCACCTGCTAGTAGCTTTCCCTTCTGTCACATGTGAAAATGTCTTATATGGAAAGCTCTGTGTATGGATTGACAGTGAATTACAATATGAGATGTGAAATAGTTTACTGTGGACTTTTTGTGTCCTTGCTGCAGAAAGGTTTGCCTGTCTTGTTTGGATAAAGGATGTGGACAAATTTAATATTGAATATTCATTCTTTTGTAATGGTTCTCAATGCATGTACAGTTCTTATCATGTGCTACAGGCTTCTTTTGAATGACGTTTTTGTTTTGGAGCATCAGTTCAGTGTAGTGAGCTTTGCGTTGCTTCTCTCTCAGGTATATGATGCAGTGGCCTGGAGGAAGGATCCTCCAGAGACATGAGCTGGATGCCTTCCTGGCCCAGGCTGTTTCCAGCCAGCTCTACGAACCAGACCAGCTACAGGAGCTCAAGGTGAGACCCCCGCTCCCTGGTTGATTTGATCATCACGCATCAGGGTTTTTTTGTTTTGCAGAGAATAAACATGTTGAACACAGTTCTCATTTTGTTTGTTTTCTTATTCCTCCTTAATTAGGTTCCCTTTGTGTAGCGTAATTGGCTGAAAGCTGTCAGTTGGACCAAACAACCAGACAGAGATTGCCTGAAAAAGATTGTCTCTATCTGGTTGGACCAGGATTTGATAACAGTAGATGTATGATTTTTAGCACAATTTCAGAGGATAAATCATTGTTAATCAAACCGCTGGTTGTGAACTATAAAAGAAGTGTTCTTATTATAAGTGATGTAAAGTTCTGAGGCATTAAGTATTACTGTAAATAATCCTGAGACAGATCTGGGACCTTTGAGATTAAACTCAGTGATAATCCTATCACACTCCTTTAAGACCAGTTCAAGTGATTTTGGTGTTACACGTAAAATTCATTTGGGAGTATCTTCCTTTGAGACAAGATGTGTGTGTGCCCACGTACCATGTGTTCATGATTCACAACTCTTCTGCACTGTCGTTTTTTTTTTTTTTTTTACTACTCGTCTAATTCTGCTCAACAGTTTGAATATTCTCTTATTTCACATTTTGTGTGTTTGCTGTTAGGTGGAGAAGGTGGATGCCCGCGGCGTGCAGCTCGCTTCTCTCTTTATGGCCGGCGGGGTCGACACAGCAGCTGTTCTGTTCATCAATGATGTGTGTGGCCAGCCGTTGCCGTGGGAGCACTGCTGTCCCTGGGGCTTTTTCGACGGCAAACTGTTCCAGAGCAAACTGGCCCGAGCCGCCCGCGACCGGGCCGCCCGGGCCGCCCTGCTGGACATGTGTGAGGGGCAGGTACGAACCGGAGTGTGCCGTCCCGTGGCAGCATGAGGATACGATGCATGGTTTCTTTTATCCTTGATCCCAATTCAAGTCCTTTAACGGTGGATATTTGTCGGTTCCAAGCCCAATCTGATATTAATATTTACCTTAAATGTTTATAAAATATTTTCTGACTCACTGAAATTACAGCTGTAGCCTTTTCAGCCCACCTTATTTTTCAGGAGATGCTCAATACTGGAGCTCCTAAAAAAAAAAAAAAGTTAAATTAAATTATTAATATTATGTGGATTAAAGTTTAACTGGAGATAGTCAAGTCATTTTTCTTTAAATCACAGTATCACGAATCCCAGTTTGCCTCAAGGGGCTTTACAGTCTGTACAGTATACGACACCTTCCGTCCTCAGACCCGTCGACTCAGATGAGGAAAAGCTCCCCAACGAAAAAGCTAAAGGGAAGACCTCTCACTCTGTAGGAGATCCTAAAGTACAGAAACACTGTAGAGCAGCGCTGCAACACCAGCAGTCTGAGATGGAAAAAATACAGTAGAGATCAATACAGACCGGATCCAAATGTGATCGGCTTTATTGTAGTGATATGATCCATTAAAATGTAGATCTGCCTGAGGCCCGTCCTCGGGATCGGCCCTCATTATCCGGCTGTGTTTCACGTCAGTAATAGCTGAGAGGCTCAGTCACAGTTGTGTTTCTGCCCTGCAGGAGGAGCTGGTGTCCAAGGTGGAGAAGATGCGTCAGGCAATCCTCGAGGGCATCAACCTGTCCCGCCCTCCTCCTCCTCCTCCTCCACTTCCACCTCCTGCCTTCCTCCCCCCTGCCATGATGCCCCCCTTCTACCCCATGCCTCCACTCTACCCACCTCGCCCCATGGGCGGCATGCCCCCTCATCATCATCCACATCATCCACATCACCCTGCCCAGCACAGACCCAGAGCCTTCCCAGGTACAGGTGCTTTCCTTTCACCCGTTTGTTTCTCTACACAGACACTTTTAGATGGATGTCTCTCTTCTCTTTGTCCTAATTTCATACTACACACTATTCTGAGCAGCCCCTGAGTTTGTTTTGTGCTCACATTGGAGAAGTGAGAAAATACAGGATAAAAAAAACAAAATGGATGAGTGGTTGACAGGAAGAGTTGTTGATGGTGATGAATATGTAACTGGCTGGTTGTAACTGTGGTTTTCTTTTTGAGACAATTTAACAAAAGTTTTGTCTCAGTAATCACTTTTCCTCTTTCTTCAGGCATTCAGTCCATCCCGCCTCAGGGAGGGAAGCTGGAGATCGCCGGCATGGTTGTTGGCCAGTGGGCTGGGAACAAACCGGTCCGTGGGCGAGGGGGGTTCAACATGCAGGTGGTGTCAGTGGGAGCAGGGAGAGGGTGAGTACCGTGAAGATCTCAAAGCCAGTTACATATTATGAAACCTCCAGTTTTCCAAAGCTGTACAAACTCTGCACATGTTGTCACAATGACCACAGTTTAGAGGTCGGTACTTTAGTCATGATTGTATTAATATTCATATTTATTTCCCCCAGTGGCAAGCTATTTTTTAAGCTCAAAGAAAATACTGTGTCAGGGCAACATTTGTTTGCAATCATTGGCAATGTCAGAAGACAAGTACTAGATCTAGCCAGCAACATTAACTAGCTGTCTAACAAAGAACACCTTCTACTTAATTATGCATCACTTTGACTGCAAACACACCAACTACACGGCCTCTGCACTGCATCTTTGTCAGGATGGGAGTCTTCTGCAGTCTAACTATTTCGATTCCCCAGGTTTTATTTTAGCAGAGGGAAATATATCCGCTTAAATAACTACATTTTTAGGAGACTTCTAAATAATAAAGAGGGATTTCTGTTGGTTGAGGGTGTAGATTTACTTTGTGTGGGGGGATCAAGGGCAAAGGCAGACCGCTGACACATCTGAACTTCCTTGTCTCTTCTTCACAGGAGGGGTAAAGAGATTCCAGCGAAATTAAGAGGAGTGAAAAAGGCCCCCGCCAACAGAACACAGGTACACTTGTGTGTGTGTGTAATTATATTGAGTCAACAGTCAGAAAGACCTTTATATTACAAGTCTTTTACCATTTCCTACATGAATCGAACCTCACAGCCTTGAGTTCCTAGTTTGTCCATCTCGAGTTGTTCCTGCTGTTCTGTTAAACTTCTGCCTCGCTTTCCTCCTCCTCCTCCAGACGTCACCCCCCCCATCCAGCAGTCCCCCAAAGCCCTCAGAGGAGGCGGGCTCCACACCAGAGGTTGCGACTCAGCAGCTTAACGGCAGCTCAGCAGCCTCCGCCATCGGCCAGCCCTTGGAGCTGGCTCCCCTGGCCCAGCCAATCCCGTGTGCCTTAGCCAGCAGAGACAACCAATCAGAGGGGGTGGAGGTGGAGGCCCCCTGTTGCCTTGACGACTGCCCGTCAGACGGAGCACTACAGAAGGAAGAGTGATGGCGTCCCTCCCAGGATGCACTGCTCTGAGAGAGTTCTCTGTGTTCGACTGCCTTTCCCTGTTTTTGTAGCCCCGCCTGCTAGCTGCCACATCATCACATGGAGCAGGAAGTGACGTGAGGCTCCTCCTCTTCCTCCCTGCTGCTCCATGTGATGAAGCAGTTGGCCGTTACTTCCTTTTTAATTTTCTCATGTGGTTTTACATTGTTTTATGAAGAGAGGTTTTCTCCGTGAGTCTGTAAGCGCCCCACCCCTCAAAAATCCTAAATGCCTCCCTCCCGCACTCAGTAAAATAAGCTTGAAGCCCCGCCCCCCACATCACGACCCACCACGTAGATGAGCCCCTCCCCCCTTTAAGTATCTGTTCAGTATCAGTACAATTTCTTATTTTGTGTTTTTAATGGTCCCATTGTTTGAATCTCTGCACAAGCTTGCGGTTACGGTGACCGATTGGATGTGGTTATCATACAGCATCTAGGCTTGGTCGCCACGGTCGGTTAGTTGTGTGTTGATGCGGTTTGTTGCCATCTCGTGTGAAGTTTGTCTTTACGTGAGTTCAGAGTTTGACTCTGAAGGAAAGATTTTAACAAAGCGACCCTCGTCCCCTTAAAGCTCGAACAGCACTGCTGAACACACAGTGTTACTCCACTTATTAGCCACAAACCCCTTTTATTGATTGATTGGTTATCTATCACAGGAGCATTTCTGCACCACCATGGTATTAGCGTGCTATCTCACTTTGACCTATGTAGCAAAGCCTAGTGCTAAGCTATGCTGAGAGACCCCATGAATTTATGCACCTTAAGCCCCAGAGTATGCAAGATATCACCTTGCTCCTCCAAAAAAAAGTGCATTATTATATTATCTTCCCCTCCCCCTTGTCCCTTTCTCCCAAAGCTTTGATTATATTCTCCCAACAGAAGCACTTAATGTTGTATTTAAATATAATGGATTTGAACAAGCCCCCTTAGAGGTGAATTGACAGTCTGTGAGGGGTGTCCCCTTGCGTGAATTATTACGACATGTAGAACTACATTTAAAGGTAGAGATCTATTTGAGAGACGTCAGAATGTGAACAGAGTGGTTTCAGACAAAAAAGCACTTTGTTTTAGAAAAAGTTAAACCACACTGGACAGTCCTCTACCAGGTGATAAAGAAATGGAAAAAAAACACAACTCTGAGGCACCTTCTGGATTTTAAGGCCAAAAAGAAAAGAATAATGCTGCCCAGCAAATGATGGAAGTGAATGAGTAAGGATCTGAGTGTCTGCTGCCAGGCAGAGTTCTCTTCAGACTGGCCTCACACGTTCAGTCAAGAACTTGAAGCTGAAAGGACTCCTGATTCCCAGGAATCATTTCAGATTTCTAAAGTTATTTCCAAAGTGTATTTTCATAAGGCTAGCCACCCGAGGCAGCCAGTGGTAAATATATATATATATATAAAAAAAGAGGTGTGGCAACAAAGCCTCAAAGATCCCTCCGCCTTCTGGTGGTAATTGAGCAGCTGTTGTCATGACGATAGCCCAGCACAAAGAGCTGTTGCCCCGCAGAGCTCCAGTGTGTCACTTTAGACCAGCAGGAAGCACTTCCCTGCCCTGAAGCACCTCCGCCCAACACGGCAGAGGCTTTATGGGTCGGATCACATGACATGACAGGAGAGAGAGAGAGAGCGTGAGAGCGTGAGAGAGAGAGAGAGAGAGAGGCCTCGTGGCGGACTCGAGTGTGCCGCTCACAATCTGAGACTTCTAAGATAATGAATTGTTTTATTAGAGCACATATGTTTGTAGAGAAAGAGATGTGTCCCCCATAGTAGGTTTCATCTGACTACGGAAATACAACTTACCAATTCCTGGTAGCACAACTGCAAATGTAAAAAAATGTAAAAAAAAAAAAAAAGCAGTAAGACGACAAATAACTGCCTGAGAGATGCTGGCCATGAACATTGTAATCTCTATAAACTTACTGAGAGAGGTTGAAATGAGCTCACTATGTTAAAAAAAAAAAAAAAAGGCAAGTCAAGAAGAAGCACCTTATTTTCTTACTATGTTGATGACTTGTGCTCTACCATGTGCCACATAATTGACATGGATAAAGCTCTTACGAAACGCCATTTTTTTGAAGGAAAAAACCCTGACTATATATGTAAGTGTTAATGTAGTCGCGTCAGACATCCCCTCAGTTTATGAACTCAACCATTACAGTGACACGCTGACAGTTCACCCAGCCATGAGTGTAGGCCTACGCTCATCTCCACGGGGGTCTGGGCCGCGCCGCCGTCTCTTACACCAACACCAAATGAAATCAGAGGTTCGGACTTGTTAGCCGTTATTGGTAGGGATTAAGCATTCGAGTGCTATAGGTGTTCATAGGTTAAGAGTAGGTAACAGCGTCGGGCTTAACACAGGACTGTAATACACAGACACCAAGACTAGGCTAGAGAATATAGCTCCACTGGCCGAAAATACTAAGTCTAGATTTACTAGGAGTCATATACTTAACTGCTTTCAACTTTTGACATTAGTACAAATATGTGTATCGCAACAGCACATTGTTAGAAGATGGCTTTTTTTCTGCGGCGAGCCAGAGTGTGATCTGGTATACGATGCCCTCTCTTGATTCGCTCGCAGGATAACAGTTACACACACGCACATACACACAAATATATACAAACAAAACACAAACATAAACACACATACAGAGGACAGACAGGCATTCAGTTGCATTTGTTACCAGCAGCATTCTCTCTGCTTTTGTGCTGAAGTGATTTTGTGCAGTTTCAGTTCCCAGTGGAGTGGTCGTCAGTTCATCAGAGATCATTTTGGTAACACATTCTACTGATTCTGATAAATAATAATGATTATAACAACAATAATAATAAAAAAAACAGCAAAAAAAATAACAGAAATAATCCCACATTTTCAAGTTTTGCATGGACGGATTAAAAGTACACGTTAAGAGGTGTCGAGTACAGGCACAGAAACAAGCAAACACGACACACACCACATTAACACACACACACTGTCACACACACACAGATACATAGATGTTAAACCCTGAGTTACACAATAGCTAGTATGGAAAAAAAAAGTCAACACAATACATGATGTAGTGTCCCTCTCTTGTCCTTGTCTGTTTTAGTTCGATAGATATTTGATCAGTGATTTTTATGCTTGTTATCCTAACCCCGCTCCCCACCCCACTCTGCACCCCACCCTGCACCACACCCTGCACCACACTCTGCACCACACCCTCCTGCTATGACACTTTTTCTCGCCACCCCCTCCTTTTTCTACACCTCCCCAAAAAAACAACTTTTCATTCACTTCTTTTCTTGGCCCTCCAATCTGTCATAGAGTACATACATCCACACACACTTACACACACACAGATTCTCATTTAAAGCAGTCACACACAAAATACACTCAGATATTGTACACACAGGTTGACCCCCCCCACCCCCACCCCCCGAACCCTCTTTTTTTTCCTGCTTATATTTCAGTTCTTTCTTTCACTCTTCTCACCTCCCTCTCTGCCTCTCCTTTAGCCCTTAGGACCGTTTCTATTGGCCGTTTTCTCTTTTCTCTTTGGGCTGCCGCCCCGCCCCCTTAATCAACCCAACTAACAGTAAAAGTTATATTAACGTTGATAATCAGTTTCTGTATGTATCTAGCCAGAGTCTGGAAAAAAAATCAGAAAAAAAATCAAAACGGTTTTATTCAATTGTGCAAATGTGTTTTTCTTACTATTTTTAATGTTATTACATCTTCTAATCTAATCCTTCTACCATCGCTTCAGTTAGTACTGAAATACGCTTAGCCAACCTAGAGATTTGAACTGTAATGATTGCGATTTTCCTTACCTGTATTTTATATGGCATCTTTAGACCACCGTTTATTGTACGTAAGTAAATATTGCCCGTTTTTCGAATTGAAAATCGTCGTCTGCACTATGTATTATGATTCTCATAATATCCCTGATAACAATTTTGTGGTCGACTCATTATCAATCTAAGCTGAAGTCTGCGCCCTTGCACAAAGCAGCGAAACATCTCTTGTAAACACCTGAGAACCAAAGTACACCTAGCATCCCCCTATAAAGCCCCCATAGCCCCCCCCCACCTGATGTTGATGGTTTGGCCCCCTCCCCCTCCGAGTAACAAGTTTTCTGATGAGTATGATTATATATATTATGACATTACAGCACGTGTGATTTATCTGACAAGTCTGTGAGGTAACGGTGTTTTTACACTGTGGTTGTCGTGGAGACGCAGACAGACAGGGAAGAAGGAAAGAAGGAAGGAAGTGTGTTTGTGTGGACACAGCGAGCGAGACGTTCAGGCGTCGCAGGTGAATTCGACCCACCCCTGTGTGCTCGCTGACGCTCGTTTGTATCTTCTTCACTGACTGAATTCGAGCCGGCGCGAATCACCGCACGCGCCGCTTCAGATCGACACTAATATGCAGGAAGGAACGACACCTGACAAATGCGCTTTCAGTCGTGCTGGGGTTTTGGCGCCCTCTTTTGCATTTTTCTTACATGTAACTGTTGTGCTCTCTCTCAAACTTGCCTTTAACTTCTCAGACTCAGATCAGCGTAGCAGTCTATTGCTTCACTGAGTCTCTTCGTGTGTTGGTAACCGAGGCTGTTCATAGGGGCTGAATTTTCCTCAAAAAACGCACATCTGAGGTCGGTCTGCCTCCACATAGATGTCACAAACTGTGGAGTTCAGGAAAGAAATAATTGGACTTTCATGATGAAGAAAAAATAAGCAGGAATATTTTTTTTTAATGTTCCAGCTTCTCAGTTGGCTACAATGATTATCCGATTAATCGATCACAATTTTGTCATGATAATTATGATTTTATGAACGTTCACGTTCAACGAGAATTGAACGTGACAATTTCATGTTATGTTTTTTTTTTCTTTGCTGTATATGATAGTAAACTGAATATGAATTATTTGAATCCATCACACTTGGCTTCAGGCAAATAGGACGGGCAGATTTTATCTGTTTTCTGACTTTTTTTTTTTTTTGACAAAATGCTGAATTGGCACCTTATATTTGGATTGTTTCAAAGACAAAAACGAGGTTTGACGCTGAGACCATTGTTATTTTGTGACATTTGATGAATTGAGAAAATAACGCAGAGATTAATCGATAATGAAAATAATCATTGCAGCCCTAAAATACTTCCTGCTTAACCACAGCTTAAATTAGTTCTTGGTTAATTTCAGGTTTCTTGTCTAAGGCAAGAGGACGGCCTGACAACAACAATCTCAGCTGAAGTGTCGCGAGGAAAATTCAGCTTCTCTGTGACTGATGAAACGACAACAGCATCCTGCCTCACTGCCCACGCAAATAATTAAAAAAAAAAAAAGTCTCTGAAGAGCCCGACAGTGTAAAGAGAACCAAAAGTCCCAGAAAAGAAATGTACTATGTAGTGTTGTAGATGTTAAATCAGTGTTATTGTCTGTCATACAGAATGTGGAAAGGAAGCATTCGTTGTGTTGTACCTGTTCTGATCCATTTGCAGGATTTTCACAGCATTTTGTCCAGTTTGAATAAAGGTCCCTATTCTGTCTGTCTCTCTCTACACTGCCACTCCCCCCCTCAGAAGCCCCCCAAGCTCCAGTATAAACCCCCCAGCCCCCCCTCAGCCCCAAAACTGAGCCCCACTTCGGGCTCCAGTTCATCATTGTGGGCTGTTTGTTGTCACATTGATCGGTCAGTCACGCCCTCAGCAGCCATACATGTACTTCAATACGCAGGGCCACCCAAAACTAGCTGTGCAGCAAAAAAAGGGTTCAAATTTATCCATAATATTATTGTTATAGAAATATTATCATCATCATTATTGCTGTTATAATTATGGTTGGTATAATTTGTCATCATTGTTAGCATTATGGAAGCACCAGACTGTTTGTGGAAAGATGAGGAAAAAGAAAGCCTTTTTTTTTGTTTTTTTTGTTTTTTTTTTTTTTTTTTTTTTTTTAAATTTTTTTTATTTGTCTGGCTGTTGGTGGTCTGATTTCACAGAGGGAGGGGAGGAATGGTTCAGAAAGAGACAAAGATGGCAGTCATGTTTGTACTGGTTGGGAAATGACTTACAGTGCTGAAATAAAATTTATTCTTTTAGTAAAAAAAGTATTTGTTGCGTCCAGTGTCTTGATTTTTAGATTCAGCTCAGTCTCAAAGACTGGACATTATTGCTGTAATTATGAAAATAAGAACTGCTGTAATAATCTGAGTAATCTGTAAAATAATATACAATTTACAACAATTTGGGAAATATGCTTAAATTAGAAGACAGATACCACTCATGTTTATACTGTAAATATGAACCATACAGAAGAGAGAAGTATTAAGACAGATGGCTGTTTTCAGATTAAAATATTTCAGCCTTATAAATAATGGTGGCATTTAAATGTCGATGTGAACTATTCCTCGATGATTATTTAAACAGTAATGCAGTGGGAAAAGAATAAATAACCAGGACGTTTGACTAAAACTAATGAAACAAAACAAAAATTATACATACAAAGTTTTGAAAACTTTTTTAAAAATATGATTCAATCATCTTAATTCCTTTGAGAAAATGTTTATCTATGTAGATGATATGTGATTACTGTCATACAATATAAAACATACACAATATTATAGGTTAAGATAAAACTTACTCATATTTGGGGGAAGGGGGGAATCACAGGCTACCCAGCAGATAAAGTGATGAAACTAGTTCACATGTAACACATTCATGCAAAAATAACTATAATTCAATTATATAATTATTCATTATGAGTACTTTATCAGATTTATTGCTTAATTATTATCAGGTTTTAATATACAAGGAATTTGTATATGGTGGTGCATAACAATAACCATATAAAATATAAGAATAGATTAAAGCAAATACTGCAAGACATGCATACATTCAAGATAAAATACATAATAAAATATCAAAAATATAAAACAAAGTTAGAGACAAGTATGTTCATGTGTTATGTGCAGAAATGTGCTAAAGCTATGGATGTGCAATATACAAGATACAGTCCAAAGATGAATGTAATGCACAGAGACAGGACCCTGTAAATGTAGTTTTATAACACATTTAAACACACTTTTGATCTTTTTATTTAAAACAAGAACGACGCAGGACGAAACATTTGATTCTGCTGGCCAAACTAAATCTGAGACCTTTATGAATCCGTCACAATTTATTTTACTGCTTTTATTTGAGCGTTTAATTCAATTAATGTAGCTGTATAAGTCTCTAAACACTCATTTTATTAATTTGATTTAAGAACAGTTTTGAGTTTTGAGAACCAAACGATTGCTTCGGACAAAATGGCGGCCTCTGCTGGACACACCGTTGTCCTGCAGCAAATCTGAGCCCTCGATTAAACGGTCGCAATTTATTTTACTGCTTTTATTATTAATGCTTATTTAAATAAATGCAGTTTTATTCGTTATTTACTATTTTTATTTAAATTATGGACTATTTTTAAACGCGCGCGACACGGGGTGACGTGTTTCTGGTTTTTTGGAAGGGGCGGTCACGTGACTGTTGGCGTGGTGGAGCGGCGGCTCCGGTAAGGTCGGACACCGAGAGCACGAGTGGCCCGCCGCGGCCGTTAATCCCGCCGCCGGGTCCATACGAGCCCCGCCGCCGCTGCCGCCGCGGGCCACTCGTGCTGCGGAGCCGGGAGGAGCGGCGCGGAGGACGGCGGCGGACGTGACAGCGGCCCCGCAGAGAGGTCGAGAACCGCCAATTCCTGCTAGCTTGTGGGCTAGCTGGCTAGCTGCCTCCCAGTGGATGGAGCTGCAGGCTAAAAAGCTAAATTACCTCCCAGCCTTCACTCCTCCTGTAATGGATGGCATGCAGACAGATCAGGGGCTCCTTTGGCCGGCAGCTGATGGGAACAAAGCTTTTAAAAGGCTGAGGCTGTGCCCAGGTTGTGTAGCCTGTTAGCCGCACCTGATTTAGGATGTTAGCTGCTGCTTTATTTAAAATGGTGAGCCCACTTTGTGATGTTGTGTTTCTCATGAGTGTGTCTTGGTTTCTCAGGTGGAGACCCTCCCCAAGGACAGGAAGCCCCCCCCCCAGGAGAGAAGTAGGCTCCATCATTTTCCTCCAGGCTCCATCAGGATTGCCCCCCCCTCCATCTCCATCTTCATCATCTTCATCATCTTCATCTCTCACACATCTTATCCTCTCACTCCCAAGATAACACGTTTATTTGCTTGTCTTTAAGGATGTGGACTCCAGAGAGGGGGGAGCTGTGGGATGAGGTAGTAGTTTGTATAGTTTTAGGATCACACCAGATCTGGGAGATAACTATACAGCCTACTGTCTTTCTCACGGCGACCAAACCATCACCTACATGATGACGGGATGGAGGGACGCCAGCCTATCCATGTCTTGTGTTCAGTTGCCACGGTGACTGAAGCCTCTGTTGCCGTTGGCGACCAACAGTAGCTCCAAAATTACATCACGAGCTTGAGATTCGTTTCATTTCTCGTCCATGGCTGTTGGACACCTGTCTCAGCCTCAGCTGCTGCAAACAGAAATATGCACTTAAATATACGTTTCTCATATCATTGCTTCTTTCTGTTGGATAGAACAAATTGAGGTCACCGTATTTGGTGTTTTTTTTTACAGTGCGGTGGAGGCAGATGTGTTTGTAGCTATGCTGTGATGAGGTAGTAAGTTGTGTTGTTGTGGGGTTTTGGGATTTTGCAACCCCTGTTTTGGAGATACAACTATACAACTTACTGCCTTCCACAATGTGGCAGCGTGATGCACTTTGTTCCAGCTTCTGCAGACGTGAACATACTTTCCCTTTCTGACAGCCATCTTTGTAGTAAGTTGTTTGGTAAGTTTTTTTTTTTGTATTGCATGATTATTTTTTTTCTTTTAGAGCTGAAACTGTTTTTTTTTTTTGTTTTTTTTTACGGCACATTCTTCTGCAGTTGATGCCTTGTCCTCTGATATTAACCTCAGAGCTGAAAATATTTGATATTTTTACCATTGATTAATCTGCTGGTGACTGCAGATGTATTATTTTGTCTAAAACATTCAGTTTACTGTTCAGTTTTTAAAATATGAGACCATTTTCTGTCAATTGACTCATGTTTGCAGCTTTAAAGATGAATCACTTCATCAGTGAAATCAATAACAGATTAACTGATCATTTAAATAATAATATTGAGGTGTTCTACTTTTAATTTCCCTTTTCTATCCACTTCATTTTTTTGTGTATCCATTCTGAAATAAAAGATCTCTAAAAACTAGATATTGCTTATGTGCTTTGCTCTTGATGGTTTTTGGGTAAAATATGTGTCAGTGTGTCAAACTTTACATTATTTATACAATAATCTCTCTAAATGGTATAGAGAGTGAACTGGCTTTACCCAGTTTTCTTGTTAAAAGCCTGAAATTGTGAATAAACTGTAGATATGAACCCTGCTGAAGCATCAGTTGGTCGCCTGAGCTGACCTTGGTGAGCTGCAGAGCTTCTCTGATTGGTCAACATCCCTCATTTGTTCTGCGAATCAGTCGATACCAGGAGGGGGCGTTCCCCGAAACGTTCACCGATTGGTCAATTCAGGAAAGGTGGGCGGTGCCTAAATGCATTTCCGTTTAATATCGTCCACGCTGCGATCAAAGAGTGGAGGAAGGGAACGAGCTCTCACTCTGTCTGTATTTCAGACACCGCTCATTAATCGTGAAGTTGCCAACATTTTACAGAATTTACTGTATGAGGCGGGAATTTTTTATATAATTTTTATATATTATAACACTGTGACCCTTTATATTTATTGAACACGCTATTTACATACGGTATGTATGCACATATATATATATATATATATATATATATGTGTGTGTGTGTGTGTGTGTGTGTATATATTACAATTTAATGTACGGATTATGAATTAACATATATATATATATCGTGATTGAATCACTATCAAACATAAATATAAGCAGGCTGTATATACTGCATATGACCACCTACAGTTCTGTATGTATGAGACTGTATTTTACAGAAACACTCATATAAACATTATTTTATATTATATTATATTAAATCTACTCTTCTGCATCTGCATACTCAAACACTGTATTTAGATACAAACAAGGAACACTTTATTGCACAAAATGTACTTTTACTTTTACTGTAAGTACATTTTTCTGAGAATAATTGCATACGTTTAAGGTTTAAGTGAGGGTTTGAGTTTTTCTTGGAGTAGTTTCACAGAGTTGTATTCGTTGTTTTTTAGTTGTTTAATCGTCTGAGGAGAACAAACCTGGTAGAGAGAAAGATATAATTATTTAATACTATTGTTCAATAACAATAATAATAATAATGATCGAAAAGTCCCTGTTCATATTCCAGACCAGTTGGTGGCGGTAATGCGGCATTTTGTTGATCGCGCCAAATAAAAATAGTAGTGGTAGAAGAAGAAGCCATCCAGCGACGCATCTGACAAATACGCGATCTTTGTACCGTGACGTCACTGTCCGAACCAACATGGCGAACATTCGATGCGTCAAGGTGAGAAACAAAGAGTCGAAGCTCGCCGCGTCGTTTTGTTTGTTGTTTTGTTTGTTGTTGTTTGTTGTTTTGTTTGTTGTTTGTAGTCCAGAAGTTTGAAGGCGCAGCTGACAGGAAGCATCAGTGAGCAGCGTGTCTGCTAACCTCCGGCTAACACCGACACTTACTGTGCAGATGGAATTACTGCTAAATTTGAGATAATTCTCTCTGAAATCTCTGCCAACTAAAATGGAGATGAATGGGAGCTCCTTTCAAAGATTTAAACGCCCTAAAAAGCCTCTTTCTTTCCTTCTTATGCAAGTGTGCAGCGCTGCGTTTTCTGCCAGAGTCACCGCAGTCCGGGTCATTTCACAGGTTTCTGTTTTCGCTCCTGTGAAACAGTGAGAGTTCAGCAACGTTTGAATCAAAGCGTGGTGACACGCTGCGGATTGAATCTGATCTGATATATAAGATGGAGTCCTGATGAAGGGGATGATCTGAGGCTTTGGCTGCTAAACTTCTAACAAGCTGTAACTTAAGAGTGTGTTTCTAACGCTAATATGTTGCTTATGTGGTCATGAGTATTTAAAGTTTTCTTGTCAGCAAGCAAAAGTGATGTTTGCGTGAAGTGTTTCTCACAAAATGCATTTTTACAAACATGTTGAGTGTATTTTCCTCCTCAGAAAGCTTTTGCCAAACAGATTTTTTAAAAACTACAATATTGTGTTCATGTGTGCTTCCCTGCAGTGTTTTTCACAGCACAAAATATATTTTCTTGGTGTGGCCAACAATCCAAAACCCACAAATATTACATTTTAATTATCACGGGGGATGAAGAGAAGTTATAAATCTGAAGACTTTAGGAGCTGAAATTTTGGAATATTTGGCACGTTTGTGTGAAAAATGCCTAAAACAATAAATCAGCAATGAAAATAGTTTCAGATTTGATTTCTGTGGATTTACTAAGCAATTAATCGACCAATCATATCCACTTTAAAAACAGTCATCACATGGGTATGTGTTCCTTGTCCTGCTCCTTCCTCAGTCATTCGTGTTTTTTTGTGTTTTTACTTTTTAATTTTTTTCCCACGTGTTTCCTGTTTCCTGTCCTACCCTCTTCCCTCTGGCCCGCCCCTGTTCCTGTGTGTGTGTGTTGCGTAGGGTATGGTCGGCCTGGTGACGGGCGGTGCGTCCGGTTTGGGTCGGGCCACTGTGGAGCGCCTGGTGCAGAACGGAGCGTCCGCTGTGATCCTGGACCTGCCCTCCTCTGACGGGCCTGGCTCTGGCAGCCAGTCTGGGCGACCGCTGTGCCTTCGCTCCTGCAGACGTGAGTGCAAAACTCACCAGACGCAAAAGATTTAAACACCTTCACTCTTTTAAGATCATAATTCAGACAGGGACGCATGGGAATAAGGAGTCAGGCCGGACCAGTATCAGCAAATGACTGTATAGACTGCCCCCTGGTGGCAGCTCTTATGTCCTGCCCCCTCCATGTTAGCAGATGGGACAAACTAAAAGAATCAAATGTCAGATACATTTTTCCTAAAGATTGCCTCATTCATTGCCCCATTATTCCTTTACACTGAATCTTTCTCTTGTTTTCTTCTTGCATCCAGTAAAGTCATCCTCCATGCACTTACCCATTTATCTCAGTTATATCTATTTTATCAGTCATGTTAACGTGATGTGAGCGTTGTCGTTTCTTAGGTGACATCAGAGGCAGACGTGCAGTCTGCGGTGTCCCTGGCCAGAGAGAAGTTCGGGAAGCTGGACCTGGCAGTTAACTGCGCCGGCATCGCTGTCGCCGTCAAAACCTACAACTTCAAGAAGGACCTCCCCCACAGCCTGGAGGACTTCCAGCGTGTAATCAACGTAAGATGGACAGACGGATGCAGACATGTGCAGTAGAAGAAGAAATACTACATGGAGCAAACTTTTTCTTTGTGTTTTCTGCAGGTGAACATCGCGGGAACCTTTAACGTGATCCGCCTCGCCGTGCGTGCGATGGGGCAGAACGAGCCTGATGCAGATGGACACAGAGGCTGCATCATCAACACCGCCAGCGTGGCAGCCTTTGACGGACAGGTTATTTGAAACGCATGCACACAAACGTGAAAAGAGAAATAAGCGGTCATTTTGTTCCTCAAATTTTTTATTTTGTATTGTTTATATTTCTCCAGGTCGGCCAAGCGGCATATTCAGCTTCTAAAGGCGGCATCGTAGGGATGACCCTCCCCATCGCACGAGACCTGGCACCCATGGGCATCAGGGTCATCACCATAGCACCCGGTTAGTGTACCTCAGATGATCAATTTTCGGACTTTGCACAACAGGACGTCAGAAGCTGTTTTATAGCTGTAGGTCAGTTTTTTATATACAAATATGCAGCTCTAACATGAAGAAATGCTCATTAGAAGAAGTATAGGGACCCCTGGCCAGTTACCACAGGTGGACCAGCGATCCTGGTAATGCCAATGTACTGGCCAGATGGTGTGAATTAAAAGAAAAATGCAGTTGAACACAAAGTAATGTATGAAAAGACGAAACACGACAAAATCATTGCATCCCTAAACCTGCAGAAGACAAGTGGTGTTTCCTCTCCCTTACTATTCTGTATGTGTCCGTACATAAACACACTCTTACCTCCATGGAGAATACATACATACATATATATTTTTTTACATTTTCCAGCTCCCAGACACATAGGAATTAAAAAAAAAACCCAACAAACTGTCCAAAATCCTCCTCTGAAGGAAATGTTTGTTGTTTCGATCATTTATGGGTCGAAGAAACGATTGTTGACTTCCTGATTGTTCAGTGTAGGCCCTTAAGTAAGTCCTTTTATGTAGTTGAGATGTCGATTAAAGTGTAATATTTCCCCAGGTGGCCGACAGTCATGAGTAAATATATAACCTGAACTTGACCAACGATAAAGCAACCGCAGACTCAACTGTTGATCTCTCTCGATGAGATATCGTCACAGAAACATAGATTTATACTCAGTGGCTGACCTCTGTGTGCTCGTGTCGACTGCAGTGTCACTTAATGTCCGAGTGTTTTGGGAGCTTAATGGCATCTAAGAGGACGCAGAAAACACCAAAATGTGCTTCATGTTTCAGACATCTAGCCAGAAAATAATCATTCTCTAATCATTGTTACTATCCTTTTTAAAGTCTATAAAACATGAAAAAGCATGATTTTTAGTGGTGTTTTTAAATGCTTGACAGATTTGAAGGAGTATTTTGCACCATTTTGCTGTATTGAAATGGATCTTAATCACTGATGTAATATGCACACATGCATCACGGGCATTAGATACTTTTATTTGATATTACTATAATACTTTTACTCCTATACTTTAAAGGGAAATAGTGCACTTTTTACTCCTCCTAAACTTCTCAGATGGTCTCATTAAAATGAAAGCTTAAAGAGGTAAGGTTAAAAAGTATTTCATGAAAAAAACGAAGACTGGAGAAAAAACTGGAGATACAAATTTGTGTTGTTTTGTTCCCCATTAATCATCTTGTGACCCCTCAGATTTATCATGTGACCCTTTCTAGGGCCCTGACCCTATATGTATAAAGTAGGTAAAGTAGCTCCACCTCCAGCAGCTCCAACATTAAAAACATAATACATCTGTCTTCTGCAGAACATGCACTTTTACTTTTGAGCATATTTTGTTGATAAGTTAGGTGACATTTTAAAATGCAGTATTTTTACCGGTAATGCTGTATTTTTGCATTGCTGTAGTGGTACTTTCACTTCAGGTTTAAACACTGACTGAAATTATTGGAAAGTTTTTGGGGAATCTGAACGTTGCTCCTCTTTCCTCCTGCAGGTCTGTTCTCCACCCCCCTCCTGGCAGGTCTTCCGGAGAAGGTGCGCTCCTTTCTCGCCCGCCAGGTGCCCTTCCCCTCGCGGCTGGGAGACCCCGCCGAGTTCGCCCACCTGGTGACGTCGCTGGCCGAGAACCCGATGATTAACGGAGAGGTCATCAGACTGGACGGAGCCATTCGCATGCAGCCCTGAGACAGATGGTGTGTGTGGCCACGTTGACAAAAAGCGTTGATCCAATGAAGAGAATGTTTTTACGTCTGGGTCTTCTTCTTCTATATATATGTGTGTGTGTGTGTGTGTGTGTGTGTGTGTGTGTGTGTCTGTGCTGCTGCCTGGTGAATTTATGTTGTAGACAGCTGCATACAGGAAATATACACTGTAAAGGATCACAAACACTATTTTATCAAGTTTATGTGTGAATCTGTGAGAACGTGTGTAAAAATGAGACTGTACGTCGTTCAGAGCATTGCAGTACTTTCTGTACTCCACTTTGGTTGTTTTGTAAACTAATCCAGATTATAATAAACCTCTGATGGGTTTGGTTATCTGTTCCATTAAGGTTTTTTCTTTTTAACTTAAACCCCTCAAAGTGTAGAGTGCTTATGTATCTTTCAAAACATCTTGATTGCACAAGTTTGAATTTAGAGAAATTCAGTTTCAACTTGTTTCGTGATACAACAACTGGAATTAGCTAAAGACAGATTTTGAATACCTGCACATTGTGATATGTGACTGTTCAGTTAAAGGCTGACAAAGCTAGTCAAAATTAAGTCTGCGGAGTAGAAATACATAACTAATTATAAGAAATCTCAGATGCATAATTTAACAGCTTTCATATTAAAAAAGATTGCAAATTTCAGTTGCTTCAACAGAGGTTGGATTGAAAAGGACCAAACACTTGTAGCTGAGCTGTATTTGACGTGAAGCTGCATTCCTAAACAGAACGATACTTACGCTACCACCAAAGGATCTTATCTCCTTATCGACAGCCGGAGTATTTCTGAGGAACCTGAGGGAGTGCAGTGTGTCGAATGTGGTGCGATTTGGCCAGATGGTGGCGTTATAACAACGAACTTTACATTTTGGTTTGTAACTTTTCAACTGTAAGTCTCTGAAACAAATTTCTTGCTTTCCTCGATTTCTGTGGGTCCAGATCAGGCTGTCCATATAAGAAGTTTTTCCAGATCTGTTTTTTCATCACTCCAACAAAGATTGAGCAATTGTCGCCAGTTTTGTTACAGAACATCTCTGGACCAAGGTGGCAAAAATGACATTATGTCCCAATGGGTGCCAGGGAGTAACAGTTGATGTTAGGTGGGCTGAAGGAAGAGTGAGAGGAGATTGTTGCAACAGTGATCAACGTTTATTGATAATAAAACTAAAACAGGGCAATGAACTGAAAACAAGCTTGCCACGAAGAGGCAGAGGACGCACTATAAGGACAAAGGACCTAAAGACAAACAAGACTAACACCAGCTAATTCAAAAGAAAAACCACCTTCCTGATAAACTGAAGGGGCTCCCAACCACCACCCTCCTTTTTAAGGCCCAAAAGGAGAAAACGTCACCAAATACACGTATACAAACACTCCCAGCACACAGCACACACACCGCACGGTCAAGCTTCCTCTCTGCACTTTTATTCAGGGGGAGGAGCCTTGAGCAGAGTGAGTACACCTGTGCTCACTCAATGACAAGTATCAGCAACCCTAAAGAAACAGGGAGGAGGGGACAGCACACACTGGACACAAAATGTAAAATGTACCCTACGCAACACGTAACAGACGTATTCTCTTTTTTGATAGTTGATGCAGTAACAGTAGTACTGTACATCATGTTTATAAATGCAGCATTTAATGGAGAACAGTAAGGGGCCCAGGATTGACCCTTGAGGAACATTTTGACAAGAATTTTCAACAACAGAAAAGGTTCTACTGGACAGATAGGAGAGTAATATGTTGAGGGCAGATTGTGTTAAGATGACCCAAGTTTTAAGGTGCTATAAAAAGATGGAGGGGTCTACTGTATCAAGGGCCACACTCGAGTCAAGTTATCTGCAGCAAGAAGTAAGTCATCTGTCACCTTAACTCAGAACTGTGTAAAGCTCTAAAACCAAACTGATATTTATGAAAAATACTGTTACCAACCATATAAGCAATCAGTTGAGAGGAAATAACTTTATCCAACACCTTAGAATGGATATTTTAGAAATAGGTTGGTAATTGCTAAGGGTGAGTGGGTTAAGGTTAGGTTTCTTTAACATGGTCACAATCTCACAAAACTCAACCCTGTCAAACCAAAAGTAAAAAAAAACTCATAGATTAAGGAGGAGGGGTTTGATGGTAGCATATTTCCTCCACAGACGCACACAGATGGACAGATGGAGCTGACATGCCCATCTTTATATACAGTCTATGGGCTGTAGCCTCTGATGCCACTCCTTAAATATTGCTTTCTGCTATGTTTTCACCTCAAGGGGGCACCTGTGATTCCTGTGTATCATCAGCTACAACCAGATCAATGCCTGTTTCTATATTTATGGATATATATCTTATCCTATTCTTGTTGGCATCCTATGTGTATCATTCTTGGACTATTTATAATCATAAATAATAATCATATATCATATAATCATATAAGTCCCATGTGTATTTATTGCATTATATCATTTTTCTATGAGCAGAATTTTTTTCTCCACTAATCTTCATTGATTTCAGATGAAGATTAGTGGAGATTATTGGACTGTACAACCATACCGGGATCCATAGCCCACTGGAAAATAGTGAACACAAACTCAATGCTTAAAAAGGGAAATTTATTTTAATTAGAAATGAAATTACAAATTTCCTTTGTAAATGAAATTATGCAATGAAACCTGAAATATAACAGGTTCATCCTATAAACAATTGCTTCTGCTGAACATGAAAAACCAGTCAATTTAAAACATAATTTCATTAAAAAAAATGCAGACAGTAAGAAATGAATGTATTTTGAAACTGAATGACAGATAAGCATAAAGTGATAAATAGTAAAAGATATAAAGTGAGGCCAGTAGATTGAACAGGCACTTTATTTTTATTAAGGCAAAAAAAGTAGAAACTGGAAAGAAACTCACTCAAGTTCAGATGTTCTGTTTGCCATGAAGATGCACATAATACTGGACGTAAGAAATATATCTTTGATTGGAAATCAAATCAGAAGTTTAGTTAATTAATGCCGAAATCTTCAAATGCCACAAAAAAGATTTCAATGTTGGACTATAAGGCACAACAAAAAAGCACAAAGAGATGTATATGGGATGAAGCAACAGTTTACCACAAATTATATTCGATTAAATTCCCAAATAGAGAAATGCCCATTCTACGACCAATAGAGAAGCCTGTTCCCAGCAGCTGTGCCTGTACTTGTGTTGGACTGATGCCGACGCCGGTGTCTACTGACAGACCGTTTGTTGCTCTTGCTGGACCAACAGAGGCTGAAGCACTGGCCACTTCTGCTTTGACAAAGGCATTTACAGAGTCTTTAGTGACTTCCACTCCTGCGCTGGCATCAAGCAATTTGGCCTCAGCCTCAATAATCCCACCAACAGACACTGAAGCACTGACCAGTTCTGCTTTGGCAGAGGCTCTGAAAGCCTCCTCAGAAGCTCTAACTTCTGCACCAGCTTTGAGACCTTTGACTTCAGCTTCAACCATCATCAGAGGATGATGAAAAGGCCAGATCTGTTGCAGCCGAGGCTGTTGTTAGAGACTTCCACTTCTGCACCAGCTTTGACCCTGCCCTCAAAATTCAGACAAGGAGACCTTAAAGAACAGTCCAGTTCTGCTCTGACAGAGGCTCTGAAAGACCCATTAGAGACTTCCACTTCTGCACCAGCTTTGACCCCAGCCTCAAAATTCAGACCAGGAGACCGTAAAGAACAGTCCAGTTCTGCTCCGACAGAGGCTCTGAAAGACCCGTTAGAGACTTCCACTTCTGCACCAGCTTTGACCCCAGCCTCAAAATTCAGACCAGGAGACCTTAAAGAACAGTCCAGTTCTGCTCCGACAGAGGCTCTGAAAGACCCGTTAGAGACTTCCACTTCTGCACCAGCTGTGACCCCAGCCTCAATATTTCGACCAGCAGATCTTGAAGCATAGGCCAGTTCTGCTCCAACAGAGGCTCTAATGGACTTCTTAGAGGCCTCTACTGCTGCGTCAGCTTTGAACCTTTTCACACTAAAATTCTGACCGTTAGACCTTGAGGCAAAGACCAGATCTGTTTTGGCAGAGGCTCTGAAAGACTCCTTAGAGGCCTCTACTTCTGCACTACCTTTGAACCTTTCTGACACTAAAATTCTGACCATCAGATCTTGAGACACTGGCCTGTTCTACTTCTGCACCAGCTCTGAAAGCCTCCTTAGAGGCTTCCACTTCTGCACCAGCTTTGAACCTTTTGATGCTAAGATTCTGACCGTTAGACCTTGAAGCATAGACCCGATCTGTTCTGGCAGACGCTCTGAAAGACTCCTTAGAGGCCTCTACTTCTGCACTAGCTTTGAACCTTCTGACACTAAAATTCTGACCATCAGATCTTGAGACACTGGCCTGTTCTACTTCTGCACCAGCTCTGAAAGCCTTCTTAGAGGCTTCCACTTCTGCACCAGCTTTGAACCTTTTGATGCTACAAGTCTGACCGTTAGACCTTGAAGCATAGACCCAATCTGTTCTGGCAGATGCTCTGAAAGACTCCTTAGAGGCCTCTACTTCTGCACTAGCTTTGAACCTTTCTGACACTAAAATTCTGACCATCAGATCTTGAGACACTGGCCTGTTCTACTTCTGCACCAGCTCTGAAAGCCTCCTTAGAGGCTTCCACTTCTGCACCAGCTTTGAACCTTTTGATGCTAAGATTCTGACCATTAGACCTTGAAGCATAGACCCGATCTGTTCTGGCAGATGCTCTGAAAGACTCCTTAGAGGCCTCTACTTCTGCACTACCTTTGAACCTTCTGACACTAAAATTCTGACCATCAGATCTTGAGACACTGGCCTGTTCTACTTCTGCACGAGCTCTGAAAGCCTCCTTAGAGGCTTCCACTTCTGCACCAGCTTTGAACCTTTTGATGCTACGAGTCTGACCGTTAGACCTTGAAGCATAGGCCAGTTGTGCTCCAACAGAGGCTCTGAAATACTCTTTAGAGGCCTTCACTTCTGCACCAGCTTTGGGGCCTTTGACTTCTGCCTTAAAATTTTGACCTGCAGATACTGAACCGCTGTCAAGTCCTGCTTCGAATAAGGCTCTAAAAGACTTCTTAGAGACTTCCACTTCTGCACCAGCTTTGATACCTTTGACTTCTGCCTTAAAATTTTGACCTGCAGATATTGAACCGCTGTCAAGTCCTGCTTCGAATAAGGCTCTAAAAGACTTCTTAGAGGCTTCCACTTCTGCACCAGCTTTGAGGCCTTTAACTTCTGCCTTAAAATTTTGACCTGCACATACTGAACCGCTGTCAAGTCCTGCTTCAAATAAGGCTCTCAAAGACTCCTCAGAGACTTCCACTTCTGCACCAGCTTTGAGTCCTTTGACTTCAGCCTCAATAATCTCATCAAAATATTTGAAATGTCCTCTCAGATCTGCATGAGCTGCAAATATAAACACATTACATTTTAATCTCAAACAGGAGTAGAGAATGATGTGGAAGGTTTTTGTGTGACATGGAAAAAAACTATTTAACTTTGACTTGACTTACCCCTTTGGCGTAGGTCTGAAAGAAAGTATAGGGAAACTTTATTATTTGCATATTTAGGCTATTTAATTCTTGCTTTTGAACTCCACAATGGTCACATGTCACATGACAAGTTCATAATTACTTTATTGTTTTAACCTCAAAGGCTCCAGATTGACAGATGTTTTAACCTTCGATAATGCATATTGTTCGCAAGTGAACACACAATATATACAGTGGATATAAAAAGTCTACACATCCCTGTTCAAATGCCAGGTTTTTGTGATGTAAAAAAATTACTCCAAGATAAATAATTTCACAACTTTTTCCACCTTTAATGTGACCTATAACCTGTACAATGCAATTGAAAAACAACACTGAAATCTTTTAGGGAGGTAAAGTAAAAATAAACAACTGAGATAATGAGGTTGCACAAGTGTGCACACCCTCTTATAACTGGGGGTATGGCTGTGTTCAGATTTAACCAGTTACATTCAAACTCATGTTAAATGGGAAGTCAGCACACACCTGTCACCATTTAAAATGCCTCTGATTAACCCCAAATAAAGTTCAGCTGTTCTAGTAGGCTTTTCTTCACATTTTTGTAGCCACATCTTCCAGCACAAGCCATGGTCCTGCAGAGAGCTTCCAAAGCATCAGAGGGATCTCATTGTTCAAAGATATCAGTCAGGAGAAGGGTACAAAAGAATTTCCAAGGAATTAAATATACCATGGAAACACAGTGAAGACAGTCATCATCAAGTGGAGAAAATATGGCACAACAGTGACATTACCAAGAACAGGACGTCCGTCCAAAAGTTGATGATAAAACGAGGAGAAAACTGGTCAGGGAGGCTGCCAAGAGGCCGACAGCAACATTGAAGGAGTTGCAGGAATTTCTGGCAAGTACTGGCTGTGTAGTACATGTGACAACAATCTCCCATCTTCTTCATATGTCTGGGCTATGGGGAAGGGTGGCAAGACTGGAAGCCTTATCTCTCGAAGAAAAACATCCAAGCCCGGCTTCATTTTGCAAAAAGACATTTGAAATCTCCCAAACGCATGTGGGAAAATGTGTTGTGGTCCAATGAAACCAAGGTTGAACTTTTTGGCCATAATTCCAAAAGGTATATTTGGCGCAAAAACAACACTGCTCATCACCAAAAGAACACCAAACCTACAGTGAAGCATGGTGGTGGCAGCATCATGCTTTGGGGCTGTTTTTCTTCAAGCTGGAATTGGGGCCTTAGTCAGGGTGGAGGGAATTATGAACAGTTCCAAATACCAGTCAGTGTTGGCACAAAACCTTCTAACTTCTGTTAGAAAACTGAAAAAGATGAAGAGGAACTTCATCTTTCAGCACATAACAATGACCCAAAGCACACATCCAAATCAACTAAAGAATGGCTTCACCAGAATAAGATTGAGGTTTTGGAATGGCCCAGCCAGAGTCCAGATCTGAATCCGATCGAACATCTGTGGGGTGATCTGAAGAGGGCTGTGCATAGGAGATGCCCTCGCAATCTGTCAGATTTGGAGCAGTTTTGCAAAGAAGAGTGGGCAAATATTGCCACATCAAGATGTGCCACGCTGATAGACTCTTACCCAAAAAGACTGAGTGCTGTAATTAAAGCCAAAGGTGCTGCAACAAAGTAGTTTAGTTTAAGGGTGTGCAAAAGTATTTATGCAACCAGGTTATTTTAAGTTTTTATTTTTTATTTATTTATTTTTTTATTATTTTTGTTCTATTTAAAGGTTTCAGTTTGTTTTTTAATTGCATTGTACAGGTTATGGGTCACAATAAAGGTGGAAAAAGTTGTGAAATTATTTATCTTGGTGTCATTTTTTTACATCACAAAAACCTGGCATTTGAACAGGGGTGTGTAGACTTTTTATATCCACTGTACATGGTTTATATAGTGAAGACATACTTCGCCTGCTGCTTCTACGCCTTAGCTGCCTAGACGCAGAGGAACGATGTGCCATCTTCACAACTGGTAGAAAAAGCAGAAATATCAGAAGCAGATTAGAACTGTATCTCTGTGGAAATACGATGTAAACATTTCCAGAAAATAACAAGATAAACCTTTATTTATTTTTTTGTTTCATATTTATTTTAAGAATTATGGCACATGAGGAGAGAAAACATGTTTAACAATGAGTCACTGTTAAAGACAGAAACATGATAATAGCAGCGTACTGTGCATCTTAATGCATCTAAAAAACAACAGTAACATGTAGACAGTGTGACAACAGTGCAATGTTGATAGTGCTAAGGATGCTTGAAATAAACATGATTTTTGCAACAGGTAGCTTATGCACAAGAGGTAGGTAGGTATGACAGCATAGTATGTTACATGTTACATGTAGTTTACATGTTGAAAACAGTATGTCTTAAATATGAGTATGTATTATTTACAGGTCTAGTGGGTGTTTGTATTGCAGTTTTCTTGCAGGTTTTCTCATTGCAGGGATTGTTCCTCACACTCTTAGACTGATGTTAAATGTTCATCAGAGCCAAACAAGCCATACTTTCTGCCTTTTAAAAGGTGTTTTCATACTATTCAATGTTTAAGCCCACCAGAATGGAATGATATAATTAACTTGAGCTAACGTCATCAAAAAAATAATTGCAAAGTATGACCGCTTTCAACTTCCGTACTAAACAAGATGCTCAAATGAATTTGAAATGTCTCCTGAATTGGTACCAGATTTTGCGTTTGGAGCTGACCCCTTGGTCATTTGTTAAACTAGAAGGGTTGGCTGGAATAGAAAAGGTGCGTAGAGTCATAAGGGAAGATCAAACACACGACTGTGGCTCTAACTAACACCATGCCGAACCGATGATTTAAAACCATAACGACAATTTATAGTTACACAGCTACAGCACAGTTAGCAGAGACAATCCAACACTGAATTTGAATTTCTGAAGTCCAGATTCACATATTACTATTGATGTCTTTCCACACCATGAAAAGCAAGTTTTTTTTATCAGTTAAAACAAAAACATTTTTGGAGGAATAGGAGATACTCTGATTTTTCAGGGAAATCTACAAATGCTGCAGGTTTTCATCAGGAGGCTCAGCCAGTTGCATCATTCAGTCCAGTTCAGTAATACAGTAAGTCAGTAGTATAGTAAAATAATAACATCGATAAACCAGATTCTGTTGAAGAGCAATTCAAGACAAAATTACAAGGCAAAGGTCACGGTGCTGTTTTATGATTAATATGAGAAGAAACAGCAAGTCTAGTACATGTATTACATTTCATATTATATCACGTTTAGACAGTTTCAATCATCAGCCAGTGTAATTGTGTTAATAAATAAAAATATTTGTAGAAAATAAATAAAATCCAATCATTACTTACTCAAATGAGACTGTTTGGTTTAAAGAAGATGCTCCATGCTTCGTGCACTCTGCTGAAATGTTCGACCACACCGACTGGAGCTTGAATACCAGACTGCAAAAAGAAAAGTATGAAACTACAGCTCACCACAGAGCAGTTAAGGAAGAGGGGGGGTTTCCTCCACCAGAAGCAAGAAAGATAAAAAGTTAGTAAAGATAATAGCAAATCGTCACATTATGAATCCTTAACATATGATTTATGATCTGTATTATCAATAAAGTTTCAAATGTACTGCTGGTCTACTGGATTTTTACTGTAAAAAACAAACACACCCACAAACACTTCAAGGTTAAACTTTTTTTTATTGTGCTGGTGAAAATCAAACAGCCATGACAGGAGCTCTGTGAGACAAATAAAGACGTTTTGTTCATAAATCTGTTTTTGCTTGACTGACGTGGTGGAAGTTTCACTCTGAGTTATGAATCTGTTCAACAGAAAACAAACTAACATCATTACGTTTAAATAATTTTCTAAAATGTAGGGGGGGTTCACGATGACATATTTCCTCCACAAACACGCACAAATGGACAAAATATGCAGAACATGTTGTCTTTTTATGGAGTGGGAGAAAAGAAAAGCAACTGAATAACTAAAAAACAAAGCTCAAAAACAACTTGACAAAAAAACAAAATCACCAAAATAAAGGTCTGATATTGATATACACTATATGGGTCATGCACTGAGAGAGAGGGAGCGTTTTACTGTTGTAGCTGGTCGAAGTGACACTAATTTTAGTGTTTTTATAGACGATTATTATCTGAGGGTTTTTTTTTCTTAAATCGTTTTTTTTTTTACTTTTATTTTTTATTGATATTGGTGCTTGACATGTAAGGGAAAGCTTCATTTTAATGTTGGATGATGTCGTCTCTAACCTCTTTGGCTTTGACAGTCCTCCTCATACTGACGGTGAACACATCTGCTGCTTTATATTTACAAACCCAAGATGCTCGGTTACACCGGTCGGTTGGTTTTATGACGGGGTGACTCAGAGGTCGTTTCCGCTCAAACTGATAGTTGCGGATTTCCCCTCTGCTGCAGAAAGCAGAAGTTAAACCGACGGGGTAATTCATGTGTCTTGCTGGTAAGAGTGTCTGTGCTAAAACCTCACACTAAGCCTGCTGAGTACAAATTGTGCTCGGGTTAGTATGCAAACATGGGAATAAAAGACAAAAATCTTACATTGAACAATTATACAAATCCAGTGTTCAAGGAGTTTTACAGCCAAGAAGGCTTAAAACATATTTGAAGTATCTAATCTAGCAGTTTGACTCGAGAGATGGACATGTCAGCCCACCACTTTAGTCCTGACTGAAGTTTCTAACCAACTGTTGGAGACGGGCCATCAACTCTGGGACAAACATTCATGTTCTTCACAGGTTTAAAAATCACAGCTTGCTCTGTAAACTCCAGTTTGCATCAGTTACAGTGTGATTTGCAGTTAGTTGGTCTTTCAAATACTGTACGACGCCTGAATGCACCACTACGTTTGCTGTCTGTGATGAAAGACCTCCTTTATATAGGGAGGAGGCTCAGTAACATCGTGTCTTTTCCTTGTGTTTACAGCAGTGTTGGTTAATGTTTTAATCTCAGAGACTTTCATTTAAGTAAATGTGTGATTGAGCCGATGGCCCACTGATGAAAGCCTGCAGCATTTGCAGCGTAAAAATCAAAAGCCTTTAAACGCAACAGTCTCGCTCTCCAACTCCCTTTTGTTTAAAACGGTGTGCTGTTTTTTGTTTTTTACAAGAAATGGTTATTACACCCGAATAAATAAAGATTGATTCTAGATTGATTAATGTAAACAAATGTACTGGTTTTACGATACTTGTACGTTCTTTGAGACTAGATATTTTTACGTGTTTTAAAAAAGTGACATTTTCTTGTGATAGATAATTTTATTTGAAGTAATATTTCCCCCCCATTTTATAGCTTTTTCCCCAGTTGTTTTTGAGAGCTGACTTTTGGCAGTGTAAACATTTGAGAGGAAACAGAAAAACACCACATATGCTTCATTTTTGAGTTTTGAGTGCTGCCAGAACACCCTCACACCTATGTCTATAGAAAAATGGACTCTTCCCACCTTGTGCAGCCATTTGCTTCCTGTATTATCCATCACATGTTCACAATTGTGAACAAAATCACACATTAATTCCAACATTTTTGAAGTTCATAAGGAATATTACATAAAGTGGCACCTGCAGAACAGGCGTGTTGTGATGCTGTTGTGACTTTTTGCTTCAGCATTCATTCAGTTGTTTTGTGCTGTGCATCTCACACTTTAATACAGGTTGCTTATATTTGTCTGCTGCTAAAAATATATTTTTCTTTTTAAGGAAACCTGGAAACATGAAACAATCAAGGAAATGTTGGACTTTAATAAGTAAGAGTACAATCATCATGTTTGTGCACTTTATTTTCATTATGATAGCAACTGCTAAATGTTATAACCTGCTCATTCTGTTATTTAACAGCGACACTGAAAAATCACTTTGCAAGTTCAAATGTGTTATTGCATTTGGAGTAAAGCAACGTTTACCACAAATTAACTTCAAGTGAATTTCCAAACAGGGACACACCCATTTTACGACCAAAGGTGATGCCTGTTCCCAGCACCTTGGCCTCCACATGTGTTGGACTGATGCCGACGCCGGTATCGACTGCCAGTCCGACTTTAGCTTTCACCGGACCAGCAGAGCCTGAAGCGCTGGCCAGTTCTGCTTTGGCAAACGCTTTGGCACCCGACGCCAGAGAGGCTCCAGCTCCTGCGCTGGCGTTGGGCCCTTTGGCCTCAGCTTCACAAACGCTCCATTCAGCACGAGCAAGGCCCACTCCTGCACCAGCGGACACTCCTGCCTTGGGAACGCGCTTCCCTGGTTTGTCCTCACCTCCCTCAGCATATGTCCCGGCATGTGAATAGGTACCTCTAGTAAACGCCTTACCACGTCTGTCATAGGTGTCAATCATCTTCAGCACCCCAGGGTCCCCAGAAAACACATCTTTACCTGCATATTAAAATGCACAGTTTGCAAACAAAGAGGCATGACATTTATTCTCAAACACAACTAGAAAACAAGGTTACAACTTAACCCATAAGAACCCACGGTGACACTTAAATGACCTGGAAAGTTCCTTATTTAGCTTTATCCTTGATTTTAACCTGTGAAGTCCCTAAGTGACCCCTACTGAACATCCTGGTGGGTCATGTGACAGGTCATGTGATTTTGTGTTCCCACAACAACTATTTAGTCTGTGATATGTCCCCCATAATTTTCCTTGAAGGAGAAAGGGGTCTGGGTTCTTATGGGTTAAAAAAAAAACTGTATCCATAAAAGTCACATGGAACATATTAAATTCACAATTACTTCATTGTTCTAGCAACAGACTGATGGACTTTTCCACATATACTATATACCTGATTTATAAATGACTGAAAATACAAATTCTGACCATTTTGTTTGTGTCATTTTTAATGTTTTTGCTGAAGTTGAAAAATAAATTATCCTAGAAAGTAATCTGTCCCCTTAGAAGTCCTCTATGTACACTGTTGCCCATAAAGTTGGAATAAAACATCTTACCTCTTCTCATGGAATTAGTGTGACAGATAAAGTGTCAGTGACATTTTATCAAGAATAAACATTGTCACAATCATTTCATAAGAGGAAAGAGAGTTTATTCCAATCTTATGGGAAACAGTGTATATTTTTCTGAGGAAAGTATTCCTTTATTCTTCCAGATGATGTTGGCCTACCTGGCATCTTCACGAGTAGTTTACTCTAAAAAGAAAAGAGGAAAGCAGCACATTAGAACTAAAGTTTATCTGGAAACTGTCTGAAGTGGAATAGAAAAAAAATGTATTTGTTCATTGTTCAACCAAATTGTATTCATGACGAGATGCAAGTTACATTTTATTTTGTACTGAATTATATATTTGTTAGGGTTCCCTGTGTGGTTGTTCCCTGTTGCCCTAGTGTGTGTGTTTGTCTCCCTCTATCTGTTTTTGTGTGTCATGCCTGTCTCTTGCCAGGAGGTCTACAAGGTTACTCCAGAGCAGCCATTACTACACCTGGCTGATCACCACACCAGAGTCTCATCCTGCAATCAAGCCACCCTCACTTCCGGATCATTCCACCATTCTGTGCCAGATCGTCCAGTTACTTAGCCTGGTACTTTGTGGCTTGTTTTTATTTCTCTCTTGAGATTTTGCTTGTTGCTAACAAGACCTGTTTTTTTTGTGCTTTAGACTCCTGGTGATGCTGATCTTGCCTGCCTCTGTTTGCCTGGTCAACCTCCTGGCTTCGTCTCCACCTCCTCAGTCCTGTCAACTAAACTCCAGCCCTGTCTGCTCTCTGCTTCGCTCACGCCACGTCGGCTTCACGCCACACTCTGCCTGTCTGCCTGTTCTGCCCCTGCTCTGTCAGCTGAGACTCACGGCGGCCATTGGATTCTGGACTCAGACTACAGTACTGTTTGGCTTTCAGAAACAGCCCTTGTTAACTTCCATTAAACGTTCAGTGTTCAATATAATTCCTCTGCCTTCTGGTTTATCTTATGTCTGCGCTTTGGGGTCCAGTCCATCTCTGCCCAAAATCGTAACAATATTGACATGTAACAAAAGCAATTAATTGAAAAACATCACTTTCTGATACATACCGCACCATTTGTACATAAAATTGTAAAAACATTTGGAAAATACTAGTCGTACCACAAAGCATGTCTACATTTCTGTTTGCAAAATAGACCTCATACGATATATTTCTTACCTGGACAGGCTGACTTGGTTTGTAGGAGGAGATGTGAGATGTTGCGTGCTCTGTTTCATTGCTGGATCACACCTGTGGGCTTAAAAAGGCTCTAAACGAAACAGAAAATGAAACTAGGTTTAATAACAGGTCAAAACAAAAGGGCACATAGATAAAAAGCAAATCGTTATGGCCAATGTTTAACTAAACAGTTTTAATATACAGTTGCTCTTCTGACTTTTCACAAAAAAAGTTGAGTTGCCTCTATGAACTTTTCATGTTGTGTTGATTTTGGCCATCCCAGTGGATGACGGTGGTGGTTTTTCACCTAATGTTAGGTCACATGTTCCCTCTGCTTCACTTCAAGTGAATGTGGCAAGGAGTGGAAATTATAAATTTAAATAATCAGAAGGAGATAATTAAGGTAATGGAAGTGACTAAGGAGCTGACAACGCCACCTGGGGCCTCACACCCGAGGAAATAATAAAAATTTGAAAGAAACCATTCAATGAAAAAACAATGAGGACACAGGTTTGTGACTGAGAAGGCAGAGACTGTAGGTGATATAAAGCAAATGGTTTATTGAAAAACTAAAGAAGAAACCCAGGACTGGACCTAAAAGAGGACAAAAATCTGGAACTACTGAAGACAAGAAAATGACAATTGGTAAGGTGAGTATCCAAAATATTACATTTATTGATGAAATATAAACACTGTCTAAAATTGAGACAAGCTATGGGAGGACAGCTATATGAAAAAAAACTCTAAAATCAGTGGACTGGGGCCTCTAGTGGCAAAGCAAACTACAACCCCTTTCACACCTGGGTGCAGATAAAAATCACAGCAACCACAGCCTCCCACCTTTGGCACCCCGTCTATACTGAAGAAAAGAAAAGAAACTTCCTGTATCAAAAGGAACAAATTTAACAAAAACCCAACAACCTAACTGGTAATTAAACCAATAATCCAAACCAATATACAGACACAAAGCAAGCAGCAAAACAGATACAACTAATAGATCAAACTAGGAAAACCAAACAAAAACCAAGTCAAACAAACCAAAACCAAAAGAGGGCAAAACAGGCAAAAAATAGGCCCAAAACAGATAAAACATGGTAGATAAAGGAAATTAAAGAAAACAGCGGCTGAGCGGCTGAAGAAACTTGAATTCATCCAGAACAAACCCCAGCTCCGTTAGGTATGATGTCATGGAAACATTAGGAAAGTTAGGAAATAATAGAAATATACAATCTTCTCTCTGTTGGTTTCAGTATAAACTGAGACCATTTCATGATTTATTAGAAAGCTGTGAGAGCGTAAGCACAGTGGAGCTTTGAGCTAAATTTTAAAGTCAGCGTGATAAAATACTCATCTATAATGTTCGGCATGTTCACCATTATTGGTGCTGACACTGGTAAAACATGCAGGTGATGTTAGATGTAATTCGACGTGAGGAGACTCCAGTCGAGTTTGGGTTGTTTTTGGTTGTTAACCCTCTAACAGGTTGTTTGCAGTCATGTGATTCTGATGTGCAAAATCCAGACGGAGGTCAGGAACTGAAAACCGAATGGACGAGAAGGAGCTAGCTTAGACAATGTTATGTTACTTTACCTTTGACAAAGTGGTCACAGCACTCACAAGCATCATACGACTCTGATGGAGGTTTCTAAGCCATTTTAAGGCATTCTTTGGTCAGTTTCTTGCACTTTTACCCCCTCATGAATAACGAATTTGGCACTCGATAAAGTCTCCTGGTGGTTTCTCGGTGTGATCAATTTGAGCAACCGTACATGACAAAAACCTTTGGCATTCTGAGAACTTGTGATAATGGTTCCTCTGTAGAAAATCACATCAAGACCCCCATCTGCAACTGTATTTACAGCAAAATAGTCACATGATGACATATTTGAACAGCCTGTTGTCTACAAGCACTGAGAAGTGTTCTTTTCAACATGTAAATGTAACAGCGTTAATATTGTATTCCACTTGCCATAGTTTAATATTTATGAAAAAGTCTGACCTGTACATATTCTGTTCCTGTTCAGAGACGGACAAGCCTCTCGTTCATCCTTTCAAACACAACACTACGCAGAGATAAAGTCAAAGAGTTACGGGGTTTCTTTGGACCAGCCAGTTGCTGTGAAGTGCAATTGAGCGTGGTTTCATAAACTCATGTTCTTTGGGGCGTCTTTTTTGTTTTTTTTGTTTTGTTTTGATACCTGACATTGACCCAGTTGAATCTCGCCAGAAGTGAGAGCTCAGTGTCAATGTGGATGGTAGACAAAATGGCAGACTAAGTAAAAATTGGACACTCAGAGCGAAACTTATGCTCAGGCCATCAAACATGAAAGCACTTTGGAGCAAGCTGTGACACAGGATCAGGTCAGGTCAGCAGCTCATGAATGACTTATCTACGCTGAGTTATCTTTTCTCTCTTAGCTTTCAGTTTCAAGATTTGCCTTCACGGTCACAGGTCGGTTCACCAGGGATAAAACATTTCTTTGTGTAACAATGTTCTTCTGTGGGTGGTTAATGTGAGGCAAGTTTTATTGGCTTTTACCACCTGTCAGAGAAATATAAAGAAGCTGTTAATGTTGACTTCATGTCCTTTTATAATGTTTTTATTAACTCTGTCAAGTTCAACTAGTTGATGAGGACCTGTATGATGCAAGAGAAGCTAAACAACTTTAACAATGCTTTGACAGAGCAGTTTCCTGGACTCCTTTTATTATTTCTTTGATCTGTTACCATGAATCATGTCTTTGGATTTTGGCAGTGATGTGCAAATAATGAAAACATGATATGAAAATGAATATGAACATGAATATGAAAACATTTTGAAAAGCAAAGAAATTTCCTATTCTAATAGTTTATTTCTACTACTGTTTCTGTTGTTTATGATTTCTTATCTTTCTCATAATAACAACATCTATATTTATAAAATTCAACAGTGTTTGAGATTAAACCTTTTTTGGCTCGTGATCCCTTACAGTCACATTTGAGAGGTCTTTAAATCATTCACAGGTCCACCATAAAGACATTTTTCCCTCTTGACTTCTCAAAATGTCTTATTTGAATCACTTTTCTTAGTGCTGTCTGCTCCTGTTTTCGCCACAAGGGGGCACCTGTGAGTCCTGTTTTGTGAACTACAGCCAGATTAATGCCTGTCACTGCATTTATGGCTAAATATGATTCCTGTTCTTGTGGTCCCAGTGGTAGTTGTGTTTGCAAGTTACAGCTTCATGCAAAAAGCTGTGATTACATTGTATGAAGCTGTTTGTTAAGGTGGTTGTAGCCATACTTTAAAACAGCGTTGTCCATGAAGCTAACTCAGCTGAACCGTGTATGTGTACTCTGAAGTCTGTCTGCAATTTGACATTCTTACTTACAAACTTTATGCGTGGGAAAAGACACACACGTGTTTTTCTTTTATAAATCTGGTCTCTGATGCAGTGAGGGAAGTCTAACATCAGCAAAGTGTGATAAAGCGTGGAAGACAGTTGGTGGAACAGGAAGTTGTTGTCATGAAACAATAGTGGCAATGCTGAACTCTGATGAGTAAAATAACAATGACTGTGTTTGTTCACTTTAATTTCACTTTGACAAAAACAAGTAAATGTTATCTGTTATCTACAAACAGCAGACACTGAAGAATCACTTCATGTTCAAATGTATTATCTGCCGTGAACATGAAGACAAAGGAAAATTATACATACTGGAAATTTGAAATGCTTTATGGAACAAAGGACACAACACTCAATCACAAACAGTTGTATTTGGGATGAAACCACAGTTTACAATATATTACATTCAACCCCATTACCCAGCACAGAAAAGCCTGTTCTTGGACCAATAGAGAAGCCGGTGCCCAGTATCTTGACCTCTAAACCAGTTACACCAATGCTGACACCGGTGTCCGCTGACAGACCGACTGTAGCTCTCACCGGACCAGCAGATGCTGAAACGCTGGCCAGTTCTGCTCTGGCGAAGGCTCCGGTACGCATCACAGAGGCTGCGACTCCTGCACTGGCGTTGGGTCCTTTGGCGTTAGCCTCTAAAATCCCAGCAGCAGAGGCTGAGGCACTGCCTACTTCGGCTTGAGCAACAGCTTCAGCACCGAGTAACGCCACAGAGGCTTCGGCTCCTGCGCTGGCGTTGGGCCCTTTGGCCTTCAGCCTCGACAAACGCTCCATTCAGCACGAGCAAGGCCCACTCCTGCACGAGCATATGCTCCTGCTTTGGGGATACGCTTCCCAGTTTTATTCTCACCTCCATGTTCGTATGTCTCAGCATCTGCATAGGTACCAGTCGCAGAAGCGCTACCAGGCCGGTCAGCGGTGTCGATCACCTCGAGTACTCTGAGTGTTGGTAGTGGGTCGAAATAAACTTCTGAACCTCTTAGTGCATTTGCACTGGCTACAAACAAAGAGACACCAACATTTATTATTAAGAGAATTAGATTTCACATTTGGAAAAGAATATTTTGAGAAAAGTTTATACATACAATACTTTAATAATTCCTTTACAAAAAGCATAGTTTTATGGCAACATTTATTACAACATTATTATGAGAGTAAAAAAGATCCTTTCCCAAGGCCTAATCTGGATCAAGTCTCTGCTGCGTTCAAGCCTCAGTTCCAAACAAATATCAGTCCACAGAAGACCATCTGATATCATGTATTTCATTCTAATTTGTTGGACTCGATCACTCGACAGTTTCGATTTCAAGATTTCAATTTTGAAGTACTGATGTGTGAGGCAGTGTTTTCTTATTGGTGAAACATTTTAAAATATAACTTCACAAGCATTTTCTTGTAAAAGTTGGACTTTTTTTCATAATACTAGAACCTTTTCAAGGTTAATTTATTGTCACTACATGGTTTGGACATGAGTGAAAATATATCCTCAGGACCAGCAGTTTACAACACACTTTTCTCAAAGTATCAACCCGTACAGTGAAAAAATCAATTTGACTGACAAAAAACTGTTTACTTACCCTCATAGCCTATGTCTGAAAGAAAGAGAAGAGAAATTGTTATTTGCTTGTAAAGGCAAAGTACATTTGTTCTTTATAAATCCAGAACAACAGCAATCTGGATTCATAGACTTTACATTTTGACTTTATTGTGCGTGTGTGAACACACATTACAAACATGGTTTACAGTAAATCCCTCACTATATCGCGCTTTAAGACTTTCACGGCTTCACTCTTGTCATTGCAGATGAATAAATAAATAGCATATCTAAATATATAATAATGGATTTTTCACTGGTTCGTGGATTTCTGTGGACAATATTTGTACAAAAGGTCGTTAACTAGAGCTAGAACGGGCACATGCTTAACACCTGTAGTGGACGTGTTCAGTAGGGAGAGGAGAGGTGACTGTTGTTTGGAGATTATTGATTTGTCACGGCACGTAAAAGTGCGTCCTTGAGAGCCCTTGTAAGTTTGTTGTTTTGTATTTTCAGTTCATTTGCATCCTCTTGTTGTGTTGACTTATGGATATTTTTACCATGGGGTATTTTAGCTGGTGATTTGGCTATGATATGACTGGCACGGTTTTGTATCCTGGCCTCAGTGAAGAGCAGCATTAGATTCCGCTTTGCGTTACTCAGCATTCTGTCTTGCTCAATCAGCATCAACATGTTTTGCTGCGTAAAGTGTTGACTTTTGTGCGGTTTTGTGCTTTTTTGTGCGTAGTCAAGCCCTTGGTTATTCCTCCAAAACGATCTGCTCCTTCTGTCATTGTTGGTGAGTACCCATAACTGTTAGGGTTGATGCAAGGTGAAGTAAAGTTGGACCCAGGATGCAGACGAGGCAGGAGGCAGAGTAGATGTATGACTCTTTATTGAAGGCCACACAGGAACACAGGCAAAACGGGAGGAACCGACAGGAAGAAACACGGAATGAACACAGGAACAAGGTAGGAACACACAAGGGTTGGTGCCAACAGAACAGCACAGACGACAGACTAGCGACAGAGAACAAAGGAGAAGGACCGGCATAAATACACTGTGGGGAAAAGGGAAGTGGAAACAGGTGAGGAGACTAATAGGGGACAGGTGAAACAAATTGGGGCGGAGCAGGTAATCAAAATGGGAGGGAAACACAAAAGGACAGGAAGTAAAGTGCTCAACAAGTGAGGAGAGGCAAGAATACAAAATAAAACAGGAAGTGCACATACAGCCAGATGGGAAACAAGAACTAACAGAAAACACACTGAGGGAGACAAACAAGAAAACAATATAAGGACCGGGAAACAAGAAATGCGATGGGCACCAGGAACACGAACAAACACAAGGAAGACAATGAACACAAGACAGGAAAACACAAAGGGGCACAAGAAACAGACAACATGCAAACCACAACAATAACTAATTTTCTACGCATGCTTAGTGTAATTATTAAAAAATATTACAATATGTTGAAAATGATTTATAAATATATACATTATGTACATTACGTATACTGTATGGTACACACTTTTTTTTATTAGATAATCACAATATATCTAATATAACTGGGTATTTTTGTTTAAAACTGTATTATGTATTAAATAAAACTCCTCAATGATATACGATACATATATTTGTGCGTAGTATATAAACAGTGTGTTTACATACATAATTTCAATGAATCTTACCGAATATCTAAGAGAATATAAAGGCTTTATACTGTATAACTGTGTGGGAAATGTTTATAAGAGCATGGGAGGGTTTATAAGGGCTTAAAATATATAAAAATAACCATATAAACATATGGTTTCTACTCATCGCGGATTTTTCAGAACCCCCCGCGATCGAGAAGGGATCACTGTATATAGTGTGAAGATAGTTCAAGATTAAAAATTTCACTTTCAGTCACTGAAATGAGCTAAATGTTTATTAAAAATTAATCTGGCTCCTCAGAAATCCTCATTATTGTATTTTTTGCCTACCTGGCTTAAAGTCTTCCTTCATTGTGGTCTGAAAGAAACAGAGGAAAAAGGAGTTTCTCTGTGAGAACAGCCTCAAGTGGAATAAAACAATGTTGGTAAATGAAAATATTGTATAGATCTATAAAGAAAAAAGAAACTTGTGTAAATACAACGTTTGATAAAAGATTAACAAAGTGAGTAGAGACAGAGAACAAGTAGGAACAATGTGAATCTGACACATAATTCATTCTCTATATTTAAGGATATAGTTTCTTAAATACTGTTGTTCTGCAGTTGTTTTTTTACAGAAACAACATATGCTTTCTTCTTTTTCAAATGTATTATAAAACATTTAGATTTTTTATTATTATTATTTTTGCTGTTTATGTTGTTATTATCTTTTAAAGGACCAGAGTTGAGGTTTTATAAAGAGCTTCTAAACTCAGGATCCTAAATGAGGACACTTGTGAAAGCCAGCAAAGGTGAAACTTTAGGGAAATTCTTTGCTTTACTATAAGTCTGTTTGTGTTTGTGCGTTTCCAGTGCAAGAGTGTGTGCCGACTCCTCACCTTAATCTGGTGAGTAAGAGCTTGAAGGCGCATCCCAGGTTTTTTCCCGGATGCATCGCTAGATGTCTGGCATGCAACCGAACTGGTATCGGCAGTAGACGCTTTAACAGGGTGGTCAATGGCGTCACTCATCTTCAGCACGTCTTCACCTGCATGTTGAAGTGTACAGGTATGCAAAGGGACACCATGTTTATTCTCAAAGACAACAAGAAAAGTCACATGGAACATATTAGTTCACAATTACGCCATTATTGTATCAACAAATTGACAGATTTGACACTGTGCCTTAATTGTACACATGTGAACAGACACATATATATACATGGTTTATAAAGATGACATGTCAAAACCAGTTAAACATTTTCTACACACACATTTCTGTTTGTAGATTAAACCTCAGATGATATATTACCCCCTCCTTGAACCGCCACCTTACAGTGGTGGAGGGGTTTGTGTGCCCGAATGAATCCTAGGAGCTATGTTGTCGGGGGCATTACGCCCCTGGTAGGGTCTCCCATGGCAAACAGGTCCTAGGTGACGGGCCAGACTAAGAGCGGTTCAGAAGCCCATCATGAATAGTAAAACAACAAGGACCGTTCGCCTGGATTAGGCGTTACTGGGCCCCACCCTGGAGCCAGGCCTGGGGTTGGGGCTCGCAGGCGAGCGCCTGGTGGCCGGGTCTTTGCCCACGGGACCCGGCCGGGCTCAGCCCGAAATGGCGACGTGGGCCCGCCTTCCAGTAGGCTCACCACCCGCAGGAAGGTCCATGAGGGGCCGGTGCAATGTGGTTTGGGTAGCAGTCGTGGCAAGTGGGGGGCCTCGGACGACCCAATCCCTGGACCAAAACTCTGGCAATAGGGACATGGAATGTCACCTCGCTGGGGGGGAAGGAGCCTGAGCTCGTGCGGGAGGTTGAGAGGTACCGGCTAGAGATAGTCGGGCTCAGCCTCCACGCATAGCTTGGGCTCTGGAACCCAGCTCCCTGAGAGGGGCTGGACCCTCCACTACTCTGGAGTTTGCCCAGGGTGAGCGCGCGGCGGGCTGGTGTGGGCTTGCTTATAGCTCCCCAGCTCAGCCGCCATGTGTTGGAGTTCACCCCGGTGAACGAGAGGGTCGCTTCCCTGCGCCTTCTGGGTTGGGGATAGGTCTCTTGCTGTTGTTTGTGCCTTCTACGGGCCGAACAGCAGTACAGAGTACCTCCCGGCCTTCTTGGAGTCCCTGGGAGGGGTACTTAATGGTGCTCTCCGACTGGGGACTCCATTGTTCTACTGGGGGACTTCAACGCTCACGTGGGCAACGACAGTGATACCTGGAGGGGCGTGATCGGGAGGAACGGCCTCCCCGATCTGAACCCGAAGCGGTGTTCTGTTATTGGACTTCTGTGCTAGTCACGGTTTGTCCATAACGAACACCATGTTTCGAGCATAAGGGTGTCCATCAGTGCACGTGGCACCAGGACACCCTAGGTCGGAGGTCGATGATCGACTTTGTTGACGTTTCATCTGATCTCCGGCCATATGTCTTGGACACTCTGGGTAAAGAGAGGGGCTGAGCTGTCAACCGATCACCACCTGGTGGTGAGTTGGATCCGCTGGCAGAGGAGGAAGTTGGACAGACCTGGCAGACCCAAACGATATTGTGAGGGTCTGTTGGGAACGTCTGGCCGAGCCCTCTGTCAGGGAGGTCTTCAACTCCCACCTCCGGAAGAGCTTCTCACAGATTCCGAGGGAGGCTGGGGACATTGAGTCCGAGTGGACCATGTTCTCTGCCTCCATTGTCGACGCGGCGGTTCGAAGTTGTGGACGCAAGGTCTCTGGTGCCTGTCATGGCGGCAATCCCCGAACCCGGTGGTGGACACCGGAAGTAAGGGATGCCATGTCAGGCTGAAGAAGGAGTCCTATCGGGCCATGTTGGCCTGTGGGACTCCTGACGCAGTTGACATGGTACCGGCAGGCCAAGCAAGCCGCAGCCCGGACGGTCCTGGAGGCAAAAACTTGGGTCTGGGAGGGGTTCGGTGAGGCCATGGAGGAGGACTATCGGTCGGCCTCGAAGAGATTCTGGCAAACCGTCCGGCGCCTCAGAAGGGGGAAGCAGTACTCTGCCAACACTGTTTACAGTGCGGGTGGGGAGCTGTTGACCTCAACTGGGGACATTGTCGGACGGTGGAAGAAATACTTCGAGGATCTCCTCAATCCCACCGACTTGCCTTCCAATGAGGAAGCAGAGGCTGGGGACTCTGAGGTGGACTCGTCCATCACCCAAGCCTGAAGTCACTGAGGTAGTTCGCAAGCTCCTCGGTGGCAAGGCGCCGGGGGTGGATGAGATCCGCCCTGAGTACCTCAAGTCTCTGGATGTTGTGGGGCTGTCTTGGCTGACACGCCTCTGCAACATTGCATGGAGGTTGTTGGGACAGTGCCTCTGGAGTGGCAAACCGGGTGGTGGTCCCTCTTTTTAAAAAGGGGACCGGAGAGTGTGTTCCAACTAGGTTCAACCACAGGGGATCACACTTCTCAGCCTCCCCGGGAAGGTCTCCACGCCAGGGTACTGGAGAGGAGAATTCGGCCGATAGTCGAACCCTCGGATTCAGGAGGAACAATGCGGTTTTCGTCCCGGTCGTGGAACACTGGACCAGCTCTATACCTTCCGCAGGGTGCTTGAGGGTTTATGGGAGTTTGCCCAACCAGTCCACATGTGCTTTGTGGATCTGGAGAAGGCATTCGGACCGTGTCCCTCGTGAGTATTCTGTGGGGGTGCTCCACGAGTATGGGGTCCGGGGCCTTTGCTAAGGGCTGTTTTGGTCTCTGTACGACCGAGCAGGAGCTTGGTTCTGCATTGCCGGCAGTAAGTCAGACCTGTTCCCAGTACATGTTGGACTCCGGCAGGGTTGCCCTTTTGTCACCGGTCCTGTTCATAATCTTTATGGACAGGATTTCTAGGTATGTAGCCAGGGGCCGGAGGGAGTCCGGTTTGGGAACCACAGGATTTCATCTCTGCTTTTTGCAGATGATGTTGTCCTGTTGGCTTCATCAAGCCAGGACCTTCAGCATGTGCTGGAGCGGTTTGCAGCCGAGTGTGAAGCGGCTGGGATGAGAATCAGCACCTCCAAATCCGAGGCCATGGTTCTCGACCGGAAAAGGGTGGTCGTGCCCTCTCCGGGTGGGTGGAGAGGTCCTGCCTCAAGTGGAGGAGTTCAAGTATCTCGGGGTCTTGTTCACGAGTGAGGGAAAGATGGAGCGTGAGATTGACAGGCGGATTGGTGCAGCGTCCGCAGTTATGCGGTCGGTGTACCGGACCGTCGTGGTGAAGAAGGAGCTGAGTCGAAAGGCGAAGCTCTCGATTTACTGGTCAATCTACACGTTCCCTACCCTTCACCTATGGTCATGAACTTTGGGTAATGACCGAAAGGACAAGATCAAGCGGATACAAGCGGGCTGAAATGAGTTTCCTCCCTAGGGAGGTGTTCCAGGCATGTCCCACCGGGAGGAGGCCCTGGGGAAGACCCAGGACACGCTGGAGAGACTATGTCTCTCGGCTGGCCTGGGAACGCCTCTCGGGTCCCCCGGAATAGCTGGAGGAAGTGTCTGGGGTGAGGGAAGTCTGGGCATCTCTGCTCAGACCGCTGCCTCCCGCGACCCGGCCCCAGATTAAGCGGATGAAGATGGATGGATGGATGGATGGATGATATATTACTTACCTGGATGGGCCTGATTGGATGATCAGAGATATTTGCGCTGCGTGCTCTCAGATTCATTGCAGGACTACACCCATCAGTGGGCCTAAATAGACTGTCACTGAAAGCAGCTTCAGCAACAGATAAATAACACAGAGGCAGATGGAGGGGTGTCCATTATAAAAGAGAAGTATAAAGAGAGATTAAATAAAAGTAGAAGCAAATAGCCACAGTAAGAATCCTCAACACATAATTTATGGTCTCTGTTTAACCACTCTGTGCTGGAAATTGCTCGAACTGCTGAATTACGGTGATCATCACGTCATCTTTGGAAACAAGCCAAACCACTCGAATCTGTGATGTGAGACCGGCTCCAGATGTCCAGAGAAAAACATTATAAAGCTTTGTGATGTCTTCATGTCTTGAGATATGCTTGTCATGGGCGTTCTGGGGACTTTACATCCTCCACAGAGTGACTTTAAAACCGAATGCAGTGTTCCCACATTGTCTCTCGCAGGAACGTGCATTAAGCCTGTTATTGATTCTCCCCATCTTCTCCCTGTAACACTACACTCTTACTCTCCATCCCTTAAGCTTGCCAACTTGTAGAGTCAGCAGCTCTAAGTATGAGGATTTAAATCATTTAAAAAACCCCTACAGATTTGAGTTAGAGAAACTCATTGTGACAGAAAGAAAGAAGCAATAGAAAAATGCTCAATTAATATCTATCTAGCAGTCCCACTAATGGCAAAACAATTATTGATAGTAAATTGGTGTTCAAACACACACAACACTACATTTTTAGGTTACACGGTGGATGTGGACTTTCTCTTTACATCCATCGTTAGACACATGATCCTCCAACTGACCATCATCAGTCCATCCACTCTTATCAAATGTGAAAACACTCTAAGAGGACTAAGAGTGTAGTGACCATAAATTATGTCTTGAGGGTTCCTACGGTGACTATTTGCTTTCTACTGTTATTTAATTTTTTATTTTTCTTTATACTTTGTTCTTGTAATAGACACCCCTCCCTTTCTGTGCCTCTGTGTTATTATCTGTTGCTGAAGCTGGTTTCATACTTTCAGTTTCATTTTGCAGTCTGGTGTTCAGGCCCTCTAATGGATGTAGTCCTGCAATGAAGCTGAGAGAGAAGCTCATCCAGGTAAGTAATAAATTGCGAGTTTTTATTTACAACAGATATGTGTGTGTAGAAAATGTTTTTAACTGATTGGTTTTGAGTTGTCAGTATCTAATTCAGTACAGAATAATGACACGTAACTTGCATCTCATCATGAACATAACTCTGCTGGTTGACCACTGAGGAACACGCTCCTTTTTGTCTTAATGTAGTATGATTAGATATGTAGATGGTTAAATAAATATTATATATAATTTGATATTTTGCCTGAAGTTTTCAATTTAGTTTGGTTTCTCATTTGTCCACATTTAGGATCCTAAAGGTTGAAGCTCTTACTAAATCCTCCACACTGGTCCTTTAAAAGAGAATAACAAGATCAGACAAGAAATTTTCTTTTTTTACTTACAGCTGATGGAGTTTGCTTGATTTTAATTTGATCTGAGCTCAGCATTTGACATAGTTGATCACTATTATTGATACAATTACTCCAGTGTCATAAAATCTCCAGATTAAGAGACTTCCCATTGTGACTTGACATTACTAGGATTCAAGGATTATTTATTGTCATTCCAGCACATTCCAGTTAAACATGGGATGGATTGAGATTAGTTACCCTGGTCCCGGTGCAAGCCCAATAAGTAAAGGATATAAGAAGTAGAATAAGTATAAAAAGTAGAATAGTACAAAACTAAACCAAATAGAATAAGCAAATTGAGCTACTAGATAAATATAAATAAACAGAATAGATAGGATGAACTGCAATGAAAATAGAGGTATGACAATGTACAACAGTCATAATACAACATATGACAAATATACAACAGCTAATATCTCTTGAGGTAGTGTGCAAGAAGATTTTAAACTGACGTTATTGTGATAGTGCAATGTTCAGGTTTTCCAAACAGAAGGCAACTGCATTCTGTGCAAGTGTTGCAGTGTGTTGTCTGTGGGTGGCTGTCAGGAGAGGGAGAGGGGCAGGATGGGAAGGGGGGTTGGGGGGGAGGCAGCAGGGGCTACAGGGGTCCTCCAGAGTTCAACAGTCTCCAGAAAACTGCTATAAAAACTTAACAGATTCATATTTTTGTCTGCTTTTTTCTGCATAAATCTGAACAACTTCAGCCTGGCTCAAAACTACCAAACATTCAATCATTTTGAGGATTTTAACCCTTTAAATGCCAGTTTGATTACATGATGTCACTGTTGTTATTTATGAAAAAAAAAGTGGTATTTTCCATATAACAAATTTGGGGGGGCCGGGGGATTTTCTTTTAAATCAGTCTTGGATATTGATGCATCATTAGTTTTTGTGTAGCATCTGATTTAAAATGTACTACCCTCAGTAAGTCATTAAGGACAAAAATGTCCACTTCCAAAAACTGCTAGAAAAATAGTACAGATTGAATATTTTTTCTGCTTTTTTGAGTCAAGTCTTTTGATCAACTTCAGTCCTGATCAAACTATCAAATATGTAATAATTATCAGGAAAAAAGCGGGGAAAAATGTGAATCTGAATGAATGAATTTATAGCAGTTTTCTGGAAGTGGACATTTGTGTCCTTAATGATTTAAGAGGGTAGTAAATTAAACTGATGCCTGAGGGTTAGGTAGGCAGCTCTGTGCACAGGCCACTTCGATCGGCAATCGTCTTGTCGAGCCTTACACCCGTGACGTGTTTCTATGGCGTCATTTAACATTCAACAGTGACATCATGTAATCAAACTGGCATTTAAGGGTTAAAATCCTCAAAATGATTGAATGTTTGGTAGTTTTGGAGCCAGGCTGAAGTTGTTTAAGAGATTTATGCAGAAAAAAGCAGAAGAAATTTTAATCTGTTAAGTTTCTCTTGTCGAGCCTTACACCCATGACGTATTTCCGGTTGGGAAAAATATGGAGAGCGAGGAAAAGTTTCAAACAGAGAGCGAGCAGCTTCCACATCTGCGCTCTGTCACGATTTATACGCTCGAGACAAAAACTTTATTCGCCACAAGATTATTTTTCACCTCTCAGTTTTATGTTTTTACGCCCTCAATTCCTGATCCTGTGCTCGTTTAATTTGTATTTGCGCGCTCATGATTATGACAGCTAATTGACGCCATACACACTCCGGGTGTTTGTGCTGGAGCGAGCTGATGTTGTTGTGAAGCTCCTTTAGCTTCGTTAACCCGGCGGGATGTAAACAGCCGTAACAAACACCGCCGGAAACTCCACCCGGGGCAGATAGTTTACAGGCATATATGTCGCCTCGGAGCAGTGGCTGTTCACCAGAGTACAGTTTGTGCACCAGTCTTTATTCACGTAGACCCCGACCGCTGGTTCGGTCCGCACGGAACAGAAGCCGGCCGTCGAGCTGGAAGCTGGGTCCGGCATGTTGTCTTCAGCCAGGTTTCCGTAAGACAAAGCACCGCACAGTTCCTCATCTCACGGGAAGACCCCCAGCCTCAGTCGAAGTAGGTCCAGCTTGTTGTCCAGGGAGCGGACATTGGACAGGAACAGGGACGGGATCGGTGGTCTCCCGGCGTTAGCCTTTAGCCTGGCTAGCAGGTCCGCCCCGTTTGCCCCTCTTCTGCTTCCGCGCACACCGCTTCCTCTCCCCTCTGTCCGGCGGGCAGATTAATAAGTTCGGTTCGGCTGTATTGCCTTACACGCTTGTTTACACAAGCAAAACCGGTAAAGTTGGCCTCAGGACCAACCAGAAAAGTGCTAATGGGGGACTTGACCCCGGGAGCACGAGAAGCCGCTGCACTTATATAAACTATACAATTCATATGAGTGTGAAAGCATAACAAACTTAACAAAGTACGGAATTTAAGTTAGACATTGCTGCAAATGCTGCAGGTTTTCATCAGGAGGCTCAGCCAGTTGCATCATTCAGTCCAGTTCAGTAATACAGTAAGTCAGTAGTATAGTAAAATAATGACAGTGATAAACCAGATTCTGTAGAAGAGCAATTTAAGACAAAATTACAAAGCAAAGGTCACGGTGCTGTTTTATGATTAATATGAGAAGAAACAGCAAGTCTAGTACATGTATTACATTTCATATTATATCACATTTAGACAGTTTCAATCATCAGCCAGTGTAATTGTGTTAATAAATAAAAATATTTATAGAAAATAAATAAAATCCAATCATTACTTACTCAAATGAGACTGTTTGGTTTAAAGTAGATGCGCTACGCTTCGTGCACTCTGCTGAAATGTTCGACCACACCGACTGGAGCTTGAATACCAGACTGCAAAACTACGAAACTACAGCTCACTACAGAGCAGTTAAGGAAGTGGGAGGGGTTTCCTCCACCAGAAGAAAGAAAGATAAAAAGTTACTAAAGATAGAAAGTGAGGTATCTGCCTGTTAGATGTATAATAAAGCTGAATGTAATGTTGGCTTAGGTTTAGTCCACCCGGACCATGAAGATACTTTTTGCCATGGAATGAAGGCCTGAACGTGTTATGGTGATTGTGTATGTGTTTAACTATCTGGTGTTATGTTCCACACAAAACAACACATGCATGACACATACATGTAGATATATGGTTGTTGTAAGTTGCATAGAAGGTGTGAAGGTGAAGCTTAGTTGGAGTGTATACTTGAGGATTTATAGATTCTAAATAACTGCACAGGGATCAGATGTTCTCTATTGCCCATATTAGGGTAGTAGAGACACAGAGATTTAAAGACACTTAAATTTGATGCATGTTCCTTTCTGTTTTGTTAACACTAAATCTGAGATGTTTAGGTTAGAAACCAGGGGATGAGCTTAGTTCATCCTATATGGGAAAAGGAAGCGATAGATGACCAATTTTGGTTAAAGGGTTGGCTTTTCTCCTCATTATACTAATGGAAATTAGCTATATGTTGAATATGGAATGAAGGTGTCATGTAGGTTTTAAAATGTGTGATCTGAGAGGACAGAGTTAGAGTTTTCATCATTGGCAGAATCTCTCTCAGACATCTGCAGTGTCTGATTTCTGATATACTGGCTTGCTTCAAATAAAGTTCTCTTTGTTCAACAAGCTTGTATCAGCGGAGTTTTTTCCTGCAACCATCATCGCACCATCACTGTTTTTACTGAAGAAGAGAAGGCCTGATAAACTACAAATTGGCGTCACGAACCGGGGGGTCTTTGCTCCAGGACTGCGCTCTCAAGCGGCTCTTTGGTGGACCTGCTCTCGCTCCTTGCCGGCACACAATAACGGTGAGTGTTTTCTCACTACGTGGGGGCCAGAGGGGGTCCGTTGAATTGGCTGCTGGGTTGCTGCTGACTGGTGAGCATACTGTAAAGTACTATTTGTGTGGGGAAAGGCCGTGTGTTTGATGGTGTGGGCGGCTCTCCGTCTAAATTTGTTATAAAAAAAAAAAAAGGGGGGGAGTTAGTGGTTTCCTCCACTTTGAAAGAGTAAAAAGATTTGAAAGAGTAAAAAGATAATAGAGTACAGAGTAAAAAGAGTTGAGAGTAAAAGAGTCTAGAGTAAAAAGAGTAAAAGAGTAAAGAGTAAAGAGTAAAGAGAATAAATGAGTAACGTTCAAGTGAGTTAATTAAATATGCGGGTAATCAAGAAACGGGTCCCATGTTCTTTTTAAAACCGTAACACATGTATTAGCCACTGCGTGAAAGTTCGATTTAAAAGAAGTTAAAAGAAGTAAGAGTTATTGTGTAAAAAAACCTGGGCCCAGATGCACAAGAAAAAAAAAGTGTAGTTATAGAGAAAATAAAGAGATAAAGAAGATGAAAATAAAGAGATAATAGAGAAATAAAGGAAAAAAGAGAATAAAAGTAAAAGAGAAGGAAGCCGCAGATTTGGATAAAAGCCCTCTGAGAGGCGGTTTTAGACGGGCCTAAAAACCTTGAAAATCACTAGGTGAATTTCAGGTCAGTTCTAGGAACTGGAGGTGTAGAATGAAAAATTCAATTGTATGTTCCCACGTGAACACTAGTTGACGAACTGTGTCTGAAGCAGCCTCTCATTGAATATCTACATCTCATAAGGTAGCATAAATTTAGAAGGAAAAAGAGAAAAAGGAGCGGCAGAAAAAGCATGCTATAGGGAAAGTATGAATGAGTCGACTTTGAGAATTTAAGATTGAATGTTGTTTGTGTTTTGGGGTGATGTGGAGTTTGCTGTGTGTTTTTGTTCTGTGACATTTTTCTGTGTTTTGGTTTGTTGGATGACCGGTCTCTCTGTGTGTGTGTGTGTGTGTGTGTGGAGCTCTTTCTCAGTTGTGTTCCAGCTGTGTGTAAAAGGCTGTGGAATGTGTTGGTTTATGTGGTTCATGTTAATGTGATAGATTTCATATTGAATAGGTATATACAGGTTCTAGGTGAGAACAGGGGGTTTTGTAATTCATAAGGAAAGATATTTTGTCTTTAAGCATTAAAACACATGAGCCTCAAAAGTGAGGACTTTATAAATTTGAGTAAAACTCATGAGCCTGAAAAGGGGGACTTTGATAAGATTTATGAGCCTCTTTCGAGGGGACGTTTTGAATCTGTTAGAACGTATGAGCCCCCAAGAAGGACGTTTGTGATTTTGGAGAGAAGTGGAGAGATTGGTGAGGATAATTTGTGTGCATAATCATGAGTAAAAAGACAATCAGTAAAATAGAAAAGAGGAATAAATAAATCTCTTGATAAAGTTATTCATTTTGAAATACGAGTTTTTGATTTCATAAGTAGCGGATTGATTGGTTGATTAATAGGTGTGTAGTTTTTCTTTGTCTTTCTTTCTTTGTAATTCTGTGTGAGTGTGTCTGAGATTCTGCTCTGGCTGTGTGTGTGTTCTTTGTTTCTGACTTGGTGCTTTGCTACAAGAAGTTTATCTGAGTTTGGGGAGATATACAGAGATGGGTTAGATGTTCACTCTCTGAGAGCTAGAATATACTGCAGGTTCTTGCTGATTTTAAGAGGAAGTACCTTTAACTGAAGACTTACTTTTGAGTTTTATTAAGGAGGAAGTTGTTTCTTATGGTAAATCACATGATGTGAGTTGGGATATTCATTTTGTTTTTGTGTTTGTATTTGTGAGAGATGGTAGATGAGCTAGGAGTATTACTGATGTCATTGTGGCTATGAAATAGGCAACACCGTCAGCGCTATTGATTAAGCCAAGTGTTACCCAAGTGGACGGCCCATCTTTACTAAGGTGTTAAGAATCAGGTAGCTGTCAAAACCCTTTGAATTATGGGCTATAAATGTACTGTCATGAAACGCCAGTCTCCTGAAACGGTGTACAAAGTTCTCGACACAATCTGCCTCATAAGACCACCAGGCGTCACCCTTGAGCATTTTGGTATACACCAAATAGGCGAGGTGCATGCCGTTCTGGTCGAGCATTTTTCGTTTCAAAATCATAAAAAATAATTCTGTCCGTATGCTCTGTTGAGGGCTGCAGAGTAGAGGCTGAATGTAGCAGACGTGATTATTAAGATCAAAACCAAAGGGCAAGTTTCTCCCCACAGATGCGACATGTCTGCTGTCGACATTTGTGCCGCCGCCTCTCGCTCACTCACCTCAGTAGACCTCATGGCATTGTGAACATTGTTTCACCGCGTGCCACAAATACTCTGGGCGCCGCATTGCATTCAAGGGCCTCTTGCCTGCCAGAGAGACGGCGCTGCCTCTCTAGGCTCTTTGTGTTTGTTAAACACACGGGTGTACGACACTGCCTGCGCGGCAGTTGGAACAGAAATTCGGGGTTAAACCCCTGCTGAAGAGTAACCTTGACAAACCTGACAGTAAACCGTCGCAGCGTTGTTTACTAGGATGGTGATAAGCGGTGTAACAATAACGACAGATGTAACTGTATCCGATGAGTTTCTTATTCCGTAGTAATGATTTTGAAAAAGGAATAGAAACAGAGGATTGGTATGGTCAGTAAACCCTGTCTCATCGTATTTGCGAGTGGGTGGGTCGGTGATTTTGTTTTCTATAATACACACATACAATTTTGCGTTTGAGAACAGATTCAAATTTGGAAATGTCTCGAAAGTTCACGGAGAGTGTCTTCACTCAGACCAGCAAGACTTTGCAGCCTTTTCCCTTCCGCTTCAGCCTCCTCATCTGTGCACCCCGGAGCTATGGAGCTTTGCTAATAGCAAAGCAGAGCTGATCCTTCCTCTCACCCACCACATACAGGTGCTGTCTTTTACCTTTCATCACTTCACTGTCTAGGAAGTGATCCAGCTTGGCCCTATTACCACCTCTCGGGTTGTGTACCACCTGAGCAATGAAGTCTAATCTCTCATCCGCAGCTACATCAAGATTAGATTGGACCAACCGTTCGAGTAAACCCTCAAAAGCCGGTAGGATGGCGTCGCCGTCATCATTTACAGCCACTTGAATGTGATTTTGCATATTTTCACCCCTTATCTCTAGCTGTATGACATCACCGCGTGGTGAATCTCCTGTCTGACCGTGTCGGCCATCTCTCTGAGAATTCCCATCACATCTTGGTAAAATTGAGCGAGATTGGGGGAATCTCTAGGAGGGACTGAGAAGGTGCGTCTTATTTCTAGATTGTTAAAATGGTGGTGGCGCTGTGTTCTGAGCACGTGCGGAGATATAATATATATAAATATATCATATAAATATGCTGGTGTGGATAAAAAAGGCCTTGTTGTACAAAGGTAATGCCTGCATTTTTATTTTTATTGTGAATAACTTTGCTTAAGTTGTAGGTGCATTGTAAGTGATACGAATGGGTCATTATATATTATTATAATATATTATATATATGTTCCACAGCGTGTGATATTTCAGGATTTTAGACATCGGACAAAGCAAATAGTGAAAAACGGTGAATTCTCCCCCTGACCTCAGAGGGCGCTGTAAACTTTCTCTGCTGATTGACGGAATAGTTTCCTGCCTCGCTTTTAACCTGACTAACCGGAAACGTGTCACAGTGGGAGGAGCCTCTTGCAGCAGGGTCGGCGTGTTTCCGGATGTTTTGGTCTACTTGAATTTTTTCTGCGGCGGTAAAATGAGCCTCACTCATCGATGGCTGCTCTCCTCGCTGAATGCAAGGCAAAATGAGGGACCGACGCCCGCCTGCTGCCGGAGCTTTCTCCCCGGGAGGAAGGTCTGTTAAGCCGCAGCCGGTTGACTCTGGGCCGGGTGTTTTCCGGGGGAGAGGCCGCCAGCATGAACTTCAGCTCGAACGAGACGAGTCGAGGAAGCCACCAGATCTATAAGTAGTTTATTTGCAGAGTTGTTGGAGATGGTATACTTTAAACAGAATAAACTTTAAACAGAATAAACTTTAAACATTAAAGGCTCACCGATATCTGTCTGTGTGAAGTTGATATCTTCAAATTCAACGGCCGTCACTTTAAATAAAACAGAAAAACACGTTGCTGAATGAATGAATTTTCACGTACCATACAATACTGTTTAAATAACAAATATAGGAGGCGAAATTACTACTTACCAGGATATGTAGGTTCTTCATCAGGGATGCAATGGTTGGAAGAGTTGATGACTGGTTGAAGTTACTCATGTTCTTCTTGGTTCTTCTCTCCCGGTTTGCTTCTTTGTCTCTACACCTGAGCCGTGGGTTTTTAAGCATTGCTGCGTTTGCGAAATACGTTATAAATCTGAATGTTTTGTCTTTGTTTTGTCAGGATCATGTTTATGGGAATGATCGTATGACACCATAGATGCTTAAAGTTCGATGAGGGGTCTGTGTGTGTGTTTTCTCTTTGCAGTCTCGTGGCTTCACTTTGGTGGTGATGATGGACCAGACGGGCCCATGTATAACACCTAAACTGCTGCTTCACCACTGATGCTGAATCTTTGCAGGAGTTTTCTCTTCACAATACAGCAGGCCCATGTTAATGGCAATGATCGTTTGACACCGTAGATGCTTAAAGTTTGATAAGGGGGGCTAATGTGTTTTCTCTTTGCAGTCTGGTGACTTCATTAGGTGAAGATTGAAGATCGGAGGGGGGTAATGTATAACACCTAGACTGCTTTACTGCTGACTCGGGAGGGTTGCATACTTGCTTCCTCTTTACAGTCTCCCGAGGTCAATAGGTGGGGATGAATGACCGAACAGAGCACCTAAAGTGCTTTTACAACAGATGCTGAAAGTTTAAGGGGGGTTTTGTGTTTGTGTGTGTGTGTTTGCTCTTTGCAGTCTACCAAGATCATGTTGACGGGGATAATAGTCATTCTAATGAAACCTATATTGCTTTATCACAGATGAAGAAAGTCTTTTTGTGTGTTTCTTCTCATTGCAGTCTTGTGACTTTATTGAGGAGTATCAAGGGCTCTGGCTTCTGCCTGTAGCCGTCGCACGTAGAGCATTTCTCTTCTTAGGAGCGCCGGCGATACCGGGCGAGGCACCGCAGACGATGACCGGGGTCTCGCTGATGATTTTCGGGACAAAAGCTGGCTGGAGATGAGTTGTTCATATTCATCTTTTATTTTTTCCACTTTTCTGTGAGCGCTCCCGCATGTATGCAAAGGATGTTAGGGTCATAAATACCTCGATAATCCCCTGAGACACACGGACCCAGGAAATGGGTCAACCTGTCAAGCTTGATTTATGACCTAGGAGGTCAAAGGGGACCTGTCAAGTCGAGTTTGATGCAACGTGTCCCCCTATTCTCTCTTACAGCAAAATAGTCACATGATGACATATTTGAACAGCCTGTTGTCTACAAGCACTGAGAAGTGTTCTTTTCAACATGTATATGTAACAGTGTTAATATTGTATTCCACTTGCCATAGTTTAATATTTATGAAAATGTCTGTAGTGGTTGGTTCAGGGCGCCCTCTCTTGGTGGTAATTCATTTGTGCCATGTGAGTCATTCAGCACAGCGCTGAGCACAAACGTGTGTTAGTGTCCATATGTATTTCAAATTTATTTATTTAAAGCCCAAAATCACAAACATCGTTTGCCTCGGAGGGCTTTACAATCTGTACAGTTGTGACACCCTCTGTCCTTAGACCCTCGAACCAGAGTCAGGAAAAAGCTTCAAAAAAGGCCTTTATGGGAAAAAGAAGAAACCTGAGGAAGAGCCACAGATGAGGGATCCCTCTCCCTGGGACGGACAGACGTGCAATAGATGCCACATGTACAGAGAACATCATCATCAGTCATATATGGAGTTAAACATGGGTCGTAATAAACTGTAGATAAACTGAGTTCATGGGTTTAGTCCATGTGTGAAGGTATCACAGGTAATGGAAATGAGTCCGTGAGTCCAGGTGCATCTCTAGATGTCCTCATATGGAGCTCTGGGCCACTCGACCTTCTCTCCACAACACAGACACAGATCATGTCCCCACCAGGCCAGTGAACCTCAGACAGATGGACCACAACCAGAATCAGTGAGGAACCTGCAAGACTGGAGAGAACAAAGAGGACCGGGGCTCCGGCAGTAACATGCACTTTACAGGACATAAGAGTATTCACATTAACCACTTTAACACTTTAACCAATTTAACCAATTTAACCACTTTAAGCCACTTTTAACCAGTTTATAAGGTGACTCCAGTTTGCACTACTACCATAATAAGAGTAGAGGAAGCAAAGGAAGAGGAAGCAGAGAAAGAGGAAGCAGAGACAGAGGAAGAGGGAGAGGTGCCCGATGCATCATGGGAGCCCCCCGGCAGTCTAAGCCTATAGCAGCATAACTAAGGGCGAGCCTGTGCCCACCCTAACTATAAGCTTTATCAAAAAGGAAGGTTTTAAGTCTATTCTTAAACACTGACACTGTGTCTGCCTCTCGGACCCAGACTGGGAGCTGGTTCCAGAGAACAGGGGCCTGATAGCTGAAGGCTCTGCCCCCTAGACTACTTCTGGAAACCCTGGGAACTACAAGTAAGCCTGCGTTTTGGGAGCGCAGCACTCTAGTCGGATGATGATAAGGAGTTATCAATTCATTAAGATATGATGGTGCCAGACCATGTAAGAGCCTTATATGTGAGGAGTAGGATTTTAAAATCCACTCTAAATTTTACAGGGAGCCAATGCAGAGAAGCCAATACTGGAGTAATATGGTCTCTTTTCCTGGTTTCTAGTCAGCACCCGAGCAGCAGCATTCTGGACCAGCTGTAGAGTCTTTAACGACTTGTTCTGGGCAGCCTGATAAAAGTGAATTACAATAATCCAGCCTGGAAGAGACAAATGCATGGACTAATTTTTCAGCATCGCTTTGGGACAAAAAGTGCAGCCGAATTTTTGCGATGTTGATGTTGCGCAGGTGGTAAAAGGCAGACCTTGAAATATGCTTAATATGGGTGTTGAAGGACATATCCTGATCAAATAAAACCCCAGAGGTTCCTTACAGTGGTGGTGGAGGCCCAGTTAATGCCATCCAGCAAGGCTATCTTAGGAGAAAACGTGTTCTGATGCAGTGAGGGAAGTCTAACATCAGCAAAGTGTGATAAAGCGTGGAAGACAGTTGGTGGAATAGGAAGTTGTTGTCATGAAATAATAGTGGCAATGCTGAACTCTGATGAGTAAAATAACAACGACTGTGTTTGTTCACTTTAATTTCACTTTGACAAAAACAAGTAAATGTTATCTGTTATCTGCAAACAGCAGACACTGAAGAATCACTTCATGGTCAAATGTATTATCTGCCGTGAACATGAAGACAAAGGAAAATTATACATACTGGAAATATGAAATGCTTTATTGAACAAAGGACACAACACTCAATCACAAACAGCTGTATTTGGGATGAAACCACAGTTTACAATATATTACATTCAACCCCATTACCCAGCACAGAAAAGCTTGTTGTTGGACCAATGGTGAAGCCGGTGCCCAGTATCTTGACCTCTAACCCCTCTGCACCGATGCTGACACCGGTGTCCGCTGACAGACCGACTGTAGCTCTCAGCGGACCAGCAGAGGCTGAAGCACTGGCCAGTTGTGCTCTGGCAAAGGCTCCGGTACGCATCACAGAGGCTTCGGCTTCTGCGCTGGCGTTGGGCCCTTTGGCTTCAGCCTCAAAAACGCTATATTCAGCACGAGCAAGGCCCACTCCTGCACGAGCACATGCTCCTGCTTTGGGGATACGCTTCCCAGGTTTATTCTCACCTCTATGTACGTATGTCTCAGCATCTGCATAGGTACCAATCGCAGAAGCGCTACCAGGCCGGTCAGCGGTGTTGGTCACCTTGAGTAATAGTGGGTTGAAATAACCTTCTAAACCTCCTAGTGCATTACATTCAACCTCATTGCCCAACAGAGAAACGCTTGTTTTTGAACCGGTGGAGAAGCCGGTGCCCAGTATCTTGACCTCTAAACCGGTGGCACCGATGCTGACACCGGTGTCCGCTGACAGACCGAGTGTAGTTCTCAACGGACCAGCAGAGGCTGAAACGCTGGCCAGTTCTGCTCTAGCAAAGGCTCCGGTACGCATCACAGAGGCTGCGACTTCTGCACTGGTGTTGGGTCCTTTGGCGTTAGCCTCTAAAATCCCAGCAGCAGAGGCTGAGGCACTGCCTACTTCGGCTTGAGCAAAGGCTTCAGCACCGAGTAACGCCACAGAGGCTTTGGCTCCTGCACTGACGTTGGGTCCTTTGACGTTAGCCTCTAAAATCCCAGCAGCAGAGGCTGAGGCACTGCCTACTTCGGCTTGAGCAAAGGCTTCAGCACCGAGTAACGCCACAGAGGCTTCGGCTCCTGCGCTGGCGTTGGGCCCTTTGGCTTCAGCCTCAAAAATGCTCCATTCAGCACGAGCAAGGCCCACTCCTGCACGAGCATATGCTCCTGCTTTGGGGATACGCTTCCCAGGTTTATTCTCACCTCCATGTACGTATGTCTCAGCATCTGCATAGGTACCAATCGCAAAAGCGCTACCAGGCCGGTCAACGGTGTCGATCACCTCGAGTACTCTGAGTTTTGGTAGTAGGTCGAAATGAACTGCTGAACCTCCTTGTGCATTTGCACTGGCTACAAACAAAGAGACAACAACATTTATTACCAAGAGAATTAGATTTCACATTTGGAAAAGAATATTTCGAGAAAAGTTTATCCATACATTCAATATTTCTGTTACAAATGTCATACTATTACGAAATTATTATGAGAGTAAAAAAGATCCTTTCCAAAGACCTAATCTGGATCAAGTCTCTGCTGCGTTCAAGCCCCAGTTCCAAACAGATAAAACATATCAGTCCACAGAAGACCATCTGATATCATGTATTTCATTCTAATTTGTTGGACTCGATCACTCGACAGTTTCAATTCCATAAAAGATTTCAATTTTGAAGTACTGATGTGTGAGGCAGTGTTTTCTTATTGGTGAAACATTTTAAAATATAACTTCACAAGCATTTTCTTGTAAAAGTTGGACTTTTTTTTCATAATATTGGAACCTTTTCAAGGTTCATTTATTGTCACTACATGGTTTGGACATGAGTGAAAATATATCCTCAGGACCAGCAGTTTACAACACACTTTTCTCAAAGTATCAACCCGTAGAGTGAAAAAATCAATTTGACTGACAAAAAACTGTTTACTTACCCTCACAGCCTATGTCTGAAAGAAAGAGAAGAGAAATTGTTATTTGCTTGTAAAGGCAAAGTACATTTGTTCTTTATAAATCCAGAACAACAGCAATCTGGATTCATAGACTTTACATTTTGACTTTATTGTGCGTGTGTGAACACACATTACAAACATGGTTTACAGTAAATTTACAGTTTTTGTATTTAATAATTTATTTTTGTGGTGAAGAGTGAATAAATAAAAGCATATCTATATAATAAACATATATAAATAAAAAAAACATAATGCATGTTTTTTTTTTACATTAGTAATTCATTTTTTGGCATAATTTTACATTATTGTTGGTAATAAATTAATTTAAGGAACAAAAAAAATCTGAAGAGCCGCTTGGGAGCCAAAAGAGCCGGCTCTTCTTAGTGAGCCGGAATTCCCATCACTACATCTGATCCTCACGAGCAATACTGGTGCGGTTTTGTATCTCAGCGAAGAGCAGCATTACATTCAGCTTTGCGTTACTCAGCAGTCTGTCTTGCTCAATCAGCATCAACGTGTTTTGCTGCGTAAAGTGTTGACTTTTGTGCTGTTTTGTGCTTTTTTGTGCTTTTTGTGCGTAGTCAAGCCTTTCGTTATTCCTCCAAAATGATCTGCTCCTTCTGTCATTGTTGGTGAGTACCCATAACTAATTTTCTACGTACGCTTAGTGTAATTTTTAAAAAATATTAAAATATGTTGAAAATGATTTATAAATATATACATTATGTACATTACGTATACTGTATGGTACACACTTTTTTTTATTAGATAATCACAATATATCTAATATAACTGGGTATTTTTGTTAAAATATGTATTATTACAATTTGTTTAAAACTGTATTACGTATTAAATAAAACTCCTCAATGATATACGATACGTATATATTTGTGCGTAGTATATAAACTGTGTGTTTACATACATAATTTCAATGAATCTTACCGAATATCTAAGAGAATATAAAGGGCTTTATACTGTATAACTGTGTGGGAAATGTTTATAAGAGTGTGGGAGGGTTTATAAGGGCTTAAAATATATAAAAATAACCATATAAACATATGGTTTCTACTTCGCGGATTTTTCAGAACCCCCCGCGATCGAGAAGGGATCACTGTATATAGTGTGAAGATAGTTCAAGATTAAAAATTTCACTTTCAGTCACTGAAATGAGCTAAATGTTTATTAAAAATTAATCTGGCTCCTCAGAAATCCTCATTATTGTATTTTTTGCCTACCTGGCTTAAAGTCTTCCTTCATTGTGGTCTGAAAGAAACAGAGGAAAAAGGAGTTTCTCTGTGAGAACAGCCTCAAGTGGAATAAAACAATGTTGGTAAATGAAAATATTGTATAGATCTATAAAGAAAAAAGAAACTTGTGTAAATACAACGTTTGATAAAAGATTAAAAAAGTGAGTAGAGATAGAGAACAAATAGGAACAATGTGAATCTGACACGTAATTCATTCTCTATATTTAAGGATATAGTTTCTTAAATGCTGTTGTTCTGCAGTTGTTTTTTTACAGAAACAACATATGCTTTCTTCTTTTTCAAATGTATTATAAAACATTTAGATTTTTTTATTATTATATTTGCTGTTAATGTTGTTATTATCTTTTAAAGGACCAGAGTTGAGGTTTTAGAAAGAGCTTCTAAACTCAGGATCCTAAATGAGGACACTTGTGAAAGCCAGCAAAGGTGAAACTTAAGGGAAATTCTTTGCTTTACTATAAGTCTGTTTGTGTGTTTCCAGTGCAAGAGTTTGTGCTGACTCCTCACCTTAATCTGTTGAGTAAGAGTTTTTCCCACTCCTGCCTCAGGAAGGCGCATCCCAGGTTTTTTCCCGGATGCATCGCCAGATGTCTGGCATGCAACCGAACTGGTATCGGCAGTAGACGCTTTAACAGGGTGGTCAGTGGCGTCACTCATCTTCAGCACGTCTTCACCTGCATGTTGAAGTGTACAGGTAAGCAAAGGGACACCATGTTTATTCTCAAAGACAACAAGAAAAATCACATGGAACATATTAGTTCACAATTACGCCATTATTGTATCAACAAATTGACAGATTTGACACTGTGCCTTAATTGTACACATGTGAACAGACACATATATATACATGGTTTATAAAGATGACATGTCAAAACCAGTTAAACATTTTCTACACACACATTTCTGTTTGTAGATTGAACCTCAGATGATATATTACTTACCTGGATCGGCCTGATTGGATGATCAGAGATGTTTGATGCTGCGTGCTCTCAGCTTCACTGCAGGACTACACCCATCAGGGGGCTTAAATAGACTGACTGAAACTGAAAGTATGAAACCAGCTTGAGCAACAGATAATAACACAGAGGCACAGAAAGGGAGGGGTGTCTATTACAAGAACAAAGTATAAAGAAAAATAAAAAATTAAATAACAGTAGAAAGAAAATAGTCACCGTAGGAACCCTCAAGACAAACGTGTAAACTGCTGAATCACGGTGGTCATCACGTCATTCTTGGAAACCAGCCAAACTATCATATCTGGGAATCATGGGCAAATCCTTCTGATTCTTAGAGCTGCTGACTCTACAAATTGGCCGGCTAAAGGGATGGAGAGTAAGAGTGTAGTGTTACAGGGAGAAGATGGGAGAATCAATAACAGGCTTATTCCCTGATCCTGTGAGAGACAATGTTGTTTAATACGTGGGAACACTGCATTCGGTTTTAAAGTCACTCTGTGGAGGACATAAAGTCCCCAAAACGCCCATGACAAGCATATCTCAAGACATGACGACATCCCAAAGCTTTATAATGTTTTTCTCTGGACATCTGGAGCCGGTCTCACATCACAGATTCTATAGTTTGGCTGGTTTCCAAGGATGACATGATGACCACCGTGATTCAGCAGTTTACACACATTTCACTTATTTAAGCAATTTCCAGCACAGAGTGGTTAAACAGAGACCATAAATTATGTTTTGATTTCTACTGTGACTATTTTCTTTCTACTGTTATTACATTTTTAATCTTTCTTTATACTTTGTTCTTATAATGGACACCCCTCCCTTTCTGTGCCTCACCCTTTCTGTACTTTCAGTTTCATTTTGCAGTCTGGTGTTCAGGCCCTCTAATGGGTGTAGTCCTGCAGTGAAGCTGAGAGAGAAGCTCATCCAGGTAAGTAATGTATTGTGTGAGCTTTATTTTGCAAACAGAAATGTGTGTGTAGAAAATGTTTTTTAACTGATTAGTTTTGAGTTGTCAGTATCTATTTCAGTACAGAATAATGACACGTAACTTGCATCTCGTCATGAACATAACTCTGCTGGTTGACCACTGAGGAACACGTTCCTTTTCGTCTTAATGTAGTATCATATTAAATGAATATTATATATAATGTGATATTTTGCCTGAAGTTTTCAATTTAGTTTGCTTTCTCATTTGTCCACATTTAGGTTCATGAAGGTAGAAGCTCTTACTAAATCCTCCACACTGGTCCTTTAAAAGAGAATAACAAGATCAGACAAGAAATTTTCTTTTTTTACTTACAGCTGATGGAGATTGCTTGATTTTAATTTGATCTGAGCTCAGCATTTGACATAGTTGACATGGTTAATATCCTATTTATCCCACAGAACATCCTCAGCCATCCACCCATGACCCCCTGTTGTTCTCTATCTACCACAGGATCATATCATACAAAAACACAAAAGTACCACTGTTATGGCAAAGACACGCAAATGTATGTCCCATTAAAAACCAGTGAAGAAGGCAAATTTCATTAAGTCACAGCTATATCTCTCAGAAATAAAGTGCTGGATGTCCTAAAACTTTTACAGGTAAATGAAAACAAATCTGAAATAATTCTTTTTGGTCTTCCAAAGTCCATCTCCATTGTACAAAAACATCTTGGCCCCCTGTCTACAAATGTCAAACCTGCAGCCAGAGTCCTGAGTGCAACATTTGACAGTGATCATGCATTTGAAAAACAAATGACAAAAGTTATTCAGTCTTGGCTTTACCAACTGAGGAGTATCTAAAAAGATGTGAGGGATATTAGCCATGCAGACGTTTGTGTTGCCATCTGGGTTTCAGACTGGGTGAACTAAATAACTAACAATGTAAAGGAGGAAAACTGAATGACACCCCTCTTCCTGCGGCCCCTTTGATTTGAGCTGTTATTAAACCTAGTTTCATACTTTCTGTTTCGTTTTCAAGCCTATTTAACCCCCCTGATGAGTGTAGTCCTGCAGTGAAGCTGAGAGCACGCAGCATCAAACATCTACAAACCAAGCAGGCTCATCCAGGTGAGTAATCCATCATTTGAGATTCATTTTGCAAATAGAAATGTAGACATGCTTCGTGTTGGGATTGATATTTTTCAATATATACCAAATGGTGCAGGATGCATTAGTCATTTATATGTTTTTAATTGATTCTTTTTGTCGCATCTCAGTATGTAATTCAGTACAGAATAACAAAATGTTTTTTGCATCTCGTCATGAACACAGTTCTGCTGGTTGACCACTGAAGAACAAACAAATACCTTGCTATAGATCTATATATAATTGTTTTATTACCACTGTAATTTTAGTTCTACTTGAGGAAGTTAAATTAAATCTAATTTGCTGTGTCATTTCTTCTTGTCATTTCAGAGTAAACTTCTTGTCCTGAACATGGCAGGTAGGCAAACTTCATCTAGAAGAATACGTGAATACTTTCCTCAGAGAAATGTAGAATACTGAAGACTTCTGAGTAAATAGATACCTTTTTAATATAAGTTTAGTTGAAAATGAAACTGCTGCCACATTTCAACAGAGCAAAACAAGCAAGAATGCTGTGCTTTACATACAACAGTGTGTTGAGTGTTGAAGTCCTTCATGCTTCATAAACCATGTATATTTTTAATTCCCTAAATGATTGATGATGATGTTCTCTGTACATGTGGCATCTATTGCACGTCTGTCCGTCCCAGGGAGAGGGATCCCTCATCTGTGGCTCTTCCTCAGGTTTCTTCTTTTTCCCATAAAGGGTTTTTTTGAAGTTTTTCCTGACTTCGGTTTGAGGGTCTAAGGACAGAGGGTGTCACAACTGTACAGATTGTAAAGCCCTCCGAGGCAAACAATGATGTTTGTGATTTTGGGCTCTAAATAAATAAATTTGAATTTTGAATTTGAATATAGCGTGTTTGTAAAATGTCAAGTCCGTCAATGTCAACAACAATATCATTGTGAATTTTTTATGTTCCATGTGTGTTTTATCAATACAATTTTTTTAACATTGCTTTCTAGTTGTGTTTGAGAATAAATGTCATGCCTCTTTGTTTGCACTTTAATATACAGAGAAAGATGTGTTTTGTGGGGAGCCTGGAGTGCTGAAGATGATCGACACCTATGACAGACGTGGTAAAGCGTTTACTAGTGGTACCTTCTTCACATGCTGGGACATATGCAGAGGGAGGTGAGGATAAACCAGGGAAGCGCCTTCCCAAGGCAGGAGCAGTTGCTGGTGCAGGAGTGGGCCTTGCTCGTGCTGAATGGAGCGTTTTTCAAGCTGAAGCCAAAGGGCCCAACGCCAGCGCAGGAGCTGGAGCCTCTCTGGCGTCGGGTGCCAAAGCGTTTGCCAATGCAGAACTGGCCAGCGCTTCAGCCACTGCTGGTCCGGTGAAAGCTAAAATTGGCCTGGGATTAGATACCGGTGTTGGCATCAGTCCAACACATGTGGAGGCCAAGGTGCTGGGAACAGGCTTCTCCTTTGGTCGTAAAATGGGTGTGTCCTTGTTTGGGAGCTCACTCGAATTCAGTCTGTGGTAAACCTGGCTTTGTGCAAAATGCAGCTCTCTATGCTTGTTTTTTGTCTTATGTCTCAACAAGTAAAATAATGCAAATTTTCAGCATGTGTAATTTAACTTCTCGTGACAATGCATGTCTTTACTGAAAATAATACTATTCACTGTCTGTGTGTGTCAGATAACGAATGAACATGTTACATTTAGCAGTTGGCAAAATAAAGTGCACAAATAAGATGATTGTGCTAGATGATCTTACTTACTTATCTTACTTACTTATCGTATATATATATATATATATATATATATATATATATATATATGTACACACACACACACACACACACATAAGTAAGATAAGATAAGGCAAGGCAAGGCAAGCCGTTTAGGAAATTATTATATATATAATATATTGAATCAAACTTGAGAATATTGAATGAAAGTCTGAATATATTGAATGAAACATGATGTCATCAAGGCGCAGGCGCCATCCTGTTAAAAAGCTAATGTTTGTCGTGATTTAACCGAATAGCAGCCCTGTTAAGGATCGTGGACCAGGCAGGTGAAATCCAAATGCAGGACAGAACACAGTCGTGGTTTTAAAGATTTTAATAAAAGATCTAACAAGTTCAAATCGTGGTTGTAGAGTTCTTTGGCTTGATCTTCAAAGCACACAGAGACGAGACAAAGACTTGAGATGTAAAGTACATTTGACAATCTGGCAACAAGACGAGGAAACACAGACAATATATACACGAGGTAATGGGGAACAGGTGGAAACAATCAGGGCGGGGCAGACAATCACACAGGTGGGAAACACAACAATGGGAGGAAGTCAAAGGACCTGAAACGAGAGGAGAGTTAGGGATTTCAAAATAAAAGACAAGCCAGAACAGGGAACAGAAACATGACAGACTTGGAAACGAGGAGACATGACAAGCCCAGAAATATCCTAGAGATGCAGCCTAGGTGATTATGGAAACGCAATGAAGCAACAGTTGAACAGCTGAATTGTTGAAATAAGCCGTGTATCATTGCTTTCTTATATTTATA
>CM041549.1:25312820-25557820 GCA_023238725.1 Scortum barcoo
TCCACAAAGCACATGTGGACTGGTTGGGCAAACTCCCATAAACCCTCAAGCACCCTGCGGAGGGTATAGAGCTGGTCCAGTGTTCCACGACCAGGACGAAAACCGCATTGTTCCTCCTGAATCCTGAGGGTCGACTATCGGCCGAATTCTCCTCTCCAGTACCCTGGCGTAGACCTTCCCTGGGGAGGCTGGCTGAGAAGTGTGATCCCCCTGTAGTTGGAACTTTGGAACACACTCTCCGGTCCCCCTTTTTAAAAAGAGGGACCACCACCCCGGTTTGCCACTCCAGAGGCACTGTCCCCAACCTCCATGCAATGTTGCAGAGGCGTGTCAGCCAAGACAGCCCCACAACATCCAGAGACTTGAGGTACTCAGGGCGGATCTCATCCACCCCCGGCGCCTTGCCACCGAGGAGCTTGCGAACTACCTCAGTGACTTCGGCTTGGGTGATGGACGAGTCCACCTCAGAGTCCCCAGCCTCTGCTTCCTCATTGGAAGGCAAGTCGGTGGGATTGAGGAGATCCTCGGAAGTATTTCTTCCACCGTCCGACAATGTCCCCAGTTGAGGTCAACAGCTCCCCACCCGCACTGTAAACAGTGTTGGCAGAGTACTGCTTCCCCCTTCTGAGGCGCCGGACGGTTTGCCAGAATCTCTTCGAGGCCGACCGATAGTCCTCCTCCATGGCCTCACCGAACTCTTCCCAGACCCGAGTTTTTGCCTCCAGGACCGTCCAAGGCTGCGGCTTGCTTGGCCTGCTGGTACCCAATCAACTGCCCGATAGGACTCCTTCTTCAGCCTGACGGCATCCCTTACTTCCGGTGTCCACCACCGGGTTCGGGGTTGCCGCCACGACAGGCACCAGAGACCTTGCGTCCACAACTTCGAACTGCCTGCGTCGACAATGGAGGCAGAGAACATGGTCCACTCCGGACTCAATGTCCCCAGCCTCCCTCGGAATCTGTGAGAAGCTCTTCCGGAGGTGGGAGTTGAAGACCTCCCTGACAGAGGGCTCGGCCAGACGTTCCCAACAGACCCTCACAATACGTTTGGGTCTGCCAGGTCTGTCCAACTTCCTCCTCTGCCAGCGGATCCAACTCACCACCAGGTGGTGATCGGTTGACAGCTCAGCCCCTCTCTTTACCCGAGTGTCCAAGACATATGGCTGGAGATCAGATGAAATGACAACAAAGTCGATCATCGACCTCCGACCTAGGGTGTCCTGGTGCCATGTGCACTGATGGACACCCTTATGCTTGAACATGGTGTTCGTTATGGACAAACTGTGACCAGCACAGAAGTCCAATAACAGAACACCAACTCGGGTTCAGATCGGGGAGGCCGTTCCTCCCGATCACGCCCCTCCAGGTATCACTGTCGCTTGCCCACGTGAGCGTTGAAGTCCCCCAGTAGAACAATGGAGTCCCCAGTCGGAGCACCATTCAAGTACCCCTCCCAGGGACTCCAAAAAGGCCGGGTACTCTGTACTGCTGTTCGTTGGCCCGTAGGCACAAAACAACGGCAAGAGACTTATCCCCAATCCATACATATATACACATATACATACATATATATACACATATACACACACATATATATATATATATATATATATATATATATATATATATACACATATACACACACACACACATATATATATATATATATATATATATATATATACACACACACACACACACACACACATATATATATATATATATATGTGTATGTATATACATATATATATGTATATATATATATATGTAATGTCACAACAGCATCACAACATGCCTGTTCTGCAGGTGCAACTTTATATAATATTCCTTATGAACTTCAAAAATGTTGGAATTAATGTGTAAGTTTGTTCACAATTGTAACACTCAACATGAACACGAGATGGAGACAGAAAGACAGGAAGCAAGAAAATGCAACTTTCTGATCAGTTCAACCACTGTTCAAATATGAAGTAGAAGTGCCTCTACAGCAGTGTGAAAATACTGCTTTAGAAGTAAAAATCCTGCATTTAAAGTCTTATCAAATTTCAGTCTGGCAGTATTCAGACAGTATTCAGTAACCAGTAAAGACATACATTATCATGAGAACAATTTATTACACATGCTGCAGATTTTCAGTTCTTTCATTACTGCAACGTAAGACAAAAATAATCACAGAGAGCTGCAGTTGGAACAAATCAATGTTTACCACAAATTACATTCAAGTGAACTTCCAAACAGAGAAATGCCCATTTTTTGACCAATGTAGAAGCCTGTTCCCAGCACTTTGGCCTCCACATGTTGGACTGATGCCGACACCGGTATCTAATGCCAGGCCGACTTTAGCTTTCACTGGACCAGCAGAGGCTGAAGCGCTGGCCAGTTCTGCACTCGCAAAGGCTTTGACACCTTGTGTCAGAGAGGCTCCAGCTCCTGCGCTGGCGTTGGGCCCTTTGGCTTCAGCTTGAAAAACATTTCATTCAGCACGAGCAAGGCCCACTCCTGCACCAGAAACTGCTCCTGCCTTGGGAACGCTTTTTCCAGGTTCATCCTCAAATGCATCCGCATATGTCCCGGCATGTGAATAGGTACCACTAGTAAATGCTTTACCATCTCGGTCATAGGTGTCGATCATCTTCAGCATCCCAGGATCCCCAGAGAACACATCTTGTATTTTCTCTGTATATTAAAGTGCAGAGTTAGCAAACAAAGAGGCATGACATTTATTCTCAAACATGACTAGAGAACAAGGTATACAATTTGGTATTCATAATAGTCACACTGAACATACTAAATTCATAATAACTTCATTGTTATAACAGATTGATGGACTTAAAATTCTGCAAACATACTATATGCATGGTGTATTAAGCATAAAGATACTTGAAACACTTTTCAGTAAAAAACAAATATGGCATTTTCACTTGTTTTCCTCCATTGAGATGTGGCAGCAGTTTCATTTTCAGTCACTGATGTTAGAAATTTACAGAGCCCCTAAAGGGCCATGTGCAAAAAAAAAAAAAAAAAACTTTAACATTCTCTGGTGCACAGAAAACTATCTAGTGTACATGAGAAAGTTTCCTGTGCTCATGAGAAATTTTACAGTTAACCTTCAGAGCATATAGTGATTTAACAGAGGTGCAATTACCTTATCATCTTTTAGTTGGTTGATGATACTATCAGGTGTGTTTTGCCTTTTCAGGAAAGCTAATATATCCACCTCTGCCCGGTTCTCTTTAGATGACGCTGAAGTTTCACAGCTTCAGTTTGGTGGCAGTTGGTGGAAAAACAATTGAACCTGCTGACTGACTGATTGTCCATTTTTTGTAATTGTAATTGATGTAAGAAGCTAACTTCAGCGTCATCTCTTTAGTAAAATGAGCTTAATGGTCTTTTGTCAAGCTCTGGAAACTGAAACCAGCCCTACCATGAAAGAGTACCTTGTGAGCACGTGAAACTTTCTCATGCTCACAAGATAGTTACTGGTACGTACCAGAAATGTACATTTTACTTTTTTGCATATATTTATATTTAATATTAAAAATTAAACATTTTAATTTATTAAAAAGGTAAACTGTCTCTTCTATATTGCTCTGAGGAAAGTATTCGCTTATTTTTTTAGATGATGTCGGCCTACCTGACATCTTCACAACAAGCTGTTTACTCTGTAAGGAGGAAAAGACACAGCAGATTAAAATAAATCAAATGGCCTCAAGATGAACAAAAATAACAGGGGTAATGAAACTATTATGTATAGATTTATAGCAAAGTATATGTCCTTTAGTGGTCAAACAGCAGAATTGTCTTAATGATGAGACATAACATAACATTTCATGATTCTGTACTGAATTAGATACTGAGATGTGACAAAAAGAATCCGTTAAAAAAAGGAAATTACTAATCTAATGCATCCTTCACCATTTAGTATATTTATTGAAAACAATTATATCCCAACATGTCTACATTTCTCTTAACAAAATAAACCTCACATGATGGATTACTTACCTGGATAATTTTGCTTGGCTTGTAGAAATGATTGATGCTGCGTGCTCTCAGCTTCACTGCAGGACTAGACCCATCGTGGGCTTAAATAGGCTGTGACCCCCCCACCTCCCCCCACCACCTTAAATATGTTTACAGTTGACTGACGTAGGAAAGTTTAATTCCAAGTAACAAGTCTCTGCCACTCTGTCAAACAGAGAGCAAAAGTGAAACACCTCAGACAACATTTACCCTAAAAAAACATAACATAAAAATGTTCATTTAAGAGAAATTCAACCATTTGTTATATTTTGAAAGGAAACCACACGGTGACAGAGAAGATGCTGAATAACTAAAGAAACAATAAAAAAAAACATCAAGAACAACTTCACAAAAAACAAAAACACACTACGAAGTTTATTGTCAGTTTAAAATAATTATCACACGTGAACCTACACAGACTGACACCTGGTGTGACAGTGTGATGACCAGCTGTCCTTTTCTGCCAACGTCACTGCGACAACCTGCTCCTGCACATTCGGTGTAGTTTTTACTTAAGTGAAACACACCAATACACACTTCTTTTACCACTGTGTATGTGTATGTGAAAGGTGCCTTTAATTAAACGGTATCACATTTTGTCATGTAATTTTTTTTTTTTACCCCCCACTTCCCCTTTTTTAAATAGTTAATGCAGTAATGTTTATTCAGAGTGCATTTTTTAATTGATTTTAAAATAGTCAAGTACTGTTAACATCCATATTTTTTTATAGTTAAGAAAGAAATGTGACATATTGTAGAATATTTCTTTCTTCCACAAGCAATGTAATGTAATTGTAATAATTATGTAATTCTTAATAGTATTATGATTTGAACTGAACTAGCACATATTTTCCTTTTGGAGTTATTCTATTTTATAGGTCTCCTGTAAGCAGTCCATTTCTGTACCCTTCATAGACCACACATACTGATATTTAAATGTCTGCTCATCTTCAAAAGATTATTGGACTGTACAAAAAGAGAGAACTCACAGTGAAGGGTCAACAATGTCAGCAAAAGATTAGAAATTAGAAATCAATTTTTAAATGAAACTGTTTCTAAATGAACATGTTCATCTGTTTAGGATTTACTGCTGCTTAATATAAAAGGCCTCCTGTCAATTTTAAATATTCTTTCATTCTAAAAAAAATACAGACAGTAAGGGAATATTTCTTCAATATGAGGGAAGTTTAATGTCAGCAAGGCATGATACAATAGAGTAACATTCAGTAGGTTGAACAGAAAGTTGGCAGAAAATTGAGTGCTCATTCAAGTAAACACATGAGGCACTGCTGGATTATATTTTCCACTCTGTTCACTGTCCGCTTTCAGACCGAGTGTAGCTCTCAGCGGACCAGCAGAGGCTGAAGCACTGGCCAGTTCTGCTCTAGCAAAGGCTCCGGTACGCATCACAGAGGCTGCAACTCCTGCGCTGGCGTTGGGTCCTTTGGCATTAAAACAATGTTTACCACAAATTAAATTCAAGTGAACTTCCAAACAGAGAAATGCCCATTTTTTGAAGCCTGTTCCCAGCACCTTGGCCTCCACATGTGTTGGACTGATGCCAACACCGGTATCTAATGCCAGGCCGACTTTAGCTTTCAGTGGACCAGCAGTGGCTGAAGCACTGGCCAGTTCTGCACTTGCAAAGGCTTTGACCCCTGATGTCAGAGAGGCTCCAGCTCCTGCGCTGGCATTGGGCCCTTTGGCCTCAGCTTCACAAACGCTCCATTCAGCACAAGCAAGGCCCACTCCTGCACGAGCAACTGCTCCTGCTTTGGGGATACGCTTCCCAGGTTTATTCTCACCTCCATGTACGTATGTCTCAGCATCTGCATAGGTACCAATCGCAAAAGCGCTACCAGGCCGGTCAGCGGTGTCGATCACCTCGAGTACTCTGAGTGTTGCTAGTGGGTCGAAATAAACTTCTGAACCTCTTAGTGCATTTGCACTGGCTACAAAAAAGACACCAACATTTATTATTAAGAGAATTAGATTTCACATTTGGAAGAGAATATTTTGAGAAAAGTTTATACATACATTCAATAATTAAATTACAAAAACATCAAACATCATCCTAGACCCCATCCCAACTACGCTGATTAAGGAAGTTTTCCCATTTATTGGCACATCACTGCTGCATATTATTAATCTGTCTCTGGTGTCAGGCTTTGTACCCAAGTCTTTTAAAGTAGCTGTAATTAAACCATTGATCAAAAAACCTACACTTGATGCAGATGTGTTAGCCAATTACAAGACCAATATCCAACCTCCCATTTTTGTCTGAGCCAGTTATGTAATTATCTCCACAGTAATAGTCTTTTTGAAGATTTTTCAGTCAGGATTTAGAGCTCACCATAGCACAGAAACAGCACTTGTGAAAGTCACCAATGACCTGTTGACAGCATCAGATAGAGGGCTTCTGTCTGTACTTGTCCTGTTAGACCTCAGTGCTGCCTTTGATACAGTTGACCATCACATTCTGTTGCTGAGAATGGAAAAACTGCTTGGCATTAAAGGGTCTGCATTAAACTGGTTCAGTTCATACTTATCAGATCGGTCTCAGTTTGTCCATATTAATAATGAATCCTCTGTGCATACTAAAGTCTGTCATGGAGTTCCACAAGGTTCAGTGCTAGGTCCAATTCTATTTATTTTGTATATGCTGCCCCTTGGCAATATCATCAGGAGGCACTCCATAGATTTCCATTGTTATGCTGATGATACCCAATTATATTTATCAATGGAGCCAGACAAAACTGATCAGCTCCTGAAACTCCAGGCCTGCCTTAAAGATATAAAGGCTTGGATGACAAGAAATTTCCTGTTGTTGAACTCAGATAAAACTGAAGTGATCCTATTAGGTCCGAAACACCTGAGGAACACGTTTTCTCCTAAGATAGCCTTGCTGGATGGCATTAACTGGGCCTCCAGCACCACTGTAAGGAACCTCTGTGTTTTATTTGATCAGGATGTGTCCTTCGACACCCATATTAAGCATATTTCAAGGTCTGCCTTTTACCACCTGCGCAACATCGCAAAAATTCGGCACTTTCTGTCCCAAAACGATGCCGAAAAAAATTAGTCCATGCATTTGTCTCTTCCAGGCTGGATTATTGTAATTCACTTTTATCAGGCTGCCCGAACAAGTCGTTAAAGACTCTACAGCTGGTCCAGAATGCCGCTGCTCGGGTGCTGACTAAAACCAGGAAAAGAGACCATATTACTCCAGTACTGGCTTCTCTGCATTGGCTCCCTCTGTAAAATTTAGAGTGGATTTTAAAATCCTCCTCCTCACATATAAGGCTCTACATGGTCTGGCACCATCATATCTTAATGAACTGATAACTCCTTATCATCCAACTAGAGTTGCTGCGCTCCCAAAACGCAGGCTTACTAGTATAAGACCATCTGATATCATGCATTTCATTCTAATTTGTTGACCACCCTTGACTCACCTCAACCCGACAGTTTCAATTTCATTAAAGATTTCAATATTGAAGTACTGATGTGTCAGGCAGTGTTTTCTTGTTGGTGAAACAATATATACAATATATTAGAATATAAGTTCAGAGGTCCCCTATTTTCACCTGTTTAGTCTCAGACCCAAATGTGTTCTCAAAGCCTTTTCATAATATTGGAACCTTTTCAAGGTTCATTTATTGTCACTACATGGTTTGGACATGAGTGAAAATATATCCTCAGTATCCTCAGTTTACAACACACTTTTCTCAAAGTATCAACACGTAGAGTGACAAAAATCTATTTGACTGACAAAAGCCTATTTACTTACCCTCACAGCCTATGCCTGAAAGAAAGAGAAGATAATTTGTAATTTGCTTGTAAAGGCAAAGTACATTTGTTCTTTATAAATCCAGAACAACAACAAGGGAGATTTATAGACTTTACATTTTTACTTTATTGTAGTACAGCAACTCTTTGTTTCATTTTCAGTCAAAGAAATTAGCTAAATGTTCATTAAAAATGAATCTGGCTCCTCAGATATCCTCAATATTGTTTTTTTTGCCTACCAGGATTAAAGTCTTCCTTCATTTTTGTCAGAAAGAAACAGAGGAAAAAGGAGTTTCTCTGTGGGCATTTTGGGGACTTCACGTCTTCCACAGAGCGACTGTGGAGGAAAGTCCCCAAACGCCCATGACAAGCATATCTCAAGACATGAAGATATCCCAAAGCCTTATAATGGTTTTCATCTGGAGCTGGTCTCACATCACAGATTCGATAGTTTGGCTGGTTTCCAAGGATGACATGATGACCACCGTGATTCAGCAGTTTACACAAGTTTCATTTATTTAAGCAATTTCCAGCACAGAGTGGTTAAATCAACCATAAATTATGTTTTGAGGATTTCTACTGTGACTATTTTCTTTCTACTGTTATTACATTTTTAATCTTTCTTTATACTTTGTTCTTGTAATGGACACCCCTCCCTTTCTGTGCCTCACCCTTTCTGTACTTTCAGTTTCATTTTGCAGTCTGGTGTTCAGGCCCTCTAATGGGTGTAGTCCTGCAGTGAAGCTGAGAGAGAAGCTCATCCAGGTAAGTAATATATTGTGTGAGCTTTATTTTGCAAACAGAAATGTGTGTGTAGGAAATGTTTTTTAACTGATTAGTTTTGAGTTGTCAGTGTCTAATTCAGTATAGAATAATGACATGTAACTTGCATCTCGTCATGAACATAACTCTGCTGGTTGACCACTGAGGAACACGTTCCTTTTCGTCTTAATGAAGTATCATATTAAATGAATATTATACATAATGTGCTATTTTGCCTGAAGTTTTCAATTTAGTTTGGTTTCTCATTTGTCCACATTTAGGTTCATGAAGGTAGAAGCTCTTACTAAATCCTCCACACTGGTCCTTTAAAAGAGAATAACAAGATCAGACAAGAAATTTTCTTTTTTTACTTACAGCTGATGGAGATTGCTTGATTCTAATCTGATCTGAGCTCAGCATTTGACATAGCTGATCATTTCTCTCTTTTAGATGGTTAATATCCTATTTATCCCACAGAACATCCTCAGCCATCCACCCATGACCCCCTGTTGTTCTCTATCTACCACAGGATCATATCATACAAAAACACAAAAGTACCACTGTTATGTCAAAGACACGCAAATGTATGTCCCATTAAAAACCAGTGAAGAAAGCAAATTTCATTAGTCACAACTAATAAACATAATAAACAACAATAAAGTGCTGGATGTCCTAAAACTTTTACAGGTAAATGAAAACAAATCCGAAATAATTCTTTTTGGTCTTCCAAAGTCCATCTCCATTGTACAAAAACATCTTGGCCCCCTGTCTACAAATGTCAAACCTGCAGCCAGAGACCTGAGTGCAACATTTGACAGTGATCATGCATTTGAAAAACAAATGACAAAAGTTATTCAGTCTTGGCTTTACCAACTGAGGAGTATCTAAAAAGATGTGAGGGATATTAGCCATGCAGACGTTTGTGTTGCCATCTGGGTTTCAGACTGGGTGAACTAAATAACTAACAATGTAAAGGAGGAAAACTGAATGACACCCCTCTTCCTGCGGCCCCTTTGATTTGAGCTGTTATTAAACCTAGTTTCATACTTTCTGTTTCGTTTTCAAGCCTATTTAACCCCCCTGATGAGTGTAGTCCTGCAGTGAAGCTGAGAGCACGCAGCATCAAACATCTACAAACCAAGCAGGCTCATCCAGGTGAGTAATCCATCATTTGAGATTCATTTTGCAAATAGAAATGTAGACATGCTTCGTGTTGGGATTGATATTTTTCAATATATACCAAATAGTGCAGGATGCATTAGTAATTTATATGTTTTAAATTGATTCTTTTTGTCGCATCTCAGTATCTAATTCAGTACAGAATAACGAAATGTTTTTTGCATCTCGTCATGAACACAGTTCTGCTGGTTGACCACTAAAGAACAAACAAATACCTTGCTATAGATCTATATATAATAGTTTCATTATCACTGTAATTTTAGTTCTACTTGAGGAAGTTAAATTAAATCTAATTTGCTGTGTCATTTCTTCTTGTCCTTTCAGAGTAAACTTCTTGTCCTGAACATGGCAGGTAGGCAAACTTCATCTAGAAGAAGACGTGAATACTTTCCTCAGAGAAATGTAGAATACTGAAGACTTCTGAGTAGAGAGATACCTTTTTAATATAAGTTTAGTTGAAAATGAAACTGGGGGGGTTAGGGTTAGGGTTAACCCTGCCACATTTCAACAGAGCAAAACAAGCAAGAATGCTGTGCTTTACATACAACAGTGTGTTGAGTGTTGAAGTACCTTCATGCTTCATAAACCATGTATATAGTGTGTTTGTAAAATGTCAAGTCCGTCAATGTCAACAACAATATCATTGTGAATTTTTTATGTTCCATGTGTGTTTTATCAATACAATTTTATCAATACAATTTTTTTTAACATTGCTTTCTAGTTCTTATTTCTAGTTGTGTTTAAATGTCATGCCTCTTTGTGTGCACTTTAATATGCAGGTAAAGATGTGTTTTCTGGGGACCCTGGGGTGCTGAAGGTGATTGACACCTATGACAGACGTGGTAAAGCGTTTACTAGTGGTACCTATTCACATGCTGGGACATATGCAGATGCATTTGAGAATGAACCTGGAAAACGCCTTCCCAAGGCAGGAGCAGTTGCTGGTGCAGGAGTGGGCCTTGCTCGTGCTGAATGGAGCGTTTTTCAAGCTGAAGCCAAAGGGCCCAACGCCAGCGCAGGAGCTGGAGCCTCTCTGGCGTCGGGTGCCAAAGCGTTTGCCAATGCAGAACTGGCCAGTGCTTCAGCCTCTGCTGGTCCGGTGAAAGCTAAAATTGGCCTGGGATTAGGTACCGGTGTTGGCATCAGTCTAACACATGTGGAGGCCAAGGTGCTGGGAACAGGCATCTCCTTTGGTCGTAAAATGGGTGTGTCCTTGTTTGGGAGCTCACTTGAATTCAGTCTGTGGTAAACCTGGCTTTGTGCAAAATGCAGCTCTCTATGCTTGTTTTTTGTCTTATGTCTCAACAATCAAAGTATTGCAAATGTATAATTTAACTTCTCGTGACAATGCATGTCTTTACTGAAAATAATACTTTTCACTGTCTGTGTGTGTGTGTCAGATAACAAATGAACATGTTACATTTAGCAGTTGGCAAAATAAATTGCACAAATAAGATGATTGTGCTAGATGATCTATATATATATATATATATATATATATATATATATATATATATATATAATGTATATGCTATTATTACGATTATTATATATATAATATAAGGAATCAAACTTGAGAATATTGAATGAAAGTCTGAATATATTGAATGAAACATGATGTCATCAAGGCGCAGGCGCCATCCTGTTTAAAAGCTAATGTTTGTCGTGATTTAGCCAAATAGCAGCCCTGTTAAGGATCGTGGACCAGGCAGGTGAACCCAAATGCTAGACAGAACACAGTCGTGGTTTTAAAGATTTTAATAAAAGATCTAACAAGTTCAAATCGTGGTTGTAGAGTTCTTTGGCTTGATCTTCAAAGCACACAGAGATGAGACAAAGACTTGAGATGTAAAGTACATTTGACAATCTGGCAACAAGACGAGGAAACACAGACAATATATACACATGAGGTAATGGGGAACAGGTGGAAACAATCAGGGCGGGGCAGACAATCACACAGGTGGGAAACACAACAATGGGAGGAAGTCAAAGGACCTGAAACGAGAGGAGAGTTAGGGATTTCAAAATAAAAGACAAGCCAGAACAGGGAAACAGAAACATGACAGACTTGGAAACGACGAGACATGACAAGCCCAGAAATATCCTAGAGATGCAGCCTAGGTGATTATGGAAACGCAATGAAGCAACAGTTGAACAGCTGAATTGTTGAAATAAGCCGTGTATCATTGCTTTCTTATATTTATAGTTTTTTTTATGTCAAGGAAACTACGTGTTATCACACAATAATTTCCCTTAAGGCTTACACTGGTCCACCCCAGGGTGTCACTCAGGAAATATCAACTCATTCTGATGTCCATCCATCCATCCATTTTCATCCGCTTGGTCCGGGACCGGGTCGCGGAGGCAGCAGTCTGAGCAGAGATGCCCAGACTTCCCTCACCCCAGACACTTCCTCCAGCTCTTCCGGGGGATCCCGAGGCGTTCCCAGGCCAGCCGAGAGACATAGTCTCTCCAGCGTGTCCTGGGTCTTCCACGGGCCTTCCTTCCTCGGTGGGACATGCCTGGAACACCTCCCTAGGGAGGCGTCCAGGGGCATCCGAAATAGATGCCCAAGCCACCTCAGCTGACTCCTCTCGATGCGCGAAGGGGAGCAGCGGCTCCACTCGAAGCTCCTCCCGAAAGTGACTGAGCTTCTCACCCCTATCTCTAAGGGAGCGCCCAGCCACCCTAATGGAGGAAACTCATTTCGGCCGCCTTGTATCCGCGATCTTGTCCTTTCGGTCATTACCCAAAGTTCATGACCATAGGTGAGGGTGGGAACGTAGATTGACCGGTAAATCGAGAGAGCTTCGACCTTTCGACTCAGCTCCTTCTTCACCACGACGGTCCGGTACACCGATCCGCATAACTGCGGACGCTGCACCAATCCGCCTGTCAATCTCACGCTCCATCTTTCCCTCACTCGTGAACAAGACCCCGAGATACTTGAACTCCTCCACTTGAGGCAGGACCTCTCCACCCACCCGGAGAGGGCACGCCACCCTTTTCCGGTCGAGAACCATGGCCTCGGATTTGGAGGTGCTGATTCTCATCCCAGCCGCTTCACACTCGGCTGCAAACCGCTCCAGCACATGCTGAAGGTCCTGGCTTGAAGAAGCCAACAGGACAACATCATCTGCAAAAAGCAGAGATGAAATCCTGTGGTTCCCAAACCAAACCGGACTCCCTCCGGCCCCTGGCTACGCCTAGAAATCCTGTCCATAAAGATTATGAACAGGACCGGTGACAAAGGGCAGCCCTGCCGGAGTCCAACATGTACTGGGAAACAGGTCTGACTTACTGCCGGCAATGCGAACCAAGCTCCTGCTCCGGTCGTACAGAGACCGAACAGCCCTTAGCAAAGGCCCCCGGACCCCATACTCGCGGAGCACTCCCCACAGAATACCACGAGGGACACGGTCGAATGCCTTCTCCAGATCCACAAAGCACATGTGGACTGGTTGGGCAAACTCCCATAAACCCTCCAGCACCCTGTGGAGGGTATAGAGCTGGTCCACTGTTCCACGACCAGGACGAAAACCGCATTGTTCCTCCTGAATCCAAGGGTCGACTATAGGCCGAATTCTCCTCTCCAGTACCCTGGCGTAGACCTTCCCGGGGAGGCTGAGAAGTGTGATCCCCCTGTAGTTGGAACACACTCTCCGGTCCCCTTTTTAAAAAGAGGGACCACCACCCCAGTTTGCCACTCCAGAGGTACTGTCCCCAACCTCCATGCAATGTTGCAGAGGCGTGTCAGCCAAGACAGCCCCACAACATCCAGAGACTTGAGGTACTCAGGGCGGATCTCATCCACCCCCGGCGCCTTGCCACCAGAGGAGCTTACGAACTACCTCAGTGACTTCGGCTCGGGTGATGGACGAGTCCACCTCAGAGTCCCCAGCCTCCTGCTTCCTCATTGGAAGGCAAGTCGGTGGGATTGAGGAGATCCTCGAAGTATTTCTTCCACCGTCCGACAATAATGTCCTCAGTTGAGGTCAACAGCTCCCCACCCGCACTGTAAACAGTGTTGGCAGAGTACTGCTTCCCCCTTCTGAGGCGCCGGACGGTTTGCCAGAATCTCTTCGAGGCCGACCGATAGTCCTCCTCCATGGCCTCACCGAACTCCTCCTCCCAGACCCGAAGTTTTTGCCTCCAGGACCGTCCTGGGCTGCGGCTTGCTTGGCCTGCCGGTACCTGTCAACTGCGTCAGGAGTCCCACAGGCCAACATGGTCCGATAGGACTCCTTCTTCAGCCTGACACGGCATCCCTTACTTCCGGTGTCCACCACCGGGTTCGGGGATTGCCACCACGACAGGCACCAGAGACCTTGCGTCCACAACTTCGAACCGCCGCGTCGACAATGGAGGCAGAGAACATGGTCCATTCGGACTCAATGTCCCCAGCCTCCCTCGGAATCTGTGAGAAGCTCTTCCGGAGGTGGGAGTTGAAGACCTCCCTGACAGAGGGCTCGGCCAGACGTTCCCAACAGACCCTCACAATACGTTTGGGTCTGCCAGGTCTGTCCAACTTCCTCCTCTGCCAGCGGAGCCAACTCACCACCAGGTGGTGATCGGTTGACAAGCTCAGCCCCTCTCTTTACCCGAGTGTCCAAGACGTACGGCCGGAGATCAGATGAAACGACAACAAAGTCGATCATCGACCTCCGGCCTAGGGCGTCCTGGTGCCACGTGCACTGATGGACACACCCTTATGCTTGAACATGGTGTTCGTTATGGACAAACTGTGACTAGCACAGAAGTCCAATAACAGAACACCGCTCGGGTTCAGATCGGGGAGGCCGTTCCTCCCGATCACGCCCCTCCAGGTATCACTGTCGCTACCCACATGAGCGTTGAAGTCCCCCAGTAGAACAATGGAGTCCCCAGCCGGAGCACTATCAAGTACCCCTCCCAGGGACTCCAAGAAGGCCGGGTACTCTGTACTGCTGTTCGGCCCGTAGGCACAAACAACAGCAAGAGACCTATCCCCAACCCGAAGGCGCAGGGAAGCGACCCTCTCCTGTTCACACCGGGGTGAACTCCAACACATGGCGGCTGAGCTGGGGAGCTATAAGCAAGTTTAAGCCCACACCAGCTCGCCGCCGCTCACCCTGGGCAACTCCAGAGTAGTGGAGGGTCCAGCCCCTCTCAAGGAGCTGGGTTCCAGAGCCCAAGCTATGCGTGGAGGTGAGCCCGACTATCTCTAGCCGGTACCTCTCAACCTCCCGCACGAAGCTCAGGCTCCTTCCCCCCCAGCGAGGTGACATTCCATGTCCCTATTGCCAGAGTTTTGGTCCAGGGATTGGGTCGTCGAGGCCCCCTGCCACGACTGCTACCCAAACCACATTGCACCAGCCCCTCATGGACCTTCCTGCGGGTGGTGAGCCTACTGGAAGGCGCGGGCCCACGTCGCCATTTCTGGGCTGAGCCCGGCCGGGTCCCGTGGGCAAAGACCCTGGCCACCAGGCGCTCGCCTGCGAGCCCCAACCCCAGGCCTGGCTCCAGGGTGGGGCCCCTGTAACGCCAATCCGGGCGACGTAACGGTCCTTGATATTCTTCTTTTCATGATGGGCTTCTTGTGAACCGCTCTTAGTCTGGCCCTGTCACCTAGGACCTGTTTGCCATGGGAGACCCTACCAGGGGCGTAATGCCCCCGACAACATAGCTCCTAGGATCATTTGGGCACACAAACCCCTCCACCTACTGTAAGGTGGCGGTTCAAGGAGGGGTCATTCTGATGTGACATTTCAAAATTAAAGCCCTTTGAAATCTATCAGTAAAGTCATATCCATAACTAATATTCCTATTAACACTAAAAGGACTATATCATTTAATTTTGACGTGCAATTTTCAAATTAAAAAGGCACCAACGATTTCATTTGAAAATCTTGAAATCTGACTTGAGATTTTCTGAGTGACTCCCTGGGGTGGCCTAGTGTCAGTCTGAAGTGGAATTATTGTGCGATAACGGGTGGTTTTCTTTTAAGTGTAAGCTGAATGTAGGGAGGGAGGTTTATACTGTTTACATATTGGACCATGCTTTTACTTTGAATTCAGTGTGACTCTCTTATCGTAATGTCTATTATAAACATGCACCGCAAAACATCGCAGAGGCTAGTTTGACTGTGTTTTTCGAAGTGGAGGCTGGCTTGACCGCAATGATATTTCTGGGTTACTATTCGGCTAAATCAACGACCAGCATTATCTTTTAAACTTCTCCGATCCAAAATTTAAATGCAGTTTACATTTCATTACATTTACATTACATTACATTACATTTCGTCTAAAACACAGGATGGCACCTGCACCTTGATGACGTCATGTTTCATTCAATATATCAAGAATCAAGAATCATTTATTGTCATCATGTTTTCACATGACGAAATTGGTACTGGTGACTTCCAGCTTTAAATGTAAATATAGTAAAAAGAATAATAATAGTAAATAATAATAGTAAGTAAGTAAGTAAGTAAGTAATAATAATAATAATAATAATAATAATAATATGTACACACTAACTAAAGTTTAAAGTTGCAGCCACAGTGCACAGTAGGGGGGTGGGTCAGTTGTTCAAGTGCAGTCAATAGGGGGAAATGCATTGTACAGCTCTGGGAGAAAAAGCTGTTTTTCAGTCTGCTAGTTGTTGTCTTTATGTTTCTGTACCGCTTTCCAGATGGAAGCGGCAATTTACAAACAGTCCATTTCCCAGGTGGGTCGGGTCGGCGGCAATATGTTGGGCCTTCTTCTGGATCCGGCCAGCGTATATTGAGTCCAGGTCTGGAAGAGGACTTCCCACAATCCCCTGTGCTGTTTTCACCACCCAGGCTAAGTCTTTTTGGTCTTGTGCAGTGCAGCTGCCATACCACACTGCTGCACTGAGGCAGAGGATGCTCTCTATTGTGGCCCTGTAGAAGTTTGTCAGGAGCTGAGGGGAGAGTCCAGCACGTCTTTGTTGAGCCTTCTTTACCAGGTGAGCTGCGTTCATGGACCAGGTCAGGATCAGATGTGATGTGGATGCCCAGGAACTTGATGTTGATGTTGAAACTGCTTCCCCGTGGATGAGGAGAGGAGCGTGCTCTGTCCTCCTGGACCTCCTGCAGTCCACTATGACCTCCTTGGTCTTGCTGGTGTTCAGAACAAGTTTGTTGTTTGAGTACCACTGAGTAAGGTGCTGGATCTCCTCTCTGTAGTGGGTCTCATCATTGTCCGATATGAGGCCCACTATGGTGGTGTCATCTGCAAACTTTCACGATGGTGTTTGTGGAGTGGATGGCAGAACAGTCACTGGTGAAGAGAGTGAAGAGGGCTGGGCTGAGCACGCAGCCCTGTGGTGTGCCTGTGCTCAGGACCAGTGTAGAGGATGTGTTGTCCCCGATTCTCACCACCTGAGGCCTGTTGGTGAGGAAGTCTCTGATCCAATGGCACAGCGATGAGGGCAGTCCCAGGTTGTGGAGCTTCAGTATCAGCTTGTCCGGGATCACTGTGTTGAAGGCTGAACTGAAGTCCACAAATAGCATCCTCACACGTAGGTGTTAGGAAGCTGCAGATGGGTCAGGGCTGTGTGAAGTGCAATGGAGACTGCATCCTCTGTCGACCTGTTCTCCCTGTATGCAAACTGATACTGATCCAGACCAGCAGGGATGATGTCCTTTGATGTGCTTTAGGATGATCCTCTCAAAGCACTTCATGATGACCAGAGTTAGAGCGTCAGGGCGGTAGTCATTCACACAGGTGACAGCAGATTTTTTAGGCACAGGCACAATGATGGAGGTTTTGAGGCTGACAGGAACTGTAGCAAGCTGCAGGGACAGGTTGAAAATGTCCAGAAAAACTCCTGCCAGTTGGTCTGCACACAATTTCAGAGTGCGACCAGACACCTTATCTGGTCCTTCAGCTTTCCTGATGTTGATTGTTTTCATGGGAGAGCTATATATATATATATATATATATATATATATATATATATATATATATATATATATATGTATGTATATGTGTGTGTGCGTGTGTATTTGTGAGTGTGAGACAACAAAACAACTGAATGAATGCTGGAGCAAAAACAAAAAGTTACGACAGCATCACAACACGCCTGTTCTGCCACTTTATATAATATTCCTTATGAACTTCAAAAATGTTGGAATTAATGTGTAATTTTATTCACATTTGTAACACTCAACATGAACACGAGATGGAGACAGGAAGACAGGAAGCAAGAAAATGCAACTTTCTGATCAGTTCAACCACTGCTCAAATATGAAGTAGAAGTGCCTCTACAGCAGTGTGAAAATACTGCTTTAGAAGTAAAAATCCTACATTTAAAGTCTTATCAAATTTCAGTCTGGCAGTATTCAAAACATGAAGTATATCTGGTGTCTCTCTGTTTCCTCTCAAATGTGATAGATTAAAAATATGAAATAAAAAAATATGAAATTTGAAATAAGACATATGGCAGTTCTTGTTCAAAGGTGCAGTTGTGCAAAATGGACAGTGTGTGACATACAGTTGTGCAACAGTCGGTTTGTACACACTTGAGTCCACATATAGATGTGTGTGTGTGTGTGTGTGTGTGTGTGTGTGTGTGTGTGTGTGTGTGTGATGAAGTGCGTGTGTCCAAGGTGTGTGGTGTGAGTGTGTGGTGAGTCCGGAGCTTGTTTTGTGTTATCGCTCTCCACGAGAGGTGTTGAAGAGCCGTATGGCGTGGGGGAGGAACGATCTCCTCAGTCTGTCCGTGGAGCAGGACAGTGACCACAGTCTGTCACTGAAGCTGCTATTTCTTAAAATAAAATCATCTACCACAAGGACTAGAAATTTTCATTTGCCAAGATTTTTTTAAACATGGTCTATTGTGTAAGAACCTACAGCTATCTTAAAGGACCAGTAGAGACAAGTACATTCGTCTAAATTAATTAATTTAGAATCATTCATTCATTCATTCTCCACACAGTCACAGGGGGTGCTGATCTCAGCTATCATTGGGCGAGAGGTGTCAGTCGCAGGGCTGATATAGAAGGACAGACAAACCACTCACACTCACATTCACACACTTAGGGGCAATTTAGAGTCACCAATTAACCTGAAGCTGGAGTACCCAGAGAAACCCACACAGGCACAGGGAAGAACATGCAAACTCCACACAGAAGGGCCCGTGTCAACCACCGGGGATTGAACCCAGAACCTTGCTGTGAGGCGACAGTGCTAACCACAACACCACTGTGCCAATTTAGAATTAGTCTTTCTTTATTCATTTGTTTGTAATAACTGTTTACCTGCAGTAAATAAAAGTTAGCTGTTACAATTATCAATTACTTACACCTTTTACAATTATTTGCACACACACACACACACACACATATATATATATATATATATATATATATATATATATATATATATATATATAAACTTTAAAAAAATTGAAAAAAGTGGAACAATCAAAACGATGCTGGACTTTAATTAGTACAATCATCTTATTTGAGTATTTAACAGTGATAGACACTGTTATCTTCAGTAAAGACATACATTATCATGAGAACAAGTTTATTACACATGCTGCAAATTTTCAGTTCTTTCATTACTGCAACGTAAGACAAAAATAATCACAGAGAGCTGCAGTTGGAACAAATCAATGTTTACCACAAATTAAATTCAAGTGAACTTCCAAACAGAGAAATGCCCATTTTTTGACCAAAGGAGAAGCCTGTTCCCAGCACTTTGGCCTCCACATGTGTTGGACTGATGCCGACACCGGTATCTAATGCCAGGCCGACTTTAGCTTTCACTGGACCAGCAGAGGCTGAAGCACTGGCCAGTTCTGCACTCGCAAAGGCTTTGACACCTTGTGTCAGAGAGGCTCCAGCTCCTGCGCTGGCGTTGGGCCCTTTGGCTTCAGCTTGAAAAACGCTCCATTCAGCACGAGCAAGGCCCACTCCTGCACGAGCAACTGCTCCTGCCTTGGGAACACGTTTTCCAGGTTCATTCTCAAATGCATCTGCATATGTCCCAGCATGTGAATAGGTACCACTAGTAAATGCTTTACCATCTCGGTCATAGGTGTCGATCATCTTCAGCATCCCAGGATCCCCAGAGAACACATCTTGTATTTTCTCTGTATATTAAAGTGCAGAGTTAGCAAACAAAGAGGCATGACATTTATTCTCAAACACGACTAGAGAACAAGGTTACGATTTGGTATTCATAATAGTCACAATGAACATACTAAATTCATAATAACTTCATTGTTATAACAGATTGATGGACTTAAAATTCTGCAAACATACTATATGCATGGTGTATTAAGCATAAAGATACTTGAAACACTTTTCAGTAAACAACAAATATGGCATTTTCACTTGTTTTCCTCCATTGAGATGTGGCAGCAGTTTCATTTTCAGTCACTGAATGTTAGAAATTTACAGAGCCCCTAAAGGGCCATGTGCAAAAAAAAAAAAAAAAAAACTTTAACATTCTTGGGTGCACAGAAAACTATCTAGTGTACATGAGAAAGTTTCCTGTGCTCATGAGAAATTTTACAGTTAACCTTCAGAGCATATAGTGATTTAACAGAGGTGCAATTACCTTATCATCTTTTAGTTGGTTGATGATACTATCAGGTGTGTTTTGCCTTTTCAGGAAAGCTAATATATCCACCTCTGCCCGGTTCTCTTTAGATGACGCTGAAGTTTCACAGCTTCAGTTTGGTGGCAGTTGGTGGAAAAACAATTGAACCTGCTGACTGACTGATTGTCCATTTTTTGTAATTGTAATTGATGTAAGAAGCTAACTTCAGCGTCATCTCTTTAGTAAAATGAGCTTAATGGTCTTTTGTCAACTCTGGAAACTGAAACCAGCCCACATGAAAGAGTACCTTGTGAGCACGTGAAACTTTCTCATGCTCACAAGATAGTTACTGGTACGTACCAGAAATGTACATTTTACTTTTTTGCATATATTTATATTTAATATTAAAAATTAAACATTTTAATTTATTAAAAAGGTAAACTGTCTCTTCTATATTGCTCTGAGGAAAGTATTCGCTTATTTTTTTAGATGATGTCGGCCTACCTGACATCTTCACAACAAGCTGTTTACTCTGTAAGGAGGAAAAGACACAGCAGATTAAAATAAATCAAATGGCCTCAAGATGAACAAAAATAACAGGGGTAATGAAACTATTATGTATAGATTTATAGCAAAGTATATGTCCTTTAGTGGTCAAACAGCAGAATTGTCTTAATGATGAGACATAACATAACATTTCATGATTCTGTACTGAATTAGATACTGAGGTAAGATACTGAGAAAAAGAATCATTTAAAAAAAGGAAATTACTAATCTAATGCATCCTGCACCATTTGGTATATTTATTGAAAACAATTATATCCCAACATGTCTACATTTCTCTTAACAAAATAAACCTCACATGATGGATTACTTACCTGGATAATTTTGCTTGGCTTGTAGAAATGATTGATGCTGCGTGCTCTCAGCTTCACTGCAGGACTAGACCCATCGTGGGCTTAAATAGGCTGTGACCCCCCCACCTCCCCCCACCACCTTAAATATGTTTACAGTTGACTGACGTAGGAAAGTTTAATTCCAAGTAACAAGTCTCCACTCTGTCAAACAGAAAGCAAAAGTGAAACACCTCAGATAACCAGTTATCTGAGGGTTATCACAGCTAACCACATTTTTGGACAACATGTTGGAAAGTTTAACTCCAAGTAACCAAGTAACAGATGCCCCCCCCACGTCAAAGTTGTTTACACACACACCTCAGACAACATTTAACCTAAAAAACATAAAAATGTTCATTTAAGAGAAATTCAACCATTTGTTATATTTTAAAAGGAAACCACACGGTGACAGAGAAGAAGCTGAATAACTAAAGAAACAATAAAAAAAAACATCAAGAACAACTTCACAAAAAACAAAAACACACTAAGAAGTTTATTGTCAGTTTAAAATAATTATCACACGTGAACCTACACAGACTGACACCTGGTGTGACAGTGTGATGACCAGCTGTCCTTTTCTGCCAACGTCACTGCGACAACCTGCTCCTGCACATTCGGTGTAGTTTTTACTTAAGTGAAACACACCAATACACACTTCTTCTACCACTGGGTATGTGTATGTGAAAGGTGCCTTTAATTAAACAGTATATTTTGTCATGTAATTTTTTTTTACCCCCCACATCGCCTTTTTTAAATAGTTAATGCAGTAATGTTTATTCAGAGTGCATTTTTTAATTGATTTTAAAATAGTCAAGTACTGCTAAGATCCATATTTTTTTATAGTTAAGAAAGAAATGTGACATATTGTAGAATATTTCTTTCTTCCACAAGCACATAGAGATAATTATGATTGCTATTACTGTTTTCCTAATTTGTGTAATTCTTAATAGTATTATGAATTTGAACTGAACTAACACATATTTTCCTTTTGGAGTTATTCTATTTTATAGGTCTCCCGTAAGCAGTCCATTTCTGTACCCTTCATAGACCACACATACTGATATTTAAACCCACATGTCTGCTCATCCTCAAAAGATTATTGGACTGTACAAAAAGAGAGATCTCACAGTGAAGGGTCAACAATGTCAGCGAAAGATTAGAAATTAGAAATCATTTTTTAAATGAAACTATCCCAACATTTTCATCTGTTTAGGATTTACTGCTGCTTAATATAAAAGGCCTCCTGTCAATTTGAAATATTCTTTCATTCTAAAAAAATACAGACAGTAAGGAAACATTTCTTCAATATGAGGGAAGTTTAATGTCAGCAAGGCATGATACAATAGAGTAACAGTCAGTAGGTTGAACAGAAAGTTGGCAGGAAATTGAGTTCACATTCAAGTAAACACATGAGGCACTGCTGGATGACATTTTCCACCATGTTCACTCTCTTATCTAAAAGGGTGCTATAACCAAACTACTTAATGTCTGTCACTGTATTTATAGATAAATATGATTTCCAAGAAGCACTGAAGCTGTTCTGGAGGCTGGTGGTGGACCAGTACCTTACTGACAATTTTATCACCTCTCTTTATATCGTGTTGGTGGACATTGGTGGAACTGAAGGCACAAAACACAATCACCACAAACTGCATTTGGCACAAAGCCACAGTTTACCACAAATTAAATTCAAGTGAATTTCCAAACAGAGAAATGCCTATTTTACGACCGAAGGAGAAGCCTGTTCCCAGCACGTTGGCCTCTACACCTGTCAGACTGACGCTGACGCTGGTATCCACTGCCTGACCGACTTTAGCTCACAATCTTTTTTTTTTTTCTGAAGGCGTCAGACAGCTCTTTGGATCTCACCATGGTGCTCACTCTCACTTCAACAGACAGGGGCACACCAAACTAAATGTCTGAGGTTTAAATAGGGCAAGCCTCCTTCAAAATGCTGGGTAACAATGTTCTGATCATGTGCACCTGATCTGATACACCTGTGTGTGATTATAGCCATTTTAAGTGGGAAAATATGTGGGGGTGTCCTAATTTTTTCCTCCATTAAAATACGCATTGTTGTTCATAGAAGAAGAAGAAGAAGAGTAAAAATATGTTAATTTATGTTGTTTAATTACAATTAAATCACTTTCTTTTCCAGAAATAAATAAAAACAAGATTGGACATTGTTATGTGAACATTTTTTAATGAATGCATTGACTATTTAATGGGGTGTCCTAATTTTTTCACATGACTGTAAATACTTTAAGGAAAGTGCAGTGCATTTATTTAAAAAAAGCAAAAAAATTAAATTAAAATTTACATCAATTAAAAGTTCAAGTAAAATAAATCCTTGAGTCAATGTGTTTTAATAAAAATTACATGCTGGTAAAATTATTTTAATATTTCAGTTTGAAGCATAATTGGTGTAATTACATTTATATATGTTAATAAAAGTGAAGCGTGTATATTTTTTAAAAACTCTAAAATGATGCAAAATATGTGTTATTGCTTTATCATAATTTAAGTAGTACTGGAGTATTTTGATTGTGTGTCAGTAGTGTAAACTACTGTAATCTAAGTACATACTCAAATTCTAAACAAGTACAATTTTGAAATGCTCAAGTTTTTCAATGCTCTACTTTCTACTTCTACTTCACCACATTTCAGAGGGAAATATTAAACTTTTTACTTCACTAAATTACCTAAAAAGTACCTAAAATGGTGGCGATAACATTTGTACTGTAAATAAAATAAAATAAAACAGAATAAAATCAAAGGTTAGACGTTGGAGTCCTGATTGTTGCCTGTTCGATCTTCAGTGAGGGAGGTGTAGTCTTCACATTCGGGGAGTGGAGAACACTTCTCATAAGTGACAGCCTGAAAAACAGCACATACACAGGGCCGTCATCAGTCCAACGTTCACGACCGAGACTCAGCCGGTGAGGTCAAGAGAGTCACCTCCATGTTCCTGCCATCGGACTGCCCCCTGGTGTTCAAACCTGCACAACACAAAGGAGCACAGAAGTACAGATTTGTGTCGTTATATTAATGAGTATTCACAGATGGTACAGATAGAGCTGGAGAGCAACTCACCATCAGAGTCCCTGCCCGTCCTCCGTTTGCAGAAGAGCAACACGACAAAAGAAAACAGCACAGCCACAGTGACACACACGATGAGAGGCAGGACGTGACCTGGGCGAGAGACTTAGAACGAGAATGGGAAAGAAGAGAGAGGTTACGTAAGGTCAGATAGGAAGGGAACATTATATTGTGCTGCGGTGAACTTAACAATAATAAATGTCTCCTATGACTATAACTACTTAATATGTGATCCATTGCTTTGACTCGGACTGAAATACCTCAACAACTTTGGGATGGATCGCAACTAAATTTGTTTCACAATTGTTTCAAAATTTACATCATACAAGGCCTTAAAACGCTGATATTAGAGCGAAGCTGCAAACACAATCCATCAAGACTTTATAAACACTAATTCTAGGTGTAGATGCTCAATTTGGCTCAACATTAAACATAGGCAACGATCATGATTGTGACCACGAGTGTGTAAAAATAAAGTTTAATCCTACGTTAGTTGTTATCGTAGGGAAAAATGATGCCAAATTTGCATTATTTATTCCTTTATCATAATTTAAGTTGTAGTATTTTGCAGTGTAAACTACTGTAATCTAAGTACATACTTAGACAAAACTTATACTTATAATACTTATATATAATACAATTACAATTTTAGGTACTTTTACTTGTGAGTTATGTTTCCTCATTACATTTATGAAAACACATCCCAGGTGACATTACGTTTCCCATTAAACATACATACATGAATGCTTGACCAAATATTTCATTCAACATGTTAATATGTGAATTTATTTGAGGACAGAACAGTCAAAAACAGACATCGACCGGCATGACGACAAAGTTTCAGTTCTTTAAGTTTGAACCTTTGACGCTCTGAACTGCAGCTGTTGTTTCCTCAGTCTGCTGCTGTTCAGTCTTTGGAGCTGTGAATAAAAAAAAACACACACACACACACAATACATACAGTAATACATTTATATACAGTAATATTTGGACATAAGTAAATATTTGCTCACATTTACACAGATGCAAATGTGCAGCTCTCTGTATGTTAATATGAATATGTCAGGATATTTAAAACACCAGTATCAGTGAACTTTGAAACTTTCTACAGACCGCCGGCCGCCAAAAAATGGAAACGAACAAGACAAAGTTTATTGACTCATCCACCACCACCATTCAGTGATCTTTGAACCACACTGTTTTATATATGGCACCTGTGGATACTGCAATTTTATATCACAGGGAAAACTAATTTAGTGATTTGCAACAGTGAAATCTGGTTGAAACTTTGGAAATGTCAACAGAAAATGTTTTCAGAAGCATTTCATTGACTGTAATTAAAGGTAACGTGTTGTTTTCAACCATAAGAAGGTAGTACGTAGGGCCCGTTTTCTTGGTCTTGTCATATTTCTGCTGATGATTTCAAATAATTGCACTGATGGTAATAATACACCAAGAAATACAATAAGAAATTTATTAGCAAACACAGTGAAGAAGGTGACTGCTGGCATGTAAAATTGCAAAATTTTATATAAAGATAGATATAAAAGTAAATGGAAAAACATGCTTGTTATACTTCAAGGATTCAGACACGTTTTGGTGGTGTTTTGTTTGTTTACATCATGTTTAGTGCACCAAAGAAAAAGCACAGCTGAGGCTAATGGAAATATCATTAGTCATACAGCCCAAAGACTTTAGTTGTATTTTGTTTCAATTAGTTTCAATTCCATTTCACCATTGGATGAAATCGTTGTTAAGCAACGAGCCACGCTGCAAAAATGGATGAACGCCCCATCTTGTGTTTCACTTTTTGACTTTTTAAAACTAAGACCATGACCCTAACCTTAACCAAGTGTTTTCAGATGCTTAAACATAACCGTAAAAATGTCAAGTATGCTTTAGCAGTAGCAGAAATTTCAGGAAAAATAAATGAAACGATCACTAATGGTTTTGCAGATATGAACTCTACTACCACTCTCGTTTTCCTTGTTGATAAAAGACATTATATTTCAAGCTGGACATTAGTCTCTCAGTTGAAACTCACCATCTGTGACTCTGATGTCAAACTCCCAGTGTGAATCAGGAAGGTAAGCTCTTTCCAAACCACACCTGTACCGTCCTGAGTCAGACTTGATCAGCCGGTTGATGCTCACATACAAAACTGAATCAGATACTAGAAAGGTTCCTTCTTTATATGCGATGCCGTATCTGCCGCTCTGAGCTCTGTCGCCTTCTGTTTCAATGAGGACATCTTCTTTTTTACACTCGTCCTTACAGAGAAACTTTTTTCTTCCAAAGAGACTGAAGTGGCACGCGACTATGATAGTACTTCCTTCAGCGCGGACCAATGTTTCTGCACTGGCGAGCTCAGTGTTTCCATCATGCAGCACTGTTGGAAAGATGAACAGTGAAGGTTAATGAGAGCTAATCCCTGTGCAGAGAAGCTCAGATGATACAGTGAAGTTGTAATTAGCACGATAGCTGCAGTCGCTAAAGAAGTATTTGCAGAAATATCTGTTTAAAAGATGGTTCTCTATGATTTAAGTCCTATTTCCAAGTCTGCCTTAAAAGCATTAATCTCATGCAAACATTTAGTACAACGGGTTTTGAATCCTCTAATGCTTCCAGTTTTAACCCTCCTAATGTAAGAGATGGGGGACAAGATCCACAGTCCTCGTTCTGTACAAAAATATATTCAAAAGGTATCCAAAGCCAATCTGACTTCATCAAATCATTAAAATAAAAAGTTCAGTCAAAGTTACTGTCTTTTCTTGGGCTAAATGAATAAAACTGACCAGACTTTTTCTGTTTTTTTTCAGTCCTGCTTTGTTCAACCGAGGCATCAAACCAAACCAATGTCAGGTCATTTCTTTCATTTGCAGATGTGGAAGAGGTCAGCCGTGCTTTTACCTCCTCCAGACTTTACTGTTGTAAAGCACTTTATCAAATCCTCAAATTCCCAAATCTGGACTTTAGACGGACTCTCTGAAGGTGACGTGGCCTTTGCTGTCTGCGGCCATCTTTTAAATCTCCTGTAAAACTTTTATCTTAATGCTTTTTCTTAACTGGTGATATTTGTTTAAATGATTTTATCTTGTTTCAGATTTTTTGGATTTTATTTACTTTTATTCTCATTTTTTTATTGTAAGGTGCTATATAAATAAAGTTATTATTATTATTATCATTATTAGTAGTAGTAGTGTTTCCTCTTGGTATTTCCATACTGAGGAAATTCATACTAAAAACACAACAACTATGGAAGTAAAGATGTTTAACTCTGACTGCTCAAACGTTTAAATTTTATCTTCTGACTCTGCATTGGAGGCACATTAGGAACAAAACAGTCATGACGAACACTTCAACCACAGTAATCTATCAGTCAGGTAATCCGTCCTCACCTGTTAAGAAGCAGACGAGCAGAACGTGGCGGACGTTCATCCTGAATTTTATCCCGAAGAATAAAAAAAAATCATTAAACTTCAGGTGAAATGTTTTTATCACTTCACTCCTTCAGTTTCTGTCCGTCTGATCGATCGGGAGGCAGCTCAGCGTGGTTCCCCTTCCTCTCTGTGGTTTAATCAGTTTATAGCTTCACCCGCAGCATGAAAATCATGATGAAGTTTAATTTGGAGTCAAGATTTTTAAAAATGCGAGCACATTTTCAACACGATCTAACTGTTGTTGGATATTTTATTCCATTTTAAATCTGTGATATTTTAATTGTCTGCAGCCTTGAAGTGTTTTAATCCTGGTTCAAGCATGTAAAGCACCCTTTAACTGTTTTTAAGTGTATAAATGAACTTTATTATTTTAATGAAGAGCAAACATGATGTGAATTTGCTCATTTATAGCAAGTATGACTTTTTTTATGACAAAGTTGCTGTGAGTTTTAAATCCTTTCAAATCCCCAAATCATCAAAGGTGTTTTTGAATCAATGGACAAAGATAAAGTCCTCTTGTTTGCATAAAGTAGTGTCCATTTTCTTGTATGAGTCTTTTTCAGCTGCAGTTTACAGGCTGTTTCTGCAAACTTGATCTAAAAAGGGATCGGAGAGAGATCAGGTGCTTCTTTCACAGGCAGTCACTTCCTCATTGTGGTGCTACGACAGAAAGATGTGGGCAGGATGGAGAGACACTCAGAACTGAGCTGATTTCTTTTTTTAAATCAACGTACCGAAAGGGACATTTTCAATTTTAAAACATGTCACTTCACTTTTCCTCCTACATCCAAACTTAATGACAGAAGTTATTAATCACATCTCTGGCGACTTAAAAATGTGCTAAAATTTAAAATATCTCCAGGAATCTGAGACATGTTAAGTAAAACACGTACAAAATTATTATCATTATTAAATTATTTCTGGTGCATATAGAAAAACAGAAGAAGAAACAGACAAGAGATTTAAATAAATAAATAAAGAGGAATAAAATACTTTAAAGAGTAAAAAGTTAGAGCAACATGATGTGAGATTTGAGGGATTATTAAGTTATTTACATCTTTAAACATTATTTAGATTTCATAAATATCCACATTTATGTATGACTATTTATCTTTATCAGGTAGGATAACACAAGTGATAAGTTATTTGCATCATTTCTGCTTAATTTATTGGTATACTGGTTGTACATTTATTTAATTTTCCTAAACAACAAACATTTATTCATTAATCAGACTGTCAGATTATTTGTGCTGCAAATATTGTTGTGGCTCAAACACACAGATTAGTTTATCATCGTTACTTCATTATTTGTGCCTAATAGTTGATAAAAAATAGTCCTCCAGAGCTACTGTGGGGCTGTTCTGGTTTCTACCTGCTATTAAAGAAGAAAAAGAAGAAAAAAGAAGAAGAAGAAGAAGAAGAAGAAGAAGAAGAAGAAGAAGAAGTGTGAACAGGTGTGAGTCATTAACATCATTTTCTCACAGTTTGTGGCTCAGTGAATATCTAATTTACACTGAGGAGGAGTTGTTAACCTGCAAATGGAAAATATTCCAGGTAGATAAACTGATGAAGGAAAAAAAATCCCATGGATTAAAGGTAAAACTCCTCACTCATCAGTCACTGTGTGTTTATGTCTGCTTATAGGCCTTATAATCAAATCTTTAACCTTTTTTATTACCAGAACACAATCCATTAACTCTGCAGGAGGAGAAAATATTTGACTGTAGGTTTAATGTGCAGCCACACTGGTGAACAAAATTAAAGCTATGATAAACATCAACAGATTATGGGATTAATGTCAGATGCAGAATGAGGGCTTTTGCCAGCACAAATTCTGTATACCAGCCATGAAAAAAAAATTAAAAATCCTAGTATAGAATAAACTCCATTCTGATGTCAGTTTTCCATTTTATTAAAACTGAAGCAGAATCATCTCATTTTCTGTTCAGATTTGAACAACATATAAGCACAATTTAACACTTTTAATGACTTTACCTGCAGAGCGCACCACATCTTTATCACAGACCGACCTTTATTTCTAATTCTCACTCTTTGAGAAGTCCATTATGCTTTTATTGTGAAACTTGTGCAAGAAAATGTTCAGATGGAGCTTCTGTTTGGCTGAGACACTAACACAGCCTCATTCACTGAAATCAGATAACACTTAAGATGAGTGATCCAAAACAAAGTGCTGAACAGCAGAAATGTATCATTTAATTTATTAAATGAAAATGATGGAAATTCACATTATACTTAGTTTACATAAACATGATATGATACGCACCGGGAGTTCATCCATGTTTTTTGTTTCCACTTCTCTTTTATTCTAGAAAAGTGTATGTGTGTGTGTATATATGTATGTATGTGTATATATGTGTGTAGATAGATACTTTATTGATCTCCAAGAGAAATTCACAGTATATGTGTATGTGTGTGTGTGTGTGTGTGTGTATGTCATCTATCTATCTATCTATCTATCTCATCTATCATCTATCTATCTATCTATCTATCTACACATACATACACACACATATATATACATATACTGTGAATTTCTATATCTATATATATAGATAGATATATAGATATATCTTTAGATATATCAGCTCTGTAACCTCTGATGTGCAAACAGTAAAAAAATCTACTAAATCTGATGATTATGATGCAAGATTTTGTCATCATAAGATATTTGTTTGAAATTATTTTCAAAGGACGTCAAAATAGCTGATAAATCAGATTTCAGCGGTTTCTGTCACACGTGTTTATTGTTTAGCTTGACTGCCTAAGACGAATAGAAACAGGTTTGTGTACATTATTTGTTCATATGAAAGTAATAGTCGGACTGTAGTGTAGAGTACAAGTTGAGATCCCTGCTGTGTGGATTGAGGTCTTGGTAGGCCGATCCTTCACCTGTGGAGGCTGCAACACAGTCGTCATAGTCGACGGAAATCTGAAAAAAGAAAAAAATATATTGAGGTGGCAAACAGTGACACCTTAAATTTGAGAGATTTTGATGAGGATAACAGAGAAAGAGATAGAAAGAGTTAAAGAAAGTCACCTCTGTGTTTCTGCCATTCAACCTGGTGGTCACATCTGTGGACCAAAAACAACAACAGACTCATCGTCCTTATTTTGAGTCCATTTATGATTATTCAAAGCACAGATAAGAGTAGAAAGGAAACTCACAATGAATAATTCTTGTCTTATATTTGTAGAGGAGCAGGAGACAAATGGCCAACAGCAGAAAAAACACAGTCAGATAAAGACATGGATGATCACGCATGACGACACCTGGTGGAGAGACTCAGGTGAGTGGGAGCAGCTGAACAAACCAACAAACAACAAGATTAATTTTCTTAAAGCTAAGTGGGCTCTGGTGTGTTTTTTTTTTTCTTTGTCGTTTGTGTTGTTAAAGCAAACAAACAAACTGGATAGCAGATATGTGATTTTAACATGATTTTAAAAGGGTAAACTAACTAGCAGTCTAACAATACAAAAAATGGTCATAATCAGCTTTTTCTTCATTCTTTCGCCTTTCACATAAGACATGTTAAAATGATGCACAAGCAGATTTTGATTTTTCCACATGGGTCCTCTGGATGCAGGATGAAAGTCACCAAAACTGTCCAGTGAATGGTAATATAATAATCATTTTAAAATAGGGGAGGGGCCCATGATTTCCATGAAGTGTAAAACATGGCCTGTATCAATTGAATGTAAATGAAATTTGCCAAAATGTGGGTGTAGTTTGTACAAATCAGCATTTAATTTGGGGGGGAAAAAGTGTTTTTCATCATTTTGGGGGTAAAAATATATTTGATAACTTCACTCTTATACAGTTGTAGTGTGTAATTATATGTACTTTGATGAGAGAATGAACTTAAATCACAAACCAGAATTAAAAAATGGTGGATGCTATCAGGTTTTTGTTGGTTCAAACGTGGTTTAAACCTTTTTTTTTAAAGAAGTAATGATGGTTTTAATCTAAAAAAAATAAGCCGTAAATGGACTTTTTTTAAGGCACACTGTTGCACGGGTTGAAATGCTCATTACTATGAACACAGCCGCTGATAATTATTTAGTAAAACACGTATACTATTTTGCTGCTGTAAATACTGTCTACACTGGCTGAAAAGAGCCCCTAACAAATGCACCATTTCCTCCTGTTTGACTAAGATCTGCAAAAAACTACGATGTGCATCTGTTTTAGTAAATTACAAAAAAGAAAAACTAAATATTTTTGGCCTGATTTTAAAGATAAATATCTTCAGTAGACTTATGGCTGTGTGCTGCAGACTAGATGAAGTTTGAAAGCACTGAAACTTCTGGGTTTTAATCTTTTTGTGTAATTTGTTAACAATAAGAGCAATATGAAATCATGCCAGTTCTTATTTGTTAACCCTTAAAGAGGCAACACAGCTTAAAAAATTATCTAAATGTCAACACAGGGATGGATAGCAGATAATGCTGATGCTTATATGGAGTATGCACATAATTAAATTTACTGCCGTTAAAAATTGTGCATGTCTTCAAAGAAAAAAAAATATAGCTTTCAATTTCCTTGACACCTTTTTTAAAAGCTAATGTTCTGTTCTTCATGAGCATACACTTTGTGTTTGAGTGACTAATTGATGACTAATTCGATTTTCTCACATGGGTCCTGATGATGCAGGATGACCGTCCTCAAAGCTGTCCAGTAAATGAGCTAATAATGTCTTTTTTTAATATATTTTTTAACTTGGTCCAGACCAAGTTTGACAGCAGACAGATGGGCTAAAAGTGAGAAAGTGGACCTTGATTCAAAGTTAATTTTGTCAGATTGTTTAAAACTTCCTTCAAACCTTCAGACATTTGCAAAAACTCACCACACGTGACTACGATCTCAAACTCCTCGCATAATACGTAACATCTTCCTGCACCGCACTTGTACCGTCCTGAGTCAGACTTGGTCAGCTGCGTGATGCTCACATTAAAGCTTGTAGTGTTTATGTGTACGAATTTGTATTTTTCACTCCCAGTGATCAAATCATCTGTGGTGGCAAGAAGTTTGTTCTCCCTCCAGAGGAGCTTTCGGTCTTGTGGATATAAAGAGCATGTGACTGTGATGGACCCTCCTTCAGTCGCGTTGTAGACTTTGGACTGGACTGTGACAACAATTTTACGGCAGTGACCTGCTGAAGACAGAAACAGCTCATGATTAACACTTTCTCCATTTTAAACTACAGTCTGACTGAAACTGGATTGTTGAGGCTGATATTCAGTGTTTACATGCACTTTTGAAACCAGGTTACAGTTGACTCTCTCCAGTAAGCTCATATCTGTGTTTGGACACTCCTAGTTCAGGGAGAAAAAGTCCCATAAATCTTTCCTATTGATGACTCGCATTTGGAGCCTTTTCACTTTGGATTGGCATAAAATCCCCACGATTAAATCATCAGTCCGAGATAACGATAATAAGTTTATCTGTACAGCACTTTTCAATCTGGGAGCACAAAGTGTATCTATAAACAAAATAAAACAAAGTATAAGTACACAGGTAAAATGGTGTATAATAAGTGCAGTGCAATTTACCAAAAGGCAGAACAAATAAAACCATTAAAAAGAACTTAAAAACAGCTGTTTGCACATCAGACCTGTATCATGCAAACAAATAAAACTAGTTGTCGGAAAGCAAACTGGATGACTGTTCAGTGCAGAAAACACTCAATCACTCTTTGACCTCAGCCAGCCGTCCTAATCCAGCAGATCTATGAGGTCTTCTTGGACAGTAAGGGGTTAAAAGTTCATCAGTGCAGTCATGCTCAAGTTTAAAATAGAAACCAATACAGGAGGCTCAAACTGGGGTGATGTGAGAGGAGCGTTCGTTCTGTTTGGCTGCAGAGTTTGAACAGTCTGATGCTGAGCGACATGTCGGGCACTGAGGCAGGTAAACAAGGCGTTACAAAAGTTCAGGCATGAGGAAATAAAAGCAGGATTGTGCTAAAATATATGGTTCTTTTGAGTTTGTAACAGGGAGCGTTACAGTACAATCTCTGCTGATTCAGAAGACAAATTTGGGGGGGAAACTTCAACAGCTGCCCACTCTGCAAATCTTTGGAAATGGGAAATGCTTTTTCTTTGTGGCTTTATTCTAAATGAGCAGATGGCGAAAAGGTGGCAACTTAACTTAAAAAATTAGCGTGTGTGCTGCTTCCTCTTCTCAGCAGCAAAACATGACTCATTTATGTTCAAACTAACTGCAGTGTGTGGTCACAGTTTTCGTAACTTCATCTTTACGTTTACAGCAGAATTTCTGCAGTAACTCTGTTGTTGAATCATTAATGCAGGATCATTAATTTAGTGTCCTGCCATGTGATCTAATCTGCATTAAGTATTGATTGTGCTTTTTATTCAGGTAAACGTACCAATACAATCATGTATAATTAATTCATTGAAATTTTTAAAAACCCTACATTTAAATTCAAAGTACAGAAGTATTATCAGAAAGAAACATTAAAAATGTGAAAGTACTCTTTCTCCTCACAAATGATCCTTATGAGCTGTGACATTATTGATCGATTACCAAATTTTTTAATGTTAAATCTGAAGTCTGTGAGCGTATTTATGGGATGAAAGTTGATGATTTTGGTGAAATACCTCTTTGTGCCTTGAAGTTTCTTTTTTTTTTAATGAAACCATCAGATTTTTGTGTATTTTTGGTAGAAATGTGGCAGTATATAACAGTGAAAGTGAGGCTCTTTATGTCATCTTTTAATTTCTCTTCAAAGTTTGAAACTGCACAAAATATACTTTTAAAGGGCAAAAATAATGTGAGAAAATGCAAGAATCTCATATGCACTTTAAAAGCAATGCTCAGATTATGAAGTAGTATATTTTAGGATTGAAGGTTCTTTTATAAGATGTGATGTTTCTGTTGAGATTGTGCATGACTTCATGTCAGCTTCAGTTGAAAATTGCCTCTAATTTTGATCTAAAACTCCTGGTATGAACCACGCAAATGTTTTGATGGCCACATTTGTGACATTATTTTGCAATCATTCCTACAGATGTATTTTCTGCTTCTTCTTTGCGCCGTAAAGGGAAGTTGAATGCTGAAATCTTTACCTTCAGTTTCTCTGTAAACGTCCGTCTGTGCACCAACGAGACCAGTTCTTCCGTCGATAAATGCTGCAGGAGCAAAGAACAGTACAGACTTTCAGATCCTGATATGTTAAAGACTTTCAACCAAACATACAAATCGTGACAGTCACTATTTAAATGCAGTAGGTTTTATTAACAGTATTTTTTGTTTGCTTGTTTGTGTCTTACAGAAGGGACATTATGTGTTATCTGCTCATTTTAAATAGTAATCTCATGTTGTGTCTGTAGAAATGGAAAGAAAAGTCCAAGTCCTCACTTTAAGTAAACATTAAGGTCAAACGAGAGCAACAGCAAATCTATGACGGTAATGGAGTTTAAATATTCTGTTATAGATTCAATTATTCCACATTGATTATAATAACATGATATTAAAATATAGGTGATTGTCCAACCCAGATACAGAGCTGTCATGAAGGTAAGACCAGAAAACTACTGATTGTACTGATTAAAAATAACTGAATTTAAAGTTAAAAAATTTTTTAATTTAAATTCAAAGTACAGAAGAATTATCAGAAAGAAGCACTTAAAATGTGAAAGTGAAAGTATTCTCTTTCTCTACACGTTGATGATAATGACAGTGTGATATGAAAATACAGGTGATTATCCCACCCAGATACAGAGCTGTCATGTAGATAAGACTAGATCAGCACAAAATGAGGTGAAACTCCAACTTTTGTGCAAACTTAAAAACTGGTTTGGACAAAAAAAAGTCTCATAAGAAGTGTTTGCAGCAGCATTAACAGTCCTCACCTGATGAGACGCAGAGGAGCAGGACACGGTGGATATCCATGCTGATTTGAATCCTCAGAAAGAGACGGGACGGAGAGAAATCTGATGTTTTAAAGGAACTTGTGTGCACTTCCTCTGAAGTTACAGCAGCTTTTCCAGCAGCTTTTCAAAGTTTCCTCTCTCTTTCCCTCCCACTCTCTCCCTCGTTCTGAGAATCGGGCTCTGACTCAATGTTGCGGTGTCACAAGCTTTTTTTAAAATTAAACTCTGCGGCTTCCTCAGCAGTTCGTTGTAAACGGTGACCTCATGTTATACGTAGAGCTGGAGAAAACTTACGGCAAATCAAAATCTCAAGTCAAATCTCTGTAAGCATGAGGCAGCTGTGATTTGATGTAGTCTGCTCTGATTTCTAATGATTCATCGGCCATCGGCATAAATTTCCTGTGACCCTGTTTTTGTGACAATCATTAAATATACTATAAAATGTGTTCAAATAGCTTTTTATGAAACATCTTCAAAATAATGGTTTTAGATTTTTTAATCTACAATAATGTTAAACTCTCAGGTAACAAATACATGAATTAAAGGTGGTAGAAGTGCTTTACAGTAGGGGGAAACTACACATACAAATACAGATGTGTGAAAAGTGACCTTAAAGAGTTGGATAAGTTCATATGTACATTTTACATAAACATTTAATGAATGGTAAATGAGTAGATAATCTTAATACTGATATAATTTAGAATATGTAGGGAAAGTGACACAAGATTCAACTCAAATGTGAAGATGTACTCTGAAACAATCTTGACCTTTTCTATTTCCTATAATTGTGGAAGCATGAGATTAGTCGATTAATCTCTTAATCCATTCAGACATAATTAATCTGACTATTTTGCAATAAGCATTTTTCAGTATCAACTAAATATTTTAGTTATCTTGAAGAAATAGCGCACAGATAATATCTTTAGTTGTGGCTGTACAGTAACCGACAAGAAGCGAAAGAGCAGATTATGGATTATTCATTCTGAATTTAATCCTTGTGGAGAAAAATAATCAACCTTTAGGCGAACTGTTTCTCGTGTCTGTATGTGCAGACAAACCAGACAAAACTGTGTGAGGTTTGCTTATTCTGTCTTGGGAAATTACAGTGAACAAAAAGTTTAACTAAGCCACCTCCATGTTTGCTCTGTCTTCAGTTTGACCTGCTGTTTAAACCCGTCGAAGAGATTAGATTCAACTTTACTGCACAAATACAAAGTGCAGAGGAATGTACATTTTGAGTGAGAAACTTTAATCAGAGCCACTTTAATTTTTGTTCTGGCCAGATGACTCTCTTAAACAATATTATTTGTAGTTGTCGGTTGTTTTTGGCCTCCAGAAGTTGTGTTAAAGCTGCAGAGGGAGAATTATCTGTGTGTCTTGTGTTGTAATTTTTAACTTGAAATGCATCAGAGAATAAGTTTATCTCATCAAGATGACAAAAAAGGAGTTTTGTAGAAACGCATTCAACAATTCAAGCTGATATCTTGTAAATTAAAATGAGAAAAGTGTAAAAATAGTTTTTCATTTCTGTGGGTGCTAATGGGTCTATCCTGAGAGAATAAAATGTGGTGGATATTTATATATTTTCTATTTAAAGAAAAATCAGTAACCCGCCTCCATTTCTTCACTCCTCGTCTGTCTGCGATCAATAAAGAAGCTGAAGTTGCTCAATTCAACATGTGACAAAACGTCTAACATGAACTTGTGCCCTCCTTCTTTTTCCTCTGTGGTTTTAGCTGCCGTTACTCAATGATGATGATAATGGTGGGATCGTGCCGTGAGTTTATTGGAGCCTGTTTGCAGAAAAAAAACTGCAAAAAGCGGAACGATGAGCTAAAAGAAGCTGAATGGTTTTATGAAAGTGCATTTGTTGACTGATCGGAGAAAGAAGAGCAAAATAGAAGATTCAGATTTTTCTTCTGCTTCTCCTGCAGTTAAATGATTTTTTCCCATCAGGATGAAGTTCAGAGAGATTATTCAGCATGTTTTCTTTTTCTATTTCCTCTCAGGTGAGGATTCGTTACCTGCTTGTTTCTTTAATGCTGCAGAAAACTCACTTTTTACACATTTTCTTCCTTTTACATTTGTCATTAATTTGTGCAAACATTTGAAGTGTTTGTTGCTCTGTTCACATTTATGTATCGCAAATAGTTTAAGCTGCATCCTTTTAAAATATTGTGAATTGATAGAATATTGCATCATGGAAATATTTTGGTTATTGATTAATAGGTTTGCCTTTTTTTTAAAGAATAACATTTATTGTTTAGTTTATGGTGAAAAACCTTTTATTGCAATTTCCCAAAGCTGATATATTTGTCCTGACCAAGAGTCTAAAAAAACTGATTTTATTTAACAGGGCTGCAAATAACAATTGTTTTTTAATATTGATTAATCTGCCCATTATTTTCTCAGTCAATTGATTAACCCCTTGGTCTATAAAATATCACACAACTATTATGATGTACTCAAACATCTAGTTTTAATCAGATGTCCAAAATGCAAAAAAATTTCAAGTTTTCAAGAAATCTAATTGGAATTTCTGCTTCAATATTCTGCCATCAAGCCACAGTCATTTTAAGGTGGCAACTAGTGATTATTTTAGTTGTTAGTAAATTGATTTAATTTAGTTGGAAGTGATTCTCAGAGCCACAAGTGATGGATTGGATTGCTTGTTTTATAAAGCAATAGTCTAAAAAGCAGAAACTCACATTTTATTACTGTTTTCTAAATGATGGAGTTGGTTTATGCGGCACCAACACCATTACAACACTTTTTCACTATTTATATTATATTTATATTTATATTGATATTTTCAGGAGCTCTGTGTGATGGAGACACTTTTCCTCCATTGTATGTCGAAGGTGCCGAGGGAGGAACTATCAGAGTCGGATGCTCCGTTCAGTTTGTAGAAATCGGCAGGAAGTTCTTCTGCAGAGGAAAGTGCGAAGGCGATGACGTCCTCGTTCAGACGTTTGGTTTTCACGCCCAGAACGGCAGGTTCGGCCTCAGATATGCTGAGAAATCTCTGCTGTATGTGAGCATCGCCCAGCTGAGGAAGTCGGACGCAGGACGGTACCGGTGTGGAGTGAGAAGGCCTCTCCTACCAGATTCATACAAAGAGTTTGCAGTCGTTGTTATGGAGGGTGAGTTTCTACTGAAACATCTAAAGAAAGATTTTACCTTTTCATTGATGTTTTAGAGAACCAGATATATTTAGTGTGTTCTTACCACCACAGAGACCCAGGCCTTTGAATCTTATGTTAGAAACAGGCCTTCACTTTCTAGCACAGGGTTAAATTAGAAGATCAGTGCTGCTGTTGTATCTTAGCTGTAAATATGAAGCTACAGTCAGCTGCCAGTTATCTTAACTCAAACTTATCTTGCTTTGCTGTGTCCAAAATATAACTAAATCAGTCTACTAACACCACAAAAGCTCACCAACTAATGCATTATATCTTTTTTGTATAGTCTGTACCCAAAACTGCAGAAATGTCAACCAGCAGAGATGAGCAGCGTTACTGTTTAAGCATATTTCCCAAAATGATTCATTTAATGCTTGAGATATTCAGTAATGTACTAAAAGTGTGTCTGCTATGAATATGAATACCAAAAACATGTTGAGCTGCTGTCAAAATAGTATTTCTGATTAACAATCAGTAATTATTTTTTACAGTGTTTCTTTTACTATTTCAGTTGAAATTATGGCTATTTCTATTGAAATGGTCAGTTTGAGACATAAAGAACATTTAGTGTGTCAGGATTTCTGTGTAAAAGTACTGAACTGCGTGTTTTCTTTGTGTTTTTGTCATTTGCAGCTACGACCACAAACACACAGCAGCCTGCAGGTACACTTCACTTTCCCTCTTTGTTTGCCTTATATTAAATAAAGTTTAATACAATATTTATCTTTGGGAGCTGGTGGAGGCCACAGTGTCACAGGTAGTTTCTGCTGCCCTCCAGTGGCCAAAAAATGAATTACTGCAAGTTTTCAGAGTGTCCACAAATAAAATGTGACTTAAAAAACCACAACTACTTATTAATGGTGCTATATATTCACATTTTGTCACTATAAACCTCTTAGATATTAATATTACTGTTTGTTTTCTGGACTTTTTTTTTTCTGGATACTTTTACCTATTTGAATTTAACACTAGTTTTAAAGATTGTTGTAAACTGCACTGTAATAAGAACATTTACAATATGTTGAGCCATCATATTAGTCTAATTGAAAAGGCCAGAGACAATAAAAAGAGCATTTTTTTCTCATCAGGATTTCTTTTTATAACCACTGCAGTGTCATTTATTTATTTATTTTTTTGCTGTTCACAGCCATGACCACTTTCTCTGAAACCCACCAGCAGCCTGCAGGTAAATTTCACTGTCTGTGTCTGCATTGTTTTAAATAAAATTCAAGTACAACAAGATAAGAAAATTTCACATTAAAAATCACTTATGACAGAAGCATGTAGAGGATTTTACTTTATCTGCATGATGTGTTTCATCATGTTTCATATGTGATTTCAAACAACAACCAAAGATGTGTTTATATTTCACAAGGTTTCCTTCATTTAATCAGATCAAATTATCTGATATTTCTTGCAAAAAGGAGGATTTTTCATCCCTTCTCCTTTCTGTCTCCTCTTTTATCTGTCATCCAGTTTTCTTCCTGGTTTTGGTCGTGTGTGTCACTGTGATGATGGTCGTGCTGCTGGCTGTCGCTCTGCTGCACTTCTATAGAAAGAAGAAGAAGGAGGACTCTGGTGGTGAGTTACTTTAAAAACATCATCTACACCTTTCTAATAAATCCAATAGAGAAAAATACTTTAAACAAGAGAGAGAACTCAGGCTGCATCCTGACTGAGGCGACTTTCATAATACAGTTCGAGTTGTTAAACTCTGCAGGTGAATGATGAAAACGATAATACAACAAACAGTAAAACTGATATGAGACATTCAGAGTTTTAAATGGTGAATATTTATAAGTAGATGTTCTTTATATCTCATTTTATTTTTGGAGAAACTGAAAGCCTCGTCATCATGCTCTCGTTGAAGTGATGCTGACGTCATTAATACCTTTATGGTAAACTTGTTCATACCGGTAGTGGTGCACTTTATGTGAACCAGCAAAAATGCTCCAGATTATAAAAAAGAAACTTCTCATTCAGAAAAAAGATTATAGTCAGATGTCGCTACTCTTGGAGAGGTTAGTATCTCTAAATATGTGGAATTTAACCTGCCTAAAATAATAGATTATTGTCTTGAAACGGTTTAAAGTTCTCTGTTTATTTGTACGTCATAAGCGGTCCTGTGCAGAGTTCATGTAATACCTCTCCCTGCCAAAAGGGGGAGACAAACGCTCCTAAATCAAGCTTTAAAGCTGCACTAGAGCAGTTTTCTTTTATTACCACACTCTGCAGTTTCTCCTCAGATCTGTTGAGTGTTTTTGTTTCTGTCACCTCATTGTTTGGGTTTTTCTCTGACAGCATCATCCTCACATCTCTCGTCAAAGCACTTTTCAGTAGCAGCAGGCGGCCGTTTGAAGTCGTTGCACGTAATCAGCCAGCACCAAACGACAGAAAGAGGCAGCAACTAGTCGGTGAACAAAGAGGAATATTTAGCAATTAAGAAGAGTTGTTTGAGATCCCTACACAGCCAATAAGGCAGTGAATATTGGAGTTTATTTGATCAGGTGGACAGAGACGCCTCCAAATGATGGATGTGTAAATAGGCGACAGTTTGAGAAAGCGATGCTGCTCTAATACACAGCGGTCGCAATGACCTCAAATAATTTTCATAACAGGAAGAAAGTTTCAAAATGTCAACAGAAGCTTGTCTGTGTTTGGACTAAATGCTCAGTTTCTGTTTCCATCTTCACATACAAACATTTCCTCCTGTTTTCATATAAAAAAACAAACATTTCCAGACAGCCTGCTATTGTATTCAGGTATTCAGCTGTGTTTAATTGTTTTTTCTTGTTAAATTTTCAGATTGTCCCCTGGAAGAACAGTCCTCCACTCTCCCAAAGTGAAGACTCAACCGGAGGCATCCCCTGAGTTACTGCACTCACTCGGATCCAACACCAATGGTGCTGTCTGCATTTATAATGGGCGAGTTTTCTGGTGAATGCACACAACGCCTGTCGGTACTCGTAAAGGCAATGAGGTAAAGTGAAGAAAAGATGGCCGCACACTGTGATCCAGTGACTTTATTGCTTCATCTCCTCCCTGCAAGTTGCACAGAGGCCACTTGGAGAGCAAAGGGAAAGTGGTTAAGGGGGTTTAAATGAAACTCACCTGCCCTTGTACTCTTTCAGCCCAAAGTTTTGTGGATCGACCGCTAGTTGTCGGCTTTCTGCTATAATGCTTTTTACAATCATCAGAAATACCTGCAGGCTCATTTATATACGTCTACACCTGATAATTAGAGCTCTGCTCTATCATGATTATCATAACTGTTACTGCTAGGGGTGTATATCTTACAAAACAGTTTATCTGTGAATTTACAGGTAATGTAAAGAAATCACAATAATACAACAATCTAAGTAAATATTAACTTCAATTGGTAGCATTGCATTTTTTTTTGCATATATACAGTGTGTGGAGTTTGCATGTTCTCCCTGTACCTGCATGTGGGTTCTCTCTGGGTACTCCAGCTTCCACCCAAAATATTATTATTATATTATTATTATTCCTCATGCAGCTTAATTGGTGACTCTAAATTGCCCTCTAGGTGTGAATGTGAGTGTGAGTGGTTTGTCTGTCCTTCTATGTCAGCCCTGTGACTGACTGGCGTCCAGTCCAGGGTGTACCCCGCCTCTCGCCCAATGATAGCTGAGATAGGCTCCAGCACCCCCTGCGACCCTGTGTGTCAGGATAAGCAGGTATAGAAAATTAATACAGTACACATGTATGCCTACTTATACAGACCTACAGTAAAGATTTCCTAGAAAAACTGAAACTGAGAAGATGTCAGATGGTGAAGCTGTTTTAACTTCAGTGATGAACAACCGGAGTTTAACTTACATTACAGCCGTATAACCATTAAACTATTTTCCTGCATTAAATGTATAACTGCAGTGCACAGTGGGTGGTGATGACACACACCTCTGCAGTGACCATTGCTGACTTAAAATCACTTACTTGTCCACTTTAGTATGAAACCTATGAGGACTTTTACTGTAATCTACAAGTTCAGAAATAAGTCAATAAAATAATGACTGAGTGAGGGTTGCTCTGTTTACTCAAAGGCACTACCTGGTGGTAATTCAGAGTATTCGGAAACATCAGGACTGAATCACATCCTGTTAAATTGAAAACCTAGGGTCAAAATTATATTAAAATTAAGATTGATGTGAAATCAGTATGTACAATTAATCCTCAGTGCTTTAGACATTTGTGCTTGCTTGAGGATAATTGTGATAACAAATAAGAAACTTTTTTGAGGCAACACCTAGCAATTTTTTTCTTCCTCATCTATAAAATATCAGAAAATGATGGAGCCAAACATGCCATCTTCAAATATCTTTTTTTTTTTTTTTTGTAAAAACTTTTTTGTAAAAACAACAACAAAAAAACAAACAAAACTAAAGCGATGTTTTGATTATCAAATAGCTGCTGATTCATTTATTGCCCATTGATTAATCAACTACTCTTCAATCGTTTTTCTCAAAGGACAGCACCCCATCATTACTGTTCTGTTGGGGGGCGACTGATTATTATATTACAACACTTTATATTTCCATGTGTGCAAAAACAGGATATAAGGTATTATGAGAGAAACAACATAAAAGAAGTAAAATGACGACAATTCAGACTCCAGGACACCAAAGCAACTTCTCAGATCTAAATAAGCAGAATAAAACAAAACAGTTGTAAGAAAATGGCAGACAAAAAACAAAGCACGACTTAAGAAATAACTGTGCCAACAATTTATTGTTCGTATAAATGTGCTGTCATCTCAGTTTCATTTTGATAGGTGTTCCTTATTGAGTACTATTTTATTACTCTATATTTTATATAGTCTATATTTTCTACTTTTATGTACATTAGCAACAATATCTTCTAAATAAAGTTATCTACTAACATTGGAGTGGCTGTAATTGCTGCCTCGATTACACTGCAAATGTTTTTTTTCCTATTTTGTATCTCCCAGAAGTCACAGGGAGTAGGTTTAGGTGGATTGGTGGACATACAAAGTGCACAACTTTGACATAAAAGATCCATGTACGCATCCAATTTGGTGTTAAAAGACTCCCCTTAGATTTAGCGTGGCACTCTTGGTTAAACTCTCTGTTTGGATAAAGTTTAGTCATCTGTTTTGTAGTAGTGTATTTAATGGTTTAATTTAAAGAAAAAGGATTCGCTGAGGAAATATCAGAAATGCAACTCGTTGTCTCAGTCAACAGCTGTATTTAAGAGTAAGGACCCATCTTTAAAAAAAAAAAAAAAAAAAAAAAAGAAGAAATTATTTTCCAAACCTGGCTTGCACCGTCCTGAGTCAGACTTGTTCAGCTGTGCAGAACTCCTTTTGCAAGTGCTCTGCTTTCACATAAAATATCTGCCTCTCACAGACATAAAGGGGAAGTCTTACCCATCAAAGTCTTGCCACAGGTCTTGGTGAGTACTGCAACATATGTGGAAACAAGTTATAAAGCATTTTGTGCAGCACAAACTCACATAAATGACCTCAGTGTCACCTTTGTCACGCAGTTGGTCTTCAGAGGCTTTTTTTCTATCATGTGTTCAGAGTGCTAAATAGGTGGAGTACTCTTTCTGTACTGTTTTCATAAAGAGGAACTTGACCATTTGGTTATCATACATCAAACCACAAGCATCTGTTGTTCCGAGAAGGAAGTCCTCAGACAGAGAGATGGAAGAAAAAGGTCCTGAACGGAAATAAGATCAGTGTTAAGCAAGAAATCTGGTGTTTACATGAAGCAGCACACTCCTTTTAAAATGCTGCTGAAGGCTGCAGCTGTGCAACAGCCAGGTCAAACAACACAGGAGAGCATTTAAGCTATGTTAGGTTTATACTGACATAAAAAATAAAATATTAAATTAAACAGTTAAAATATTAGACTGAATGCCTGAAAATGAGCTAGTGGCACAATTCACATGCCATTAGTGGCCACTAGATGCTTCTGATTTAAAAAAAAAAAAAAGAAAAAGTAAACTCCACAAATTTCTCTTCTTATATTTAACATCTTATAATGTGTTATTAGTTGAGATAACTCTGAGATGACTTTGCAATGGGGAAAAAAACCTTACAATAGATGGGTATAGAATGGATGTTGTTTAGAGGAGAGACTCCATCATTTAGAGAAGTGAGTAGTTCCTGGTTTGTCAGTGAAGACGGAAACAGGGCAGCATTAAACCGTCAGAGCCTCAAGCATGAAAGTCTGCCACATTTTCACCTGCTTCTTCTTTCTCAGTGAGTTCTGACTTTTATATTTCCGTCATCATCTCATCTTATGTCATTTTTCTTCCATTTCCTTTTATTACTCATTACTCAACTTTGCTGGACTGATAAGAGATGTGAGAAACAGCTTGTGGATAAATGGTTTCCACATTTTTTGCAGTGTGTTGGTTTCTGCGGTTAAATGTGATAAATGCAGTTTATTACCAGAAGTGAACTAGTGAACTTTTACAAATGCCAGTAAAAAGTCACCTGATTACTTCTTAGCTGACTTTCGGGTAAAACTAACTAACTAAATGTCCTAATTATCTGGGAATCTGTCAGTAACATTTATTCTGTTTAACTGAAATATTCCTCATTAGTTTTACATGTTATTTCACTCTACATGTTTTATAGAAAATGCCCTGCAGTTGTGTTTTGTTGTATTTGAATGTGTTTAGCTGCGTCATCCTGACTGTAGCTCAGTTTGTTGTAGCTTTACAAGAAAACGGGAAACTACAAATCTGCATTCATGAAAGTGATCTGACTTTATTTTTTCTTAATGGATGTTGATTTTTGTCAGTGTGTTAGGTTGCACTCACTTATTTTCTGTTTGGCTAAAACAGTGTAAGGAAATTTACCTCAGTGAAATTAAACTGCACATCTAATAGTTAGATTAAAAATTAAAATGACATTTTCTCTCCCTCCATCTGCCTGAGAGGAGCTGATAACGAACTGTAGCTGCAAATAGTTTGGTAGAAAACTGATGTTTGAAATGAGAAACAAAGATTATGCATTATGCTATCACAGTACAGTAAAGGTGTGTTCAGAGTGAAAGTGAAACAGATTTCTGCTGCTCTGTTTCTGTTCAGCTGCAGCCTCTCAAGCCGTTTCCCCCCACAAATTTTCTTTTGTCATCTCATCTCTGGATGTTTCAGATTAATTAAGATCCCAGGATCAGCACAAACTTTTCACTCACGCAGAAACATTTTCAACTTTTCACTTCGATTAACTTTGTATGCAATCATGTCACCTTTAAAATTGGTCTTACAGGTTTAATTATTGTTGTCTGCATCGGTTACTTGGCACCATTCACATTTGCAGAGTAGTTTTATTTATTTTATGTTATTTGAGGAAGTCAGAGTCTGAAAGTACAATTTTGAAGGCTTTGGTGAAAGAATTCAAATAAAATTTCTGCTGGATCCCCCTCAGTCAGAGACTAGTTGAACTAGACAGCTGTGCATCTTTGGATCTGTGTAAATTTGAAACAAATCTGGCTGCAACTTTTACAGGAAGCACAAATGACTATTGATTGTTCTTCTTTTCAACAGCACTGCAGGACAGACTCACTGGTCTCATCAATGCAGAAAACCTCGACCGTACAGGAACTGAAGGAGGAAACATCACAGTTAAATGCTTCTTCAATTTCTCAGGAAAGAAGAGGATCTTCTGTAAGAGAGACTGTAAAGGAAAAGACATTCTCGTTAAAACGGAAAAAGACAGAGCTCAGAATGGCAGATACAGCATTGAATATAAAGAAGGAAGTTATCCAGTATCTTACACACTTCTGTATGTGAACATCACAAATCTGAGAAAGTCTGACTCTGGACGGTACAGATGTGGTTTGATCAGAGATTTGGCTCCAGATTCATATGATGAGTTTTACATCACCGTTACAGATGGTGAGTTTCATTCATCAAAAACATTTATTACCTGCTGCATTTATTCCATTTATTAAAAATACACTGACTGTTTGCAGAGGATTTGTTTTTTCAGTGAAATGTCAGCACAGAGTTTTCTGCAGGGAGCCTCTGATCATCAGGATTTCTTTGTACTGTCCAATCAGGATCTGATTGTTTTATTGTGGTTTTCTTGTTTCTCAGCTCCGACCGCTTCAAAACCAAACTGGACTCTCCGACCTTTCTCCACATCAGTCCCATCAGCCTCCACACTGAAGACAACACAGAGTTTAAGCTCCACTTCAGGAAGATCCAAACCTTCATCAGCCTCGCCTGAAACCACCGAGCAGTCTCAGCAGCAACAGACACCAGCTGCACGTCCAGGTACATTTACATCATTTAAAAGTCTTAACATTACCACTCTTTCTTTTCTTTCCTTCAAAAGTCTCCTCATCTTCTACTTGATTAAAGTCAAAGTTTGTTTTTAAACAGTTTAATTCACTGTTAGTTCAGTTTCAGTGAGTTTGTGTAACTAGAAACTGTAGAAACTGTACCTGCAGATAAAAAAAAAACTTTACATGCTGATTTACAAACATGAATTTTTTTTTACCGCTGAAAACACCTGTGTTAATCGTGCGTGCAGGACAGTTGCATACACGTACTATATATACTGTATGTGTTTATGTAATGGTGTAAAGTCTGTACACGTATCTTTTTTTTTTTTTTTGTTTGTCATGAAGTATTGATTTACTTATAATTTAGGTATTTAGTTTGTTACAATTAGTTTATATGAATGGTTATGTAGGCTCTTATTAAAGAATGAACAAGAAGTCTCAGCCCAAAACAAACTTGTTCTACATCTCAAGCAAACATAGATGTGCTGCTGTACGTGGGCGTCATCCTGCTCGTCATGATCGTCGTATTTTCAGTGGCTGTGCTGATATTCTGCAGGAAGAGAGCCAGTAAACCCAAAGGTGAGGCTGCTGCAAACACACACAAAACAAACACACTTACCTTTCACTGTTCAAAGTTTTGGTGTAAAAAGGCTGTAAATGTCTCTTTGAGTGGACCTCATCTTCTGATGTTTTTCAGAAGCTCCTGTGGAAACTGATTATGCTAATGTCACAGAGGTGAGTTTGAGTCAGTTTGGGACGTCTCAGCATCATTAATGTTGATGAAACCAGCTGATATGGATCCAAATCAAACCTCTGTTCTCTTCCTGCAGGCCAGCAGAGAGTATGAGGAGATCAGAGAGGACAGACAGAGCAGATCTCCTCCTGTAGAAACATCTACAGTTTACGCTTGCGCCAAATACACCGAAACAAATGGAGCTGAAACCACAGACGACTACAGCTTTGTCACTGCAGCCAGTCCTCAGAACAAAGTAAGAAAAACTGTGGGAGGATTTGAAGTTTGGATTCACAAAACAGCATCTTCAGACTTTTAGTTACTGACTTTATTGTACAGAAGAGAAAATATTTTTGTCAGTGAGATGATTGTGGAGATGTGGTCTTCCAGGTTTTTACTTAAAAACATTAAAATAGATCAACAGAGTTGGAGAAGGTTTCTTAAGAGCAACTTGCTGCATTTTTAGCAAACAGGAACCAGGCCAGTGTCGGTTGTTTTCAGGAGGAAGTCTTCAGACTGAATGTTTCAGTGTGAGCAGAGAGAGGGAGGAGAGAGAAAAGGAGCTGCATTCATATCCAAATATTTGATTACATATTAACCAGTAGATTCAGATAAACCCAGTAAACAGTTTATATGATGCAGCACACACTGAAGGGATGCTCACAGTTTAACATACTAGCAACAATGTGTCTGTGTTAACATTTAAAACTTTATAATATTAATAAACTGCTGTTTTTTTTAAACGAGATGGTGGCTGATTTTAAGTGCACAGCTTACCGCTAGTGGACACTAGATGAGAGCTGCACCAACTTTATGCTGGAAATGACGTTTTCTTCTTAATATGCGATTCTACATCTGGTAGAATTTGGTAAAAATAAATTAAAAACAGATTTAGACTCAAATAAAGCCTGTTTAAATACATGTATGATTGATTGATTCCTCCATGAATCGTCACCTTAACGTGGTGGAGGGGTTTGTGTGTGGGGTTTTGGAGCTCTGTTATCAGGGGCCTATAACGGCCCTTGGTAGGTCTCCCAAAGTGATCCTAGAGGAGGTTTCAGACAAAGAGCGATTCAAAAACCCTAATGACATGGTCCAAGAGGAAATGTACCTCATGTGGAATAGGGAGACCAGGGCACCCACCCCCCTGGGGCCAGACCTGAGGCAGGGAGCTTGTTGGCGAGAACTTGTGGGCCTCAGCCCATGGAGCCGCCACCCACAGGGAAATACATTGGAGTTGGGTGCGATGTAAACTGGGAAGCAAGCAGGGGTGGGGACCTGGACATGCTGACCCCCGGCATCATGGACTAGTGTTAGGGATGTGGAATATCACCTCACTGGTGATAAAGAAGTTGAAGTTAGTGCAGGAGGTGGAGTGGTACCACCTAGATATAGTTAGGCTTGCCTCTGTGCACAGTGCCGGTTCTGGAACCAATCTTCTGGAGAGGGGTTGGACTCTCTCCTTTTCTGGAGTTTCCCAGGGTGAGAGACCTGACCTGGTGAACCCAGGTTGTTTTCAGCAGAGAGGGAGAACTTGTGACCCAGACTGGGGACATTGTCAGGCAGTGGAAGGAGCACTTTGAGGAACTCCTGAACCCAGCAGGCATGTCCTCTGTGGAGGAGGCAGAGCTGGGCTATCTTGGGGAGGTCTTGCCTATATCCTTGGCAGAGGTCGCTGTAGTCAAGAAGCTTCTCAGCAGCACGGCGCCAGGTGTAGATGAGATCTGTCCAGAGATGCTGAAGGCTCTGGACACTGTGGGGCTATTATGGCTGACACGCCTCTTCAGGGTCGCATGGATGTCTGATACTGTGCTCATGGAGTGGAGGGTGTGCTCCAATTAAAGAGGAATCGCACTGCGAGCTGTGTCTATATTCTCGGCACACAGTCAAACACATTCTCAAAGCATAGCTGGGGAGGAGGGTGTCCTGTTTGGGGACCTCAGAATTGCATCTCTCCTGTTTGCGGATGATGTGGTTCTGTTGGCTTCATCAGACTGTGACCTCCAGCATGTCCTGGGGTGGTTTGTAGCCAAGTGTGAAGTGGTTGGGATGAGAATCAGCACCTCAAGTCAAGTCTGAGGCCATGGTTCTCAGCGAGAAATGGGTGTATTGCTCTTTCTGGGTTGGGAGTCAGGTCCTGCCTCAGGTGGAAGTATATCGGGGCGATACCAGTTGATCTATGCCCCAACCCCCACCTATGGTCATGAGCTTTGGACAGTGACTGAAAGAATGACATTGCAAATAGAAGCAGCTGAAATGAGTTTCCTCTGTAGGGTGGCCAGGCTCAGCTTTAGAGAGAGGGTGTGGAGCTCGGAGTAGAGCCGCTGCTCCATCGAAAGAGCCAGTAGTAGAGGTGGTTCAGCATCTGGCCAGGATGTCTTCTGGGCGTCTACCTTTGGAGGTCTTCCGAGCATGCCCAACAGGTGGTAGACGGCCCCGGGGCAGACCCAGAACATGCTGGAGGAATTATATATCTCATAACGTGGGAACACCTCGGGGTCCTGCCTGAACAGCTGGACTTTGTTGCTAGGGAGAGGGACATCTGGAATAACATGCTCCGCGACCTGGTTCCAGATAAGTGGAGGCAAATGGGTGGATGGATGGATGATTGACAGGTATCTCAGCCAATCACTTTCAGAAGTGATTTTGACTCCTTCCTCAAATTTTGATTTTTCTTCTTTCAAAACGGAACAAAGTGGCCAATACTGGACTTTTGATGCTTGTAGAAATATTTTAGTTTAAATTTGAAACTACTTTTTTACTTTACCAGGACATATACTAAGTGAGACAGACTTTTATTTTGCTGAATCTTTTTGGTTCACAGGCGTCCAAATTCTTTTGTGAACAGAATACAGGAAACATGCACATTTGCTGTTAAAGTTTGTGTTTTACATTTTAAATGCTAAGAAATTTGATAGTAAGTTGATTAGTAATATATATTTTAAACTGCTGTAGTGAAGCTTCTTTGCTTTGCTGTCAAACTCTGATGACACCGAGAATAACAGAAACAAATGACACAGGATGTTGGTACTTGTTGGAAAAATAGCATCTTTAAGGATTTTATAATTAATCCAAATTTAAATGAGAAAATAAAATATTTTAAGTTGTTATTGAGACTAAAGCAGTTTGTACATGATGAACTTTGTTTGTTTTCTTCAAGACTGAAGACGACTCGAGTAAACTCACCTACTCTGTGGTGGATTTTTCTGACGGTCCAGCCGCCTCGCTCAACAGCGCCTCCCGTGGTGATGCAGATAATGTGATCTACTCGGTCCCTCGGGTAACAACGAGCTCGGATGGCAGCCACACCAAAGATGCTTGAGCTCCTCTTTATTCTACAGCAGTAGCTTCATTTACTCTCTCAGGGGCCGAGAGGTGAACACAAAGTGGTTTGAATGAGAGATGTTCACACAAATCAGATTTTTACTGTTTTGGTTGAAGATGTTTTATTAAAGTAAAGATGGTAAAGTTTTATGAAGGGAGTTATTTTGGTTCAGGTGAATCACTTGGAAAGTTATTGTATAGTATTTGATAGGAAATGGCTCTCAATTAAAACTGAAGTCATATTTTAACCAAAAGTGCAACTTCCAGCTGTCTAATTGTAAAGACTCACATACTTGATGTGTTAAAATTTATCTGCCTCTCTGTGCCAATCAGTAGTCACAAAAAAGTTTAGATTAAAAAGTATTTGAAATAAATCTATCCTCTGCTTGGGTGAACTCCGGGACCTTCAGGTGGGTTAATAATCATATTTTTTCTCAACCTTTTTTGGATAACTATTTGCAGCATTATGTATTTTGGTAAATATGCAGTAAATCAGTTAATATTATTTTGCTATTACTGTAGTTCTATTTAAAATGTTAAAATTAACAATAAGATGTTTCTATGAACTCTATTTATTGCATTTGTGAAAAGTTTTATATTTGTGCAATTACAGTTAAATATTCATTCTGTATTTATTGTTTTAAACAAAATTTTTTAAAATCCTAATCCACTGATGCTAAATGATCAATATTTCCCTCATTGGAATATATTGATTAAATATTTCCCAAATAAATATTCAGTTGTGTAATAATAGTAATTTCTGTTTATTTATTCCCCAACCTGATTGCTTAAATACAAACATCGTCTATTTAAAATAAAAGAAAATAACTTTAATAAAAGATTGAATGAAATCAGAAGCAGTCATTTACATATTAATGTCAATAACAGCTAAACCAAGCTTTATTTTAGTGTAAAAATAATAACCAAATAAATCAGCGTGAACATGGAGGGGAGGAGAGTTGAGTGAGTGTTAGCAGAAGAACGTCATTATTTAGAGAAGTGGGGAGTTTCTATTTCAGCAGTGAAGAAGAGAGAGTGGCGGCGTTAAACCATCAGAGCCTCCAACAAGAAAGTCTGTCACACTTACATCTACTTTTTCCTCCTCAGTGAGTACTCTTACTGTCTGTCTCTCTTTGTCTGAACATTTTCTTTTGTCTATTTCATGTCAGTAAGCTCAGCGCGAACTATTCTTCTTCTGTACTTGTTTTATAGTGTTGTTGTTGCATTTTGATGTATCTGGTAGAACCGATACATCACCCAATATTGATTGATCAGCTCATTAGCTTTTTACAATTTGCAAACTGAACTTAATTATAGCTACTCTCAGTATCATGTATTCACCTTCTGTACACTTAAAGCTGCACTAATCAGTATTTTAATGTCAGCAATGAGTCCCTGCAATGAAGTATTGCTCCTTCCGACGAAGCCACAGAAAGTATCAGCACACTCTGCAGTTCCCTTCAGCTTTAGGGAGCATTTTAGTTCATTGTTTTAGTTTTCAGACAGCCCAGTTCACATCATTCTCTCAGCAGCAAACTGCAGAGAGACACATTTAGAAAGCAACTGGTGAGAAAAAAAAAGTGGAAGTAAATGTTCCACTTTTTTTCACCAGCCGCAACTTAAATTAGCAGCTGCAGAAACTTTGTTTGCTCCTTAACAACGGCAGCTTTCAGGTGTTTATTAATTTAAATAGTGACTATTTTCACAGAAGGAAGAAGCATCAGAACACATTTCAAACCTCATCAGCATCGTGCATCTGTTCAGTATTTTCACACATTTTCACCAAAACACACAGCCTCTGTTTCATGTTCAAACTTCCCGTATGTTTTACCTCCTGCTCTCACGTGTCCGACTGTTTCACGTGTTGCCTTTTCTTGTGAACTTTAGTGAAGCTGCTGTATTTTTCTGCTAATTTTTCAATCTCCACATGTGAAGACTCCACCTACCCGAGCCTCCATCCAGGCAGCAAACCTCCTCTGCTCTCTCAGATTTATTTCGATGATGCTGTCTGGATGTGGAATTGGTAGGATTTGTGTGTTAAATGCCCACCAAAGCCTCAGATACCTTTTTATCATACTGCTTGCTCTCACATTAAATGCATTGTATAGCCTGAAATTTGTAAGAGTTCACCCTCTTTTCATACTTTGTCACATGGATTATATTTATTCAGGGAGAAACGGTAAAAGCAGTGTTTTTTTTTCTCCTTTAAAGCCAAAAATAAAAAAAATAATTTTCTGAAATTTTATGTTGCATTAAAATTTTCTTGGAAACAAGTGAAACTGGCATATTTTATTTTTTTATTATTTAAAAGGGCCAATAAAGCATAAAATGAGCTCATAGGATGGTTATTTTTGTTCATTTTTGATAAACGTGTGACATTAATGTGGACTGAAGTTACTAACAACAAAGTTTTAATGTAAGATGATGCATAAACTTGCAGATATTTGACTCTCAGGCAGAGGAAGGTTTAGTGGGTGTTTTCTGGAGGAGGGACTCATCATTTAGAGTAGTGTGAAGTTCCTGGTTTGTCAGCAAAGAAGAAAGAGAGGCAGCGGCGAACCATCAGAGCCTCCAACATGAGAGCACATCGTACTTTTATCTGCTTCTTCTTTCTCAGTGAGTACTCTCTTTTTATTTCTGTCAGTCTGTCTTCTTACTACTTCATTTTTATTTATATTTAATGTGGTTACGGTTGGTCAGTTCAACTTTGCAGCAGCTGGGAAACACTTTCCTCATGAGTCAACTGTTTTGTGGTTAAACACGATCCTTCAAAAAACACGAGAACCTTCAAAATGAACTAAATCAGTAAAGAAGTTGCGAGTCAGACTCATCTGACTCCCTTTTTAGCTGACTTTATCAGGTTAAACTAACATACAGCTAACAGCAATTTCTTCATTTTCTAATAGAAACATTTGTTTGTTTATTTTTCTGAAATTCCCAAGAAATATTGCTCATGTTTTCCTCATGTGCTTTTTGTTCTGCTGTACAAGTTTCAAACAAAATTTGTTGCAGTTGTGTTTCGCAGTAGTTTGACAGTAGCAGGCGATACATATTTTCTGCTGCCGCACCCTGAGTTTGATGAAGCTTCATAATACAGGAAACCACTTATCACACTGATCTACCGAAGATTTATAGAAAGGACATACGGAGGGTTGTGAGATGGAGGGAGGGAGGGTATAGATACTTTGACTTTTTCTTTTTTTTTTTTTTTCTTTTTTTTTTTTTACATGTAAAAAAACACATTTTCACATGCGAGGAAGCCATTAAAGGTTTAAAATAACATTTTCATGCAAGAAACAAGAAGTATAACCTGTTAACTTCCCCTTTACTCTTTTATTCCTCATTGTTAACTTTGATATTTAGACAATCATCTAATTTCATTGAATTAAGTCTGACAGTTTCGCATATAATCTACATTAGATTGTTTCAGCTAAAAAATCTTTTGGCTGTTGAGTATTGGCTGCCATGTTTCACCACCATGTGACTGAAAATGGTGCATTGGTACAGTTTATATGTCAGTTTTTCTTTTTTGTTCCGGTGATCAGATTCAGACTCTTAAACCTTTGTTAATAAGAATCTATGTTTAAAGAATCCAAATAAATTTTTTTCTTAGATCAAATTGTTCCTTCTCCATCATAAACAAACTGCACAGCTCACAGTATAAAGTACAGATGGTAAGTGTTGATCTTTGTTCTTCATTTTTTCAACAGCACTGCAGGACAGACTCACTGGTCTCTTCAATGCAGAAAACCTCGACCGTACAGGAACTGAAGGAGGAAACGTCACAGTTGGATGCTCCTTCAATTTCTCAGGAAAGAAGAGGATCTTCTGTAAGAGAGACTGTGAAGAAAAAGACATTCTCGTTAAAACGGAAAAAGACAGAGCTCAGAATGGCAGATACAGCATTGAATATAAAAAAAATCTTTTTTCGCTTGGCCAATTCTGTATGTGAGCATCACAAATCTGACAAAGTCTGACTCTGGATGGTACAGATGTGGTTTGGACAGATATTGGTTACCAGATGGATATTATGAGTTTTACATCACTGTTACAGATGGTGAGTTTCATTCATCAAAAACATTTATTACCTGCTGCATTTATTCCATTTATTAAAAATACACTGACTGTTTGCAGAGGATTTGTTTTTTCAGTGAAATGTCAGCACAGAGTTTTCTGCAGGGAGCCTCTGATCATCAGGATTTCTTTGTACTGTCCAATCAGGATCTGATTGTTTTATTGTGGTTTTCTTGTTTCACAGCTCCGACCACTTCAAAACCAAACTGGACTCTGCGACCTTTCTCCACATCAGTCCCATCAGCCTCCACACTGAAGACAACACAGAGTTTAAGCTCCACTTCAGGAAGATCCACACCTTCATCAGCCTCGCCTGAAACCACCGAGCAGTCTCAGCAGCAACAGACATCAGCTGCACGTCCAGGTACATTTACATCATTTAAAATGACCACATCATTTAAAATGAAAAACTTTTCTGTAAATTTCCTTGGGACAAAAAGTCTGAATCTGAATCTAATCTTCTACTTGATGAAAGTCAGTGTGTTTTTAAACAGTTTATCTAATCTAGTTTGTGTAACTAGAAACTGTACCTTCAGATTAATAAACTTTACATGCTGATTTAAAACATAAATTAAAGTCTGCACATGGACTGTGTTTATACAAGTGCATGGATGCTTGTATGTAGAAAACTCACATTCATTGTTGGTTTCAATGATTTTTTTATTATTCATTAAATCAAGACTTTATAACTATTGAGTTGATCTTTTATTAGTTTGACAGCACTGCATGACTGAAGATACCTGGGAGTCCAGTTCTACTCTCTCATACACTATACTTATCACTGAAACAGGAAAATTTCAATTATTTATATGAATGCTGGTTGAAATTTGTTTTACACCTCAAACAACCACAGACCTGCTGCTGTACGTGGGCGTCATCCTGCTCGTCATGATCGTTGTATTATCAGTGGCTGTGCTGATATTCTGCAGGAAGAGAGCCAGTAAACCCAAAGGTGAGGCTGCTGCAAACACACACAAAACAAACATACTCACCTTTCACTGTTCAAAGTTTTGGTGTAAAAAGGATGTAAATGTCTCTTTGAGTGGAGCTCATCTTCTGATGTTTTTCAGAAGCTCCTGTGGAAACTGATTATGCTAATGTCACAGAGGTGAGTTTGAGTCAGTTTGGGACATCTCAGCATCATTAATGTTGATGAAACCAGCTGATATGGATCCAAATCAAACCTCTGTTCTCTTCCTGCAGGCCAGCAGAGAGTACGAGGAGATCAGAGAGGACAGACAGAGCAGATCTCCTGTAGAAATATCTACAGTTTACGCTTGTGCCAAATACACCAAAACAAATGGAGCTGAAACCACAGACGACTACAGCTTTGTCACTGCAGCCAGTCCTCAGAACAAAGTAAGAAAAACTGTGGGAGGATTTGAAGTTTGGATTCACAAAACATCTTCAGACTTGATTAGTTACTGACTTTATTGTACAGAAGAAGAAAATATTTTTGTCAGTGAGATGATTGTGGTGATGTGGTCTTCCAGGTTTTTACTTAAAAACATTAAAATAGTTCAGCAGAGTTGGAGAAGGTTTCTTAAGAGCAACTTGCTGCTTTTTAGCAAACAGGAACCAGGCCAGTGTCGTCATATATATCTATATATCTTTATACCATCAGCTTCTGTTGTTTTCAGGAGGAAGACTTCAGACTGAATGTTTCAGTGTGAGCAGAGAGAGGGAGGAGAGAGAAAAGGAGCTGCATTCATATCCAAATATTTGATTACATATTAACCAGTAGATTCAGATAAACCCAGTAAACAGTTTATATGATGCAGCACACACTGAAGGGATGCTCACAGTTTAACATACTAGCAACAATGTGTCTGTGTTAACATTTAAAACTTTATAATATTAATAAACTGCTGTTTTTTTGAAACATGAGATGGTGGCTGATTTTAAGTGCACAGTACCGCTAGTGGACACTAGATGAGAGCTGCACCAACTTTATGCTGGAAATGATATTTTCTTCTTAATATGCGATTCTACATCTGGTAGAATTTGGTAAAAATAAATTTAAAAACAGATTTAGACTCAAATAAAAGCCTGTTTAAATACATGTATGATTGATTGATTCCTCCATGAATTGCCACCTTAACATGGTGGAGGGGTTTGTGTGGGGATTTTGGAGCTCTGTTATCAGGGGCCTATAACGGCCCTTGGTAGGTCTCCCAAAGTGATTCTAGAGGAGGGTTCAGATTAAGAGCGATTCAAAAACCCTAATGACATGGTCCAAGAGGAAATGTACCTCATGTGGAATAGGGAGACCAGGGCACCCACCCCCCTGGGGCCAGACCTAGGGCAGGGAGCTTGTTGGCGAGAACTTGTGGGCCTCAGCCCATGGAGCCACCACCCACAGGGAAATACATTGGAGTTTACTCCAGGGTGGTGGAAAGGAGGCTCCAACCGATTGCCGAACCTCGGAGGAGGAACAATGCAGATTCTGTACTGGTCATGGAACAATGGACCAGCTCTTTACCCTCTCTGGGTTACTGGGAGGGGCATGGGAGTTTGCTGATCCAGTCTATGTGTGTTTTGTGGATTTGGAGAAGGCATACAACTGAACCCAGGAGTGCCTTGAGGGGCCTTTTGGGGGAACTGCGGGAGTGTGGGATAATGGGGCTGTTGTTGCGGGCCATTCGGTCCCTATAAAACCAAAGTGAGAGCTGTGTCTATATTCTCGGCACACAGTCAAACACATTCTCAAAGCATAGCCTGGGGAGGAGGGTGTCCTGTTTGGGGACCTCAGAATTGCATCTCTCCTGTTTGCGGATGATGTGGTTCTGTTGGCTTCATCAGACTGTGACCTCCAGCATGTCCTGGGGTGGTTTGTAGCCAAGTGTGAAGTGGTTGGGATGAGAATCAGCACCTCCAAGTCTGAGGCCATGGTTCTCAGCGAGAAATGGGTGTATTGCTCTTTCTGGGTTGGGAGTCAGGTCCTGCCTCAGGTGGAGGAGTTAAAGTATCTAGGGGCGATACCAGTTGATCTATGCCCCAACCCCCACCTATGGTCATGAGCTTTGGACAGTGACTGAAAGAATGACATTGCGAATAGAAGCAGCTGAAATTGAGTTTCCTCTGTAGGGTGGCCAGGCTCAGCTTTAGAGAGAGGGTGTGGAGCTCGGAGTAGAGCCGCTGCTCCATCGAAAGAGCCAGTAGAGGTGGTTCAGCATCTGGCCAGGATGTCTTCTGGGCGTCTCCCTTTGGAGGTCTTCCGAGCATGCCCAACAGGTAGACGGCCCCGGGGCAGACCCAGAACATGCTGGAGGAATTGTATATCTCATAACGTGGGAACACCTCGGGGTCCTGCCTGACCAGCTGGACTTTGTTGCTAGGGAGAGGGACATCTGCAATAACATGCTCCGCGACCTGGTTCCAGATAAGTGGAGGCAAATGGGTGGATGGATGGATGATTGACAGGTATCTCAGCCAATCACTTTCAGAAGTGATTTTGACTCCTTCCTCAAATTTAGATTTTTCTTCTTTCAAAACGGAACAAAGTGGCCAATACTGGACTTTTGATGCTTGTAGAAATATTTTAGTTTAAATTTGAAACTACTTTTTTACTTTACCAGGACATATACTAAGTGAGACACTTTTATTTTGCTGAATCTTTTTGGTTCACAGGCGTCCAAATTCTTTTGTGAACAGAATACAGGAAACATGCACATTTGCTGTAAAAGTTTGTGTTTTAAATTTTTAAATGCTAAGATAGTATTAGTAATTAGTAGATAGTAATTTGATAGTAAGTTGATTAGTAATATATACACTGCTCACAAAAATTAAAGGAACACTTTAAAGAAACACATTAGATACATCAGATCTCAATATGAAGTTGGATATCTATACAAATAACAACAGGGCAATGTCTTAGGAACAAAAGGAATGCCAAGTCTTTTAATGGAAAATAAAAGTTTTCAGCCTACAGAGGGATCAATTGTGTAGACACCCTAAAATCAGAGTGAAATGAAGATGTGGCAGGCTAGTCCATTTTTTCAAAAACTTAATTTCTGCAACTCAAAATGCTTTTCAGTATCTTGTGTGGCCCCCACAAGCTTGTATGCATGCTTGACAACGTCGCGGCATGCTCCTAATGAGACGACGGATGGTGTCTTGTGGCATTTCCTCCCAGATCTGTGTGAGGGCATCCCTGAGCTGTTGTACAGTCTGAGGAGCAACTTGGCGGCGCCTAATGGACCGAAACATAATGTCCCACACATGTTCTATTGGGTTTAAGTCAGGGGATCGTGAAGGCCATTCAATTGTTTCAATTCCTTCATCCTCCAGGTACTGCCTGCATACTCTTGCCACATGAGGCCGGGCATTGTCGTGCATTAGGAGGAAACCAGGACCTACTGCACCAGCGTAGGGTCTGACAATGGGCTGAAGGATTTCATCTCGATACCTTATGGCAGTCAGAGAACCATTTCCTAGGCAGTAGAGGTCTGTGCGTCCCTCCATGGATATGCCTCCCCAGACTATCACTGACCCACCACCAAACTGTCTGTCATGTTGAACGACGTTGCAGGCAGCATAACGTTCTTCCTTGTCTTCTCCAGACTCTTTCACGTCTATCACAGGTGCTCAGGGTGAACCTGCTCTCGTCTGTGAAAAGTACAGGGCGCCAGTGGCGGACTTGCCAATTCTGGTGTTCTTCAGCAAATGCCAGTCGAGCTCCACGGTTGCTGGGCAGTGAGCACAGGGCCCACTACAGGACGTCGGGCCCTCAGGCCACCTTCATGAAGTCTGTTCCTGATTGTTTGGGTAGAGACATTCACACCAGTGGCCCTCTGGAGGTCATTCTGTAGGGCACGAGCAGTGCTCAGCCTGTTCCGCCTTGCACAAAGGAGCAGGTATCGGTCTTGCTGATGGCTTGAGGACCTTCTATGGCCCTGTCCAGCTCTCCGAGAATAACCACCAGTCTCCTGAAATCTCCTCCATGTTCTGGAGATTGTGCTGGGAGACACATTAAACCTTCTTGCTGCAGCATGTGTGGATGTGCCATCCTGGAGAAGTTGGACAACCTGTGCAACTTCTGTAGGGTTAAGGACTCGCCTCATACTGCCAGTAGAGATAATTACTCAAGCCAAAACCAGCACGAGTGAAAAATCAGCCAAAAAAGATCAAGAGGGAGAAACTTGAAATGACCTCCACATGTAAAACCAGTCCTGTTTTGAGGGTTTTCTAATTGTTGCCACTGTGGTGCACCTGTTGTTAATTCCATGAACACCAATACAGCTAAAAAGTGATTAACGATGCCCTCAGCTGCTTAACCAACCAGAAAATTATCAGACAGGTTTAACTGATTTCATGCCAGGCCCAATAAAAAAAGTGTTCCTTTAATTTTTGTGAGCAGTATATTTTAAACTGCTGTAGTGAAGCTTCTTTGCTTTGCTATCAAGACTCTGATGACACCAAGAATAACAGAAACAAATGACACAGGATGTTGGCACTTGTTGGAAAAATAGCATCTTTAAGGATTTTATAATTAATCCAAATTTAAATGACAAAATAAAATAAAAGATTTTAAGTTGTTATTGAGACTAAAGCAGTTTGTACATGATGAACTTTGTTTGTTTTCTTCAAGACTGAAGACGACTCGAGTGAACTCACCTACTCTGTGGTGGATTTTTCTGACGGTCCAGCCGCCTCGCTCAACAGCGCCTCCCGTGGTGATGCAGATAATGTGATCTACTCGGCCCCTCGGGTAACGACGAGCTCGGATGGCAGCCACGCCAAAGATGTTTGAGCTCCTCTTTACTCTGCTCTTCTACAGCAGTAGCTTCATTTACTCTCTCAGGGGCCGAGAGGTGAACACAAAGTGGTTTGAATGAGAGACGTTCACACAAATCTGATTTTTACTGTTTTGGTTGAAGATGTTTTATTAAAGTAAAGATGGTTAAGTTTTATTAAAGGGAGTTATTTTGGTTCAGGTGAATCACTTGGAAAGTAAATGTTATTGTATAGTATTTGATAGGAAATGGCTCTCAATGAAAACTGAAGTCAAATTTTAACCAAAAGTGCAACTTCCAGCTGTCTAATTGTAAAGACTCACATACTTGATGTGGTGGAAATTTATCTGCCTCTCTGTGCCAATCAGTAGTCACAAAAAAGTTTAGATTAAAAAGTATTTGAAATAAATCCATCCTCTGCTTGGGTGAACTCCGGGACCTTCAGGTGGGTTAATAATCATATTTTTTCTCAACCTTTTTTGGATAACTATTTGCAGCATTATGTATTTTGGTGAATATGCAGTAAGTCAGTTAATATTATTTTGCTATTACTGTAGTTGTATTTAAAATGTTAAAATTAACAATAAGATGTTTCTATGAACTCTATTTATTGCATTTGTGAAAAGTTTTATATTTGTGCAATTACAGTTAAATATTCATTCTGTATTTATTGTTTTAAACAAAATTTTGGTAAAATCCTAATCCACTGATGCTAAATGATCAATATTTCCCTCATTGGAATATATTGATTAAATATTTCCCAAATAAATATTCAGTTGTGTAATAATAGTAATTTCTGTTTATTTATTCCCCAACCTGATTGCTTAAATACAAACATCGTCTATTTAAAATAAAAGAAAATAACTTTAATAAAAGATTGAATGAAATCAGAAGCAGTAATTTACATATTAATGCCAATAACAGCTAAACCAAGCTTTATTTTAGTGTAAAAATAATAACCAAATAAATCAGCGTGAACATGGAGGGGAGGAGAGTTGAGTGAGTGTTAGCAGAGGAACGTCATTATTTAGAGAAGTGGGGAGTTTCTATTTCAGCAGTGAAGAAGAGAGAGTGGCGGCGTTAAACCATCAGAGCCTCCAACAAGAAAGTCTGTCACACTTACATCTACTTTTTCCTCCTCAGTGAGTACTCTTACTGTCTGTCTCTCTTTGTCTGAACATTTTCTTTTGTCTATTTCATGTCAGTAAGCTCAGCGAACTATTCTTCTTCACTTGTTTTAAGTGTTGTTGTTGCTATTCTTAGAACCTTCAATATTGATTGTACTTGTTTTATAGAACTTAATTATGTTGTTGTATTCACCTTTGCATAAAGCTTTGTATTTTAATGTGTCCCTCTGGTAGAACCAGAAAGATACATCAGTTCCCCCTTTAGGGAATACATTGTTTTAGTTTTGATTGATCTGCAGTGCAGAGAGAAAAAAAAAGTGGAAGTAAAGCTCACCAGCCGCAACATTATGCAGAAACTTTGTTTTTTAACAACGGCAGCTTTCAGGTGTTTATTAATTTAAATTGAATTACAGAAGGAAGAAGCATGACACATTTCAAACCTCATCAAACTGTATTTTCAACTTCACCAAAACACAAGCCTCTGTTTCATGTTCAAACTTCCTGCATGTTTTACCTCCTGCTCTCACGTGTCTGTTTCATGTGTTGGCTTTTCTTGTGACCTTTAGTGAAGCTGCTGTATTTTTCTGCTAATTTTTCAATCTCCACATGTGAAGACTCCACCTACCCGAGCCTCCATCCAGGCAGCAAACCTGCTCTGCTCTCTCAGATTTATTTTGATGACGCTGTCTGGATGTGGAATTGGTAGGAGCTGTCTGTTAAATGCCCACCAAAGCCTCAGATACCTTTTATCATACTGCTCGCTCTCTCATTAAATGCATTGTATAGTCCGAAATTTGTAAGAGTTTACCCTCTTTTCATACTTTGTCACATGAATTATATTTATTCAGGGAGAATTAAAAAATAATTTTCTGAAATTTCATGTCACATTAAAATTTTCTTGGATACAAGTGAAACTGGCATATTTTATTATTTAATTCATGAAAAAGGGCCAAAAAAGCATAAAATGAGCTCATAGGATGGAGATTTTTGTTTTTGATAAACGTGTGACATTAATGTGGACTGAAGTTACTAACAACAAAGTTTTAATGTAAAATGATGCATAAACTTGCAGATATTTGACTCTCAGGCAGAGGAAGGTTTAGTGGGTGTTTTCTGGAGGAAGGGGCATTTATTTAGAGAAGTGAGAAGTTCCTGGTTTGTCAGCAAAGAAGAAAGAGAGGCAGCGGCGAACCATCAGAGCCTCCAACATGAGAGCACATCGTACTTTTCTCTGCTTCTTCTTTCTCAGTGAGTACTCTCTTTTTATTTCTGTCAGTCTGTCTTCTTACTACTTCATTTTTATTTATATTTAATGTGGTTACGGTTGGTCACTTCAACTTTGCAGCAGCTGGGAAACACTTTCTCATGAGTCAACTGTTTTGTGGTTAAACACGATCCTTCAAAAAACACGAGAACCTTCAAAATGAACTAAATCAGTAAAGAAGTTGCGAGTCAGACTCATCTGACTCCTTTTTAGCTGACTTTATCAGGTTAAACTAACATACAGCTAACAGCAATTTCTTCATTTTCTGATAGAAACATTTCTTTGTTTATTTTTCTGAAATTCCCAAGAAATATTGCTCATGTTTTCCTCATGTGCTTTTTGTTCTGCTGTACAAGTTTCAAACAAAATGAGTTGCAGATGTTTCGCAGTAGTTTGACAGTAGCAGGCGATACATATTTTCTGCTGCCGCACCCTGAGTTTGCTGAAGCTTCATAATACAGGAAACCACTTATCACACTGATCTACCGAAGATTTATAGAAAGGACATACGGAGGGTTGTGAGATGGAGGGAGGGAGGGTATAGATACTTTGACTTTTTTTCTTTTCTTTTTTTTTTTTAGTTTTTTACATATATAAAAAAACACTTTCACATGCGAGGAAGCCATTAAAGGTTTAAAATAACATTTTCATGCAAGAAACGAAGTATAACCTGTTAACTTCCCCTTTACTCTTTTATTCCTCATTGTTAACTTTAACATTTAGACAATCATCTAATTTCATTGAATTAAGTCTGACAGTTTTGCCTATAATCTACATTAGATTGTTTCAGCTGACAAATCTTTTGGCTGTTCAGTATTGGCTGCCATGTTTCGCCACCATGTGACTGAAAATGGTGCATTGGTACAGTTTATATGTCAGTTTTTCTTTTTTGTTCCAGTGATCAGACTCTGTTAAATCTTTGTTAATAAGAATCTATGTTTAAAGAATCCAAATCCAAATCAAATTTTTTCTTAGATCAAATTGTTCCTTCTCCATCATAAACAAACTGCACAGCTCTCAGTATAAAGTACAGATGGTAAGTGTTGATCTTTGTTATTCATTTTTTCAACAGCACTGCAGGACAGACTCACTGGTCTCTTCAATGCAGAAAACCTCGACCGTACAGGAACTGAAGGAGGAAACATCACAGTTAAATGCTCCTTCAATTTCTCAGGAAAAAAGAGGATCTTCTGTAAGAACGACTGTGAAGAAAAAGACATTCTCGTTGAAACAGAAACAGACGGAGCTCAGAAGGGCAGATACAGCATTGAATATAAAAAATCTTTTTTCGCTTGGCCAATTCTGTATGTGAGCATCACAAATCTGACAAAGTCTGACTCTGGATGGTACAGATGTGCTTTGATCAGAGATTGGGCTCTAGATGGATATAAATATTTCAACATCAGAGTTAAATATGGTGAGTTTCATTCATCAAAAACATTTATTACCTGCTGCATTTATTCCATTTATTAAAAATACACTGACTGTTTGCAGAGGATTTGTTTTTTCAGTGAAATGTCAGCACAGAGTTTTCTGCAGGGAGCCTCTGATCATCAGGATTTCTTTGTACTGTCCAATCAGGATCTGATTGTTTTATTGTGGTTTTCTTGTTTCACAGCTCCGACCACTTCAAAACCAAACTGGACTCTGCGACCTTTCTCCACATCAGTCCCATCAGCCTCCACACTGAAGACAACACAGAGTTTAAGCTCCACTTCAGGAAGATCCAACACCTTCATCAGCCTCGCCTGAAACCACCGAGCAGTCTCAGCAGCAACAGACATCAGCTGCACGTCCAGGTACGTTTACATCATTTAAAATGACCACTCTTTTCTTTTCTTTCCTTCAAAAAGTCTCCTAATCTTCTACTTGATTAAAGTCAGTGTGTTTTTAAACCGTTTATCTAACTAGTTTGTGTAACTAGAAACTGTACCTGCAGATTAATAAACTTTACATGCTAACATAAATTAAACAACATAAATTAAAGTCTGTACATGGACTGTGTTTATACAAGTGCATGGATGCTTGTATGTAGAAAACTCACATTCATTGTTGGTTTCAATGATTTTTTTATTATTTAGTCTTGATTTAATGAACAAATATTTAGTTGATCTTTTATTAGTTTGACAGCACTGCATGACTGAAGATACCTGGGAGTCCAGTTCTACTCTCTCATACACTATACTTATCACTGAAACAGGAAATTTTTTTACACCTCAAACAACCACAGGCCCGCTGCTGTACGTGGGCGTCATCCTGCTCGTCATGATCGTCGTATTGTCAGTGGCTGTGCTGATATTCTGCAGGAAGAGAGCCAGTAAACCCAAAGGTGAGGCTGCTGCAAACAAACACATGCAAAAAACAAACACACTTACCTTTAACTGTTTGTTCCTGACTTTGGTTGCTGCAATGTTTTGGTGTAAAAAGACTCTTTGAGTGGACCTCATCTTTGATGTTTTTCAGAAGCTCCTGTGGAAACTGATTATGCTAATGTCACAGAGGTGAGTTTGAGTCAGTTTGGGACGTCTCTGCATCATTAATGTTGATGAAACCAGCTGATATGGATCCAAATGAAACCTCTGTTCTCTTCCTGCAGGCCAGCAGAGAGTACGAGGAGATCAGAGAGGACAGACAGAGCAGATCTCCTCCTGTAGAAACATCTACAGTTTACGCTTGTGCCAAATACACCAAAACAAATGGAGCTGAAACCACAGACGACTACAGCTTTGTCACTGCAGCCAGTCCTCAGAACAAAGTAAGAAAAACTGTGGGAGGATTTGAAGTTTGGATTCACAAAACAGCATCTTCAGACTTGATTAGTTACTGACTTTATTGTACAGAAGAGAAAATATTTTTGTCAGTGAGATGATTGTGGAGATGTGGTCTTTCCAGGTTTTTACTTAAAAACATTAAAATAGATCAGCAAGAGTTGGAGAAGGTTTCTTAAGAGCAACTTGGTGCCTTTTTAGCAAACAGGAACCAGGCCAGTGTCATCATATAAATCTATATATCTTTATACCATCAGCTTCCGTTGTTTTCAGGAGGAAGACTTCAGACTGAATGTTTCAGTGTGAGCAGAGAGAGGGAGGAGAGAGAAAAGGAGCTGCATTCATATCCAAATATTTGATTAAATATTAACAAGTAGATTCAGATAAACCCAGTAAACAGTTTATATGATGCAGCACACGCTGAAGGGATGCTCACAGTTTGTAACAAAACAGGCTTCCTGCGTTTGAGCATATGAAGGGCTGTTATTTGAACTGGCTTTATTGGCTTTGTTTAAAACAAAGTGCACTGAAACAGGAGGCGGTGGCTAAGGTTTTTCGAAGTTTTTAATGCAACAGACTCTTCAGCTCACCATGTGTGAGGCTGTTTTTTCTGGTCTCTGTTACTACGGTTACTATGGTGAACAAACAGAGTTACAGACGAACACAGACGATGAAACTCGAAGCTGAAACTGAAGTGAGGTCCAAAAACAGAGCTGCAATCACTGATTATCACCAAAGGTTCAACGAAAGACGACAAAATGAAGTTTGAGATCATAACTTCAAGTTTCTGTTGACTCCAAAACAGTCTGCACGTGATGAACTTTTATGACTTTCTGAAACTACTTTTTTATTATGATGAAAACATGAGACAGAACTTTGTTTGTTTTCTTCCATGATTTGTTGTAGTCAAAGCTCATTTACAACAGAAGAACTTTAAGAACAATCAAACTGAAGACGACTCGTTCCATGTTACAAAATGCATAAAACTGCTAAAGAGTCGCTCATGTTTGTCTGGAGTAAACTCACCTACTCTGATGTGGATTTTTCTGGCGGTTCAGCCGCCTCGCTCAACAGCGCCCCCCGTGGTGACGCAGATAACGTGATCTACTCAGTCCCTCGGGTAACGACGAGCTCGGACAGCAGCCACGCCAAAGACGCTTCAGCTCCTCTTTACTCTGCTCTTACTTTACATCAGCAGTAGTTTCATTTACTCTCTCAGGGGCCGAGAGGTGAACACAAAGTGGTTTGAATGAGATGTTCACGCAAATCAGATTTTTATTTATATTATCAGATTAAAATGTTCTGTTTAAAGGTGTTAAAGTATTATTAAAGAGAGTTATTGTAATTAAAGTAAATAATTTTTTATGTAGAAGTTGTAGTTACCACAAAGTGTTCAGACTTCACCGTTAAGTTTTCATTGAGAACTATTTTCTACCAAAGTTCGACCACCAGCTACTTTTCCGATTGTGAAGATTCACTGAGAGCTAAAGGTTTGTCGTTGGCACACAAAAGAGTGAACAAACTCTCTAATCTTTGTGGAAAAGCAGAATCTGACCATCCATCCGTCCATTATCTGTACCACTTCTCCTCACACAGAGAGATCAGATACCAACAAAATGTTTAAATCTTAACAGTGAAGATGAGACGTTTCTACAGGCTCTTTATGTTTATTGTGTCTATATTTTGTTATTATAAATATATTTTGATATTATATTTATTCTGTATTATTTTAACTATAGTTTTGTTTGTTCAGGTGCTGAATAAAGTCATCAAAATAAAATAAAATCAAATCAAATGCAAACATCTAGGTAAGCAAATCCTGTTGCTTCTACTTGGTATTACTGCCAATAAAATAAAGTTGACACGAATTGAACATTGGTGGTTTAAACAGTTTTTGTTATTTATAAAATATATAAAATCTACATTTTCTGGTTAATTTTGAGTTACATAGGTTAAGAAGTCAGCCACTAATCTCCTCTGAAACCAAACTGAAATGTCACTAACTCGACTATAAACAGCAGCTGTTCAGTTTAGTTAATAGGAGACACTGCAGCAGGTCCATCAACTTCACAGAGGACATACTACATTGAGATTTATTTATGTACCTTACAATAAGCATGAACGACTGATCTGATTTAAAAATGCTCTTTGACCTGTATTTTTCATCTGTATCAATACATCTGGTATTTCTGAACCCCAACAAAACAACATTAATAATATTACCACAGATTAACATTTAGGATTCATCCATTATTTCATTATAGATCATGTTCACAGCTTAACAGCAGTAATTTGCCTTTATGTGATGCCTCATGAGATGATGAACTTTTTTGACTTTAACGCTTATTTGTTCCATCATGTGAAATGTGCACGCTGCATCTTTGCAAAATACAGAGTCCCAAACAATCTTTGTCGTTTGACTTCTCACCTGAAACAACAGTTACCATCTGCAGTTTTTTAATTTAGGTCTGTTTTCAGCCTGAATGCTCACTGAAGCTTCAGCGATCTAAACGTGGGAAGAAATTACTTCAGGTTTTTACTGTACCATTTCTCACCACATGGAGTCTGCAGACAGAAAGATGCAACAACTGTTAATTATCATATCTTTTTTATTTTGTTTTAATAGAGAAAGGATTCAGGACTCAAAAATGAACAAAGATGACTTAATAAGACTGATGTTTTTTAGCAGTGTAGATGCTAACAAATATATTTTCTATACTGTTGTGTAAATGTATATTTTTTACATTGTAACAGGAAGTGTGTGAAGGTCAGAATAGTGAAGGTGAAGAAAGCTGTCACCTGGAGTTGAACAAAGTTATACAAAAACTATTGAAGTAATTTACATTTAATTCAAATTCAAACAAACATTCACATTTAAGTAGATTATGTAAATTATGTAAATATTGGGCCAAACAGCGATTCAGTTACAAAAAAACAATAAAATTTTCAAGATGCAAACTTGGATTTTTTTATTTCAGACAAATCACTTAAAGTAAATAAATGTAAAAAGGACAAACAGTGAGAGAAACAACACATACTCCACCCTCCTCATGGGAGGAGAGTTTAGTGGGTGTTGTTTGAAGGACTCATCATTTAGAGAAGTGAGTCGTCTCTGGTTTGCCAGTGAAGAAGAGAGAGTGGCAGCGTAAAACCATCAGAGCCTCCAACATGAAAATCCATCACATTTTCATCTGCTTCTTCCTCAGTGAGTACTCTTTCTGTTTCTGTCCTTCTCTCTCTTCATCATGTAGGTTTTATTTATTTGTTGTAGTCAGTAAGCTCAAACGTTTAACCGAGCATTTGTTTGTCATCTCTTCATCAGTCTTGCTTCATTTTTAGTTCTCTGTTGTTGTTTCCTGTAGTTTAACACATTCAGAGTCAGCATGACTTTAAAATCATCACTCTGTCCTGTTAACGTTTTACAGTGAAACAAAGACTGTTGAAGAGAATTTGAGTTTCTTCAATATATATTTAATCCATTATTTTCTGCTACAGTAATGCATTTGGCCGCACCTTTAATTTCCCATTCATGAATTGTTCAAGAAATTTAACAGTGAAAAAGTTTTCGATCTTGTTAGGACCTCATTTTAACATGTAAACAACAGCAATGTCATCTCTACAAAAAAGGGAAGTTGAACACTGAAAGAAAAATGTTCTCGTGATCTAATATCTGTGTCTTATATATGAAATAAAATACTCAGAAATGTTGAATTTTTTAGAAATGTTATTTTTCATATTTTATACTTTCCTGTGCAAAATGAATATAATGAATAGATTAAAAAAGCCTATTCAGCTTTTCCAGCTTTTCCAATAATTTCCTTGGACCCTCCCCCCACTGTATTAAAATAATATTCATTAAAATTATGGGAAGAGTAAAAACACCTCCGTTAAGAAATTCAAAACAATCCTCCTTCAGATTGTAGTTCGACTGGTTAAACTGGGCAGCATTTGTTTGTCATCTCTTGTCAGTCTTGCTTCATTTTTAGTTCTCTGTTGGTTTCTGTGGTTTAACATGTTCAGAGTCAGCATGACTTTAAAATCATCACTCTGTCCTGTTAACATTTTACAGTAAAGACTGTTGAGAGAATTTGACTTTCCTCAATATATACTCAATCCATTATTAACTACTACAACAATGCTTTTAGTTGCACCTTTAATGTCCCATTCATGAATTCTTCAAGAAATTTAACAGTGAAAAAGTTTTCGATCTTGTTAGGACCTCATTTTACATGCAAACAGCAATGTTTCTGCAAAAAAGGGAAGTTGAACACTCAAAGAAAAATGTTCACATGATCTAATATCTGTGTCTTGTATATGAAATAAAATACTCAGAAATGTTGAATTTTTTAAAAATGTTATTTTTCATATTTTATACTTTCCTGTGCAAAATGAATATATTGAATAGATTAAAAAAGCCTATTCACAGCTTTTCCAATAATTTCCTTGGACCCTCCCCCCACTGTATTAAAATAATATTCATTAAAATTATGGGAAGTAAAAACACTAAGCTAAAAAAAAGTTCATGATCAGTTCATGATGACCTCATTTCACATGCAATCAACAGTGTCATCTCTACAAGAAAAGGGAAGTTGAACACTCAGAGAGAAATTTTCTCATGATTTAATATCCGTGTCTTATATATAGAATAAAATACTCATAACTGTTCAATTCTTTTCAAATGTTCCTTTTTATATTTTATAGTGTCCTGTATAAAATTCATTCATCTTCTATACCTGCTTATCCTGACACACAGGGTCGCAGGGGGTGCTGGAGCCTATCTCAGCTATCATTGGGCGAGAGGCGGGGTTCACCCTGGACTGGACTGGACTGGACGCCAGTCAGTCACAGGGCTGACATAGAAAGACAGAAGACAACCACTCACACACTCACATTCACACCTAGGAGGCAATTTAGAGTCATGCCAATTAACCTGCATGTCTTTGGATTGTGGGAGGAAGCTGGAGTACCCAGAGAGAACCCACCCACGCAGGCACAGCACAGGGAGAACATGCAAACTCCACACAGAAGGGAGTACTATTTATGATAATTAAAGGGAAAGTAAAATGAAATGAATATATGAAATGAATATAATAAATAGATTTAAAAAAATGCTTATTTACAAGCGGTTTTTCCAATATTTTCCTTGGACCCTCCCCCCAAGGGTAATCAAAATAATTATTAAAAATTATGGGAAGAGTAAAAACACCCTCCCTCCCTCAAGCAGAAATTCAAAACAATCCTCCTTCAAATTGTAGTTCGACTGGTTAAACTGGGCAGTTCTTGTTGTTGCAGATCTGTTAGTTATCGTCAGACTACAGTGTCTTACAGAAAGATTGTAAGTATTGATTGTTCCTCTTTTCAACAGCACTGCAGGACAGACTCACTGGTCTCATCAATGCAGAAAACCTCGACCATACAGGAACTGAAGGAGGAAACGTCACAGTTGGATGCTCCTTCAATTTATCAGGAAAGAAGAGGATCTTCTGTAAGAACGACTGTGAAGAAAAAGATATTCTCGTTGAAACAGAAAAAGACAGAGCTCAGAATGGCAGATACAGCATTGAATATAAAGAAGGAAGTTATCCATTATCTTCCCACACTTCTGTATGTGAGCATCACAAATCTGACAAAGTCTGACTCTGGACAGTACAGATGTGCTTTGAACAGAGATTGGTTACCAGATGGATATTATGAGTTTTACATCACCTGTTACAGATGGTGAGTTTCATTCATCAAAAACATTTATTACCTGCTGCATTTATTCCATTTATTAAAAATACACTGACTGTTTGCAGATGATTTGTTTTTTCAGTGAAATGTCAGCACAGAGTTTTCTGCAGGGAGCCTCTGATCATCAGGATTTCTTTGTACTGTCCAATCAGGATCTGATTGTTTTATTGTGGTTTTCTTGTTTCACAGCTCCGACCACTTCAAAACCAAACTGGACTCTGCGACCTTTCTCCACATCAGTCCCATCAGCCTCCACACTGAAGACAACACAGAGTTTAAGCTCCACTTCAGGAAGATCCAAACCTTCATCAGCCTCGCCTGAAACCACCGAGCAGTCTCAGCAGCAACAGACACCAGCTGCACGTCCAGGTACATTTACATCATTTAAAATGACCACATCATTTAAAATGACTTTTCTTTCCTTCAAAAAGTCTCCTAATCTTCTACTTGATGAAAGTCAGTGTGTTTTTAAACAGTTTATCTATCTAGTTTGTGTAACTAGAAACTGTACCTTCAGATTAATAAACTTTACATGCTGATTTAAAACATAAATTAAAGTCTGTACATGGACTGTGTTTATACAAGTGCATGGATGCTTGTATGTGTAGAAAACTCACATTCATTGTTGGTTTCAGTGATTTTTTATTATAAAGTCCTGATTTAATGGTCAACTATTTAGTTGATCTTTTATTAGTTTGACAGCACTGCATGACTGAAGATACCTGGGAGTCCAGTTCTACTCTCTCATACACTATATTTATCACTGAAACAGGAAATTTTTTTACACCTCAAACAACCACAGGCCTGTTGCTGTACGTGGGCGTCATCCTGCTCGTCATGATCGTCGTATTGTCAGTGGCTGTGCTGATATTCTGCAGGAAGAGAGCCAGTAAACCCAAAGGTGAGGAACATCTAAAACTTTCCTTCTTACTCCAATAAAATCTGCTGAACATCTAAAACTTTCCTTCTTACTCCAATAAAATCAAATGTATTTGCTCCTATCTGTGCTCCAAGTTGGCCTTAAAATGAGGTGTTTGTACTGAGTGTGGAGCGAGGTGGACACACAAAACAAACACACTAGGCAGACAGGTACCTTTCTTATTGTTTTACTTTGATATTTTGTTTTTTAAATTCACCATTTCAAAGTTTTGCAGCAGAAACAAAGAGGTGCAAAAAGTAGTTCCTTGTTTACTTCCTGTTAAAGGCTGTAAAGGGCTCTGTAAAGTCTCTCTGAGAGAGAACCACACCTTCTGATGTTTTTCAGAAGCTCCTGTGGAAACTGATTATGCTAATGTCACAGAGGTGAGTTTGAGTCAGTTTGGGACGTCTCAGCATCATTAATGTTGATGAAACCAGCTGATATGGATCCAAATCAAACCTCTGTTCTCTTCCTGCAGGCCGACCGAGTGTTAGAGGAGATCAGAGAGGACAGACAGAGCAGATCTCCTCCTGTAGAAACATCTACAGTTTACACTTGTGCCACTTACACCGAAACAAATGGAGCTGAAACCACAGACGACTACAGCTTTGTCACTGCAGCCAGTCCTCAGAACAAAGTAAGAAAAACTGTGGGAGGATTGCAGAGATATATTAATTTATTTATGAAGTTTGGATTCACAAAACAGCATCTTCAGACTTCATTGATTAGTTACTGACTTTATTGTACAGAAGAGAAAATATTTTTGTCAGTGAGATGATTGTGGAGATGTCTTCCAGGTTTTTACTTAAAAAACATTAAAATACATCAGCAGAGTTGGAGAAGGTTTCTTAAGAGCAACTTGGTGCCTTTTTAGCAAACAGGAACCAGGCCAGTGTCATCATATAAATCTATATATCTTTATACCATCAGCTTCTCCGTTGTTTTCAGGAGGAAGACTTCAGACTGAATGTTTCAGTGTGAGCAGAGAGAGGGAGGAGAGAGAAAAGGAGCTGCATTCATATCCAAATATTTGATTAAATATTATCAAGTAGATTCAGATAAACCCAGTAAACAGTTTATATGATGCAGCACACGCTGAAGGGATGCTCACAGTTTGTAACAAAACAGGCTTCCTGCGTTTGAGCATATGAAGGGCTGTTATTTGAACTGGCTTTATTGGCTTTGTTTAAAACAAAGTGCACTGAAACAGGAGGCGGTGGCCGAGGTTTCTGAGGTTTTTAACGCAACAGACTCTTCAGCTCACCATGTGTAAGGCTATTTTTTCTGGTCTCTGTTACTACGGTTACTATGGTGAACAAACAGAGTTACAGACGAACACAGACGATGAAACTCGAAGCTGAAACTGAAGTGAGGTCCAAAAACAGAGCTGCAATCACTGATTATCACCAAAGGTTCAACGAAAGACGACAAAATGAAGTTTGAGATCATAACTTCAAGTTTCTGTTGACTCCAAAACAGTCTGTACATGATGAACTTTGTTTGTTTTCTTCAAGACTGAAGACGACTCGAGTAAACTCACCTACTCTGATGTGGATTTTTCTGGCGGTCCAGCCGCCTCGCTCAACAGCGCCCCCCGTGGTGACGCAGATAACGTGATCTACTCGGTCCCTCGGGTAACGACGAGCTTCGGACAGCAGCCACGCCAAAGACGCTTCAGCTCCTCTTTACTCTGCTCTTACTTTACATCAGCAGTAGTTTCATTTACTCTCTCAGGGGCCGAGAGGTGAACACAAAGTGGTTTGAATGAGATTTTCACGCAAATCAGATTTTTATTTATATTATCAGATTAAAATGTTCTGTTTAAAGGTGTTAAAGTATTATTAAAGAGAGTTATTGTAATTAAAGTAAATTATGTTTTATGTAGAAGTTGTAGTTACCACAAAGTGTTCAGACTTCACCGTTAAGTTTTCATTGAGAACTATTTTCTACCAAAGTTCGACCACCAGCTACTTTTCCGATTGTGAAAATTCACTGAGAGCTGAAAGTTTGTCGTTGGCACACAAAAGAGTGAACAAACTCTCTAATCTTTGTGGAAAAGAAAAGCAGAATCTGACCATCCATCCGTCCATTATCTGTACCACTTCTCCTCACACAGAGAGATCAGATACCAACAAAATGTTTAAATGTTAACAGTGAAGATGAGACGTTTCTACAGGCTCTTTATGTTTATTGTGTCTATATTTTGTTATTATAAATATATTTTGATATTATATTTATTCTGTATTATTTTAACTATAGTTTTGTTTATTCTGGTGCTAAATAAAGTCGTCATCAAAATCAAATCAAATTAAATGAAAATAAACTTGACATGAATTGAACATTGGTGTTTAAACAGTTTTTGTCTTTTATAAAATATATAACATCTACATTTTCAGCCACTAATCTCCTCTGAAACCAAACTGAAATGTCACTAACTCGACTATAAACAGCAGCTGTTCAGTTTAGTTAATAGGAGACACTGCAGCAGGTCCATCAACTTCACCTTACAATAAGCATGAACGACTGATCTGATTTAAAAATGCTCTTTGACCTGTATTTTTCATCTGTTTCAATACATCTGGTATATCTGAACCCCAACAAAACAACATTAATAATATTACCACAGATTAACTTTATGTGATGCCTCGACTTTAAAGCTTGTTTGTTCCATCATGTGAAATGTGCACGCTGATCTTTGTTGTTTGACTTCTCACCTGAAACAACAGTTACCATCTGCAGTTTTTTAATTTAGGTCTGTTTTCACCCTGAATGCTCACTGAAGCTTCAGCGATCTAAACGTGGGAAGAAATTACTTCAGGGATTATACTGTACCATTTCTCACCACATGGAGTCTGCAGACAGAAAGATGCAACAACTGTTTTATTTTGTTTTAATAGAGAAAGGATTCAGGACTCAAAAATGAACAAAGATGACTTAATAAGACTGATGTTTTTTTAGCAGTGTAGATGTACTGTTGTGTAAATGTATATTTTTTACATTAAAGCTGCTTTAAAGCAAAAACAAAAACGGGCCTCGTTTTACTGCAGATAATGTAAGGATACATAGATGGGAGGAGAGTTTAGTTTATCATATAACATATTTTCCAGTACCTTCTCAGTGTAAAACCGACCTGTTCTACTCCTCAATCGATCACAGGTGTGCAGCTCTACGTGCGTCTGATTCTGACGGTCTTGATCATTGTATTGTCAGCGGCTGTGTTGATTTTCATCTTGAAGAGGAAACCCAAAGGTGAGGCTGCTGCAAACACAGCCATAACAAAGACAGCTGAACATCTAAAACTGACCTTCTCAATACAATAAAATCAAATGTATTTGCTCCTATCTGTGCTCCAATGGGCGAGTTGGCCTTAAAATGAGGTGTTTGTAGCTGAGTGTGGAGCGAGGTGGACGCAAATACAGACAGCAAGAGACTGGACAGGGCTGATGTAACCCAAGTAGTATTTTACTGGCTTACTGATAGGCAGACAGGTAAACAGGAAACATACAAACTACAACTTCTTATTGTTTTGTTCTCTTTGATATTTTCAGTTTTTTAAATTCACCATTAGTGTAAAGTTGTCCTTCAGTTGCAGCAGAAACACAAAGAGAAATGTGCAAAAAGACTTTTAGTTCCTTGTTTACTTCCTGTTAGTTATTGGTTTGGTGTAAAAGGGCTCTGTGTCTCTTTGAGTGGACCTCATCTTCTGATGTTTTTCAGAAGCTCCTGTGGAAACTGAGTATGTGAATGTCACAGAGGTGAGTATAAGTCAGTTTGGGACGTCTCTGCATCATTAATGTTGATATGGATCCAAACCAAACCTCTGTTGTCTTCCTGCAGGCCGACCGAGTGTTAGAGGAGATCAGAGAGGACAGACAGAGCAGATCTCCTCCTGTAGAAACATCTACAGTTTGATCTTGTGCCACTTACACACCGAAACAAATGGAGCTGAAACCACAGACACAGTCACAGCTCATCACCTGCCCAATACAATCCCAACAGTGAAACATGGTGGTGGCAGCATCATGCTATGGGGGTGTTTTTCAGCTGCAGGGACAGGACAACTGGTTGCAATTGAAGGAAAGATGAATGCAGCCAAGTACAGAGATATCCTGGAAGAAAACCTCTTCCAGAGTGCTCAGGACCTCAGACTGGGCCAAAGGTTCACCTTTTCAACAAGACAATGACCCTAAGCACACAGCTAAAATAATAAAGGAGTGGCTTCGGAACAACTTTGTGGCCAGTCAAGAATGGTCACAGAGTTGTTCTGAAGCCACTGACCTAAACCCAATTGAGCATCTCTGGAGAGACCTGAAAATGGCTGTCCACCAACGTTCACCATCCAACCTGACGGAACTGGAGAGGATCTGCAAGGAAGAATGGCAGAGGATCCCCAAATCCAGGTGTGAAAAACTTGTTGCATCATTCCCAAGAAGACTCATGGCTGTACTAGCTCAAAAGGGTGCTTCTACTCAATACTGAGCAAAGGGTCTGAATACTTATGACCATGTGATATTTCAGTTTTTCTTTTTTAATAAATTTGCAAAAATTTCTACATTTCTGTTTTTTTCTGTCAAGATGGGGTGCTGAGTGTACATTGAATGAGAAATAAAATGAACTTTTTTGATTTTAGCAAATGGCTGCAATGAAACAAAGAGTGAAAAATTTAAAGGGGTCTGAATACTTTCCGTACCCACTGTAAGTTTGGATTCAGAAAACAGCATCTTCAGATTTCACTCCCTGAAACTTGACTAGTTTTAGCTTGTTGAACAGAAGAGGAAATATGTTTTGCAGTTGCACACTTCTGCCTTTTAAGAAACAGGAATCAGGCCAGTTAATGATCATATCTTTATAAAAATAACCTACAACATGTCTGTGGTCTTGAGGAGGAAGTTTTCACAGTGAATGTTTAACTGTGAACAGTTCAACAGGAACATGTGCTGCACAAATGGACAAATTCATTTGAGTGTTAAACAACAGATTTGGAGATTAAAACCCTGTAAACTGTTCACATGAAGCAGCAGATGTGCTGAAATAATGCTCATGTGACAAAACCAGAGAGAAGAAAATGTCTGCAGTAAGATAAAATCAGCTGATTTATCAGAACTCCAGAAATCAAACATGACTTGTTTTATAATCGCATGCTAACAAATATATTTTCTATCACTGCACTCTTTCTGCTTGTATTTAGCCATTTCATGTGTTTATTTTATCTGACCTGTGTGATTTTGGGGCCCAGATCTTAATGTTGTAACAGGAAGTGTGTGAACAGAATAGTGAAGGTGAAGAAATGAGGCCTGTTGTCACCTGGAGTCAGAACGTACAGTTATACTGAGAAACTATCGATAGTAATTTACATTTAATTCAAATTCAAACAAACATTCACATTTAAGTAGATTATGTAAATTATGTAAATATTGGGCCAAAAGACGATTCAGTTACGAAAAACAATAAAAATTTCAAGAAGCAAACTTGGATTTTTTTATTTCAGACAAATCACTTAAAGTAAATAAATAAAAAAACAAACCATATGTATCTACACGTGTCGGTAACATACAGAGAAACAACACATACTCCACCCTCCTCATGGGAGGAGAGTTTAGTGGGTGTTGTTTGAAGGACTCATCATTTAGAGAAGTGAGTCGTCTCTGGTTTGCCAGTGAAGAAGAAAGAGCGGCAGCGTAAAACCATCAGAGCCTCCAACATGAAAATCCATCACATTTTCATCTGCTTCTTCCTCAGTGAGTACTCTTTCTGTTTCTGTCCATGTAGGTTTTATTTATTTGTTTAGTTCTCTCTTCATCATGTAGGTTTTATTTATTTGTTGTAGTCAGTAAGCTCAAACATTTAACCAGAACATTTGTTTGTCATCTCTCATCAGTCTTGCTTCATTTTTAGTTCTCTGTTGTTGTTTCCTGTAGTTTAACACATTCAGAGTCAGCATGACTTTAAAATCATCACTCTGTCCTGTTAACGTTTTACAGTAAAGACTGTTGAGAGAATTTGACTTTCCTCAATATATACTCAACTTTCCTCAATATATACTCAATCCATTATTAACTACTACAACAATGCTCAAAGAAAAATTTAGATCTAATATCTTGCTTGTATATGAAATAAAATACCAGAAATGTTGAATTTTTTAATGTTATTTTTCATATTTTATACTGTCCCATTCATTGAATAGATTAAAAAAGGAATTGTTCAAGAAATTTAAAGTGAAAGAGTCCTGATGAATTTGTCGGGACCTGATTTCTTATATATAGAATAAAATACATGCAACCAACAGTGTTGTTTCTACAAGAAAAGGGAAGTTGAACACTCAAAGAAACATTTAATCGTGAAAATATGTCATATATCAATTAAATGAATATGAAATGAATATAATAAATAGAGAAAAAAATACTGGGAAGAGTAAAAACACCCTCCCTCAAGCAGAAATTCTTTTTAAAAGTTGTTGTTGCAGATCTGTTAGTTATCGTCAGACTACAGTGTCTTACAGAAAATTTTTAAGTATTGATTGTTCCTCTTTTCAACAGCACTGCAGGACAGACTCACTGGTCTCATCAATGCAGAAAACCTCGACCGTACAGGAACTGAAGGAGGAAACATCACAGTTGGATGCTCCTTCAATTTCTCAGGAAAGAAGAGGATCTTCTGTAAGAACGACTGTGAAGAAAAAGATATTCTCGTTGAAACAGAAAAAGACAGAGCTCAGAATGGCAGATACAGCATTGAATATAAAGAAGGAAGTTATCCATTATCTCCCACACTTCTGTATGTGAGCATCACAAATCTGACAAAGTCTGACTCTGGATGGTACAGATGTGCTTTGAACAGAGATTGGTTACCAGATGGATATTATGAGTTTTACATCACCATTACAGATGGTGAGTTTCATTCATCAAAAACATTTATTACCTGCTGCATTTATTCCATTTATTAAAAATACACTGACTGTTTGCAGAGGATTGTTTTTTCAGTGAAATGTCAGCACAGAGTTTTCTGCAGGGAGCCTCTGATCATCAGGATTTCTTTGTACTGTCCAATCAGGATCTGATTGTTTTATTGTGGTTTTCTTGATTCACAGCTCCGACCACTTCAAAACCAAACTGGACTCTGCGACCTTTCTCCACATCAGTCCCATCAGCCTCCACACTGAAGACAACACAGAGTTTAAGCTCCACTTCAGGAAGATCCAAACCTTCATCAGCCTCGCCTGAAACCACCGAGCAGTCTCAGCAGCAACAGACACCAGCTGCACGTCCAGGTACATTTACATCATTTAAAAGTCTTAACATTACCACTCTTTCTTTTCTTTTCTGTTAAAAGTCTCCTCATCTTCTACTTGATTGGATTTTAAGTGTACTTTTAAACAGTTTGATTCAAAGTTAGTTCAGGTTCAGTGAGTTTTTGTAACTAGAAACTGTACCTGCAGATTAATAAACTTTATATTATAATTTTAAAACATAAATTAAAGTCTGTACATGAACTGTGTTTATACAAGTGCAAGTACGTTGTATGCTTATATGTAGAAAACTCACATTTATTCTTGGTTTCACACCAGCTGCAACTCCAGGTACATTTACATAATTGAAAGTATTTTCAGAGCTCTTTCCAGATTCCCAAAACCACAATTCATCAATCATAAACCATCATTCTTCCATGCACTGCTCTGATCAAAGCTGACTGACAACACACACAAAACAATCAATACCATGTCAGGAAGTCATTTTCAGGTTTAACCTGTCAATTTTATAGTTAATAAACCTGTACAGCTCTGTCAGTCTCATCCATGCTTGTCTTATTTCTGTTCATGTGTGTTTCTACTGTAGATAGGTAGCATTTTTCAGAAGATGACATTGCCTGTCTTAATCTCACCTGCAAAGCCGATTGGGTGATTGTTTTTTGGAAGGAAGCCGTCATCAATGAGCAAAACATCAGACCTATTTGATTCCCCTTTAAGGATCAATATGAAAAAGTCCAAAATGTGCAGAAATCTCCCTGTGTCATCTTTAATGTTTAATGCAGTTTATATTATTGCTAAAATAAAGTTTCTTTAATTTACCAGTCTTATCATATAACATATTTTCCAGTACGTTCTCAGTGTAAATCCGACCTGTTCTACTCCTCAATCGATCACAGGTGTGCAGCTCTACGTGCGTCCGATTCTGACGGTCTTGATCATCGTATTGTCAGCGGCTGTGTTGATTTTCACCTTGAAGAGGAAACCCAAAGGTGAGGCAGCTACCTTTGGATTTGCTTTCCTCACTGCACTGAACTACACACACCACTTTGCTCTTGTGCCCGGACTTTCCTGCACAGAAATGTCAAGTTTATTCAAAATCCTCTCAAGTCTTTTTGGTATTCCTGAAACAGGGGACGTCAATGTTGTTGTGCTTCTTGTCCTTCTCTTCTGTCTGTTCATTTTTGTGCCCCCCCCCTCTCTGATTTACCCCCAGCTTGTCTTAGAAATGTTAACAAATGTTCAAATAAGCTGTGAAGCTTTTTAATTATGATGATGAGTCTCGAAGAGTATATGTTAAAATGAGTGGATTTCACAGGCTGCCACTCAAGTGCGGGCTCATGGAGGTGTTTCCATTAACATCTGATTAGAGGGTGCTAATATTTTTATTGTAAAACTCAACATCATGACACAGACTAGTCCCAATCGGTTGACCTCATCCCAGATTAAAATTTTTAGATGGTATGTTTAGTAGTTTTCAAGCAATGAAATGCAAAAATGTTAATGCTAACACCAGCACTGATGTGTTTCATCACAGTAGTTTTTAAATTTATCATTAGCCTAATCTGCTTAAAATAGTTTTTTAGACACAAAGAAACACAAATGGCCCTTTTCCACTAGTACATACTCGGCTCGACTCGACTCGACTCGCCTCGGTTTGTATGCGTTTCCATTACGTGTTAGTACCTGGTACCAGGTACTTTAGTCGTAGTAGTTCCTACTCGGCCGGGGTTCCAAGCGAGCAGAAGTCGAGCAGAAAATGTGGACGATCGCGTCGGCAGACGCGGCAGGCCACTGATTGGCCAGGGCCTGACATCACTAGATGCGTCTGGAGAGCGACTCGTTCATAAGAGACAGAAATCAACACCTGCGGAGCAACGACGAGGTGCAGACATTTCTTTGTCTGGTGGCCTCCATTGCTCCGTAGTCGTTTTGTGTTTGTGTCGCATAACAAATGAGCGTCGCTGGAGTTTCGGCCGTTGGCTTTTACCACGGACGACCCCACCCACGCTGAGGTGGTACTCTATTGTAATGGAAAAGCGACCGAAACTGAGTCGAGTCGAGTCGAGGCCGGAGCCGAGTAGGTACTAGTGGAAAAGGGCCAAAAGAGAAATGTGCAAAAAGACTTTTAGTTCCTTGTTTACTTCCTGTTAGTTATTGGTTTGGTGTAAAAGGGCTCTGTGTGTCTCTTTGAGTGGACCTCATCTTGTGATGTTTTTCAGAAGCTCCTGTGGAACCTGAGTACGTGAATGTCGCAGAGGTGAGTATAAGTCAGTTTGGGACGTCTCAGCATCATTAATGTTGATGAAACCAGCTGATATGGATCCAAATCAAACCTCTGTTCTCTTCCTGCAGGCCGACCGAGTGTTAGAGGAGATCAGAGAGGACAGACAGAGCAGATCTCCTCCTGTAGAAACATCTACAGTTTGATCTTGTGCCACTTACACCGAAACAAATGGAGCTGAAACCAAAGATGACTACAGCTTTGTCACTGCAGCCAGTCCTCAGAACAAAGTAAGAAAAACTGTGGGAGGATTTGAAGTTTGGATTCAGAAAACAGCATCTTCAGACTTCATTAGTTACTGACTTTATTGTACAGAAGAGAAAATATTTTGTCAGTGAGATGATTGTGGTGATGTCTTCCAGGTTTTTACTTAAAAACATTAAAATAGATCATCAGAGTTGGAGAAAGTTTCTTAAGAGCAACTTGGTGCCTTTTTAGCAAACAGGAACCAGGCCAGTGTCATCATATATATCTATATATCTTTATACCATCAGCTTCTTCCGTTGTTTTCAGGAGGAAGACTTCAGACTGAATGTTTCAGTGTGAGCAAAGAGAGGGAGGAGAGAGAAAAGGAGCTGCATTCATATCCAAATATTTGATTACATATTAACCAGTACATCAAGATAAAACCCAGTAAACAGTTTATATGATGCAGCACACGCTGAAGGGATGCTCACAGTTTGTAACAAAACAGGCTTCCTGCGTTTGAGCATATGAAGGGCTGTTATTTGGACTGGCTTTATTGGCTTTGTTTAAAACAAAGTGCACTGAAACAGGAGGCGGTGGCTGAGGTTTTTGAAGTTTTTAATGCAACAGACTCTTCAGCTCACCGTGTGTGAGGCAGCGTGCTGTTTTTAAAAACGCTCTTGACCAGTATTTTTTTTATCTGAGGTAACAGAGTTATTACAGATTGTCAATTGTCAAAATTCAGGTCTCTATTTATTCATTATTCCCACACTTTATGAGAAGTTTCAAGAGTTTTTTTTATTCTTATATTTACATGGGAAAGAGTTTGAATCCCATTATTCTCTATACAAGGCTCGGTTTGATTTGTTGCTATGGTGCCCCTTTGTGGTGTCATGTGATGTCATGACGTAGGAGATATACGGAGGTCAGGTAATAATAAAATGTGGTTGTTCAGTCCACAGCGGCGTCCGAGTCATATTATATACAGCATTTTACATGATGTCAGAATAAATTGACAAAAGATGGAGAGAAAAGAAAAAAAAACACGTCGGAGATGTCACAGTTACAGCCACCGTCAAGTTTGAGCGTACAAGGTAACCTTGCGGAAAACTGGAGAATATGGATCCCGAAGTTTGAACTGTTTAGCACTGCCAGTGGGGTTGCTGAAAAGACAGAGAAGGTGCAGTGTGCCACGTTTCTGCATGTAGCAGGCGAAGAAGCAATTAAAGTTTGCAACACATTTGTTTCCACGATGATGAGAAGGATAAAATTGAGGTGATGAAGAAAAAGTTCCAAAACAGTAACAGTAAAAACAGTGAAAACAGCCAAGAGAGACAGAACAGCCAAGAGCAAGACAAAGCCTGTTCCAAATGATGATCAAAACGAAATCAACTGCAACAGATGTGGTTACAAGCATGCAAAGATGTCCAGCTTTTGGTCAAACCTGTAAATTATGCCACAAAAGAAACCATTTTGCAAAAATGTGCAACTCACAGGGGTGCACAAGAAAAATGCATGCTGTGGAACAGTGTGATGGCAGCAGTGACATGTTCATTGGCACGGTGGAAGTGGAACACTGTTGTGCATTAAAAATATTGAAAATGCAGGGGTAGAGGATGAAGATGACTGGACTCAGGATCTGATAATAAACAGGAAAAATGTGACATTCAAGCTTGACACTGGAGCAAAGTGCAACGTAATGTCAGCAGAAACATTCAACTCGCTTGTTGCATATTTTGGCCACAAGACAGCGCCATTGGGCAACAAAGCACTCACTTGTCTGTACAAAGGGCAAAAACACAAGATAGAGTTTGAGATAGTGCAGCAGCACTTTCCGGCCATGCTAGGCAAAGCAACTTGCATCAAGCTAGGCTTGGTGAAGCGAATCTATGGTATTAGAAATGACAATGACATTCTAAAAGACTTTGATGACTTGTTTTCTGGTTTAGGATGTCTACCAGGAAAACACCACATCCAAATTGATCCAGGTGTCGCACCAATCATGCATGCCCCGAGAAAAATTCCAGTGGCCACAGAGAAAAAGACGAGGATATGCTTGGATCCACAAGATCTAAACCGTGCCATCAAAAGAGAGCACTATCCGCTGCTTACAGTTGAAGAGGTGGTTTCCTGCATGCCTAATGCGAAGTTCTTCTCAGTACGTGATGCAAATCAAGGTTTCTGGCAGATCAGGCTGGATGAAGAAAGTTCCAAGTTGTGCACATTCAACACACCTATAGGGAGATATCGCTTCCTACGTCTAGCCTTTGGGATTTCCTCCGCGTCTGAGGTATTCCAGAGATCCGTGGCACAAATGATCGAAGGCTTGGACGGGGTAGTCAATATCATTGATGATCTGCTGGTATGGGGTGACACAATTGAGGAACATGATCAAAGACTGAGGAAGCTCCTAGAGTGAGTGCGTGAGTACAACCTAAAACTGAACAGAAATAAATGCAAGATCAGAACCACAGAGATCAAGTTCATAGGTCATGTACTCAGTGCTGCTGGGCTAAAACCAGATGATGAAAAAGTCAGGGCTGTGGTACAGCTGTCACCACCAGAAGACAAACAGGAGCTATTAATGGGCATGATACAGTATCTTGCCAAGTTCATTCCCAACTTATCAGAGGTCAGCGCTCCACTCCGAAAGCTGCTAGAGAGCAACACTGAATGGCACTGGGAAGTGGAACAAAAGAACAGTTTTGACACATTGAAGCAGCTGGTTACCAATGCACCAATGCTCAAGTTCTATGATGTCAAGAAGCCAGTGACGTTATCGGTGGATGCTAGCTCAGAAGGAATAGGAGCTGTTATACTGCAGGATGGGAGGCCTGTGGCATATGGATCACGAGCACTTATGGACTGTCAACGCCGATATGCTCAAATTGAGAAAGAATTACTCGCCATAGTTTATGGGTGTGAGAAATTCCACCAATATGTATATGGCAGAGAAATCCAGGTTGAGAGTGATCATAAACCACACGAGAGCATCTTCAAAAGGCCACTCCACCAGGCTCCTATGTAACTGCAAAGGATGCTGCTAAGGCTACAGAGGTACACTCTCAATGTCTCACATAAGCCAGGAAAGGAGCTACACATTGCTGATGCTTTGAGCCGTGCCTACCTCCAAGAGCAACAAGAGGAGTTGTTAGGAGAAGAGCTGGAGGTCAACGGGGTCACACCTCAACTACCCAGTTGATCATGTTCAAGAAAGCGACAACAGATGATCCTGAAATGCAAATGCTCAGAGACATTACAATAAATGGATGGCCAAAAGAAAGAGAGGATGTTCCAAAGGAAATGCAAAAATACTGGACCTTCAAAAAGGAAATCAGCTATGTATCAGGACTGATGTTCAAAAATGCTAAACTCATTGTACCAAACCAGATGAGACAGGAAATGCTCAACAGGATTCATGAGTCACACCTGGACATAGTGAAATGTAAAGAAAGAGCAAGGGACATTCTCTACTGGCCAGGTATGTCAACTCAGATAGAGGACGCTGTGTCTCAGTGTGCAGTTTGTAATGAAAACAACAGCAATCCAAGAGAGTCTATGCTTCCCCACACATTACCAGGAAGGCCATGGGAGAATATCGATACAGATCTGTTTCACTACGATGGTGCAGAGTATCTGCTTTGTGTGGACTATTATTCCAAATATCCTGAGATCACCAAGCTAAGTGACACAACCAGTCGAGGTGTCATTACTGCACTGAAATCGACACTTACCAGACATGGGATTCCAGATATTGTCATTAGCGACAATTGGTCCGCAGTATTCCAGTGGTGAGTTTAAGGCATTTTCAGAAAGCTGGGAATTTCAACATGTCACTTCCAGTCCAGGATATACTCAGTCTAAAGGACAAGTAGAGAGAACGGTACAAACTGTCAAGAACATGTTCAAAAAGGCACAGCGCAGCAATGGTGATCCTTCCATTGCTCTGTTTGAGTACCGCAACACACCAATTGAGGGTGTGGGGTTCTCTCCTGCGCAGCTATTAATGGGACGTTGTCTGAAGTCCAAACTGCCAACATCCACCACTCTACTAATTCCTGAAGGCAGAGCTGAAGTATGTGAGAAGCAAAAGTACAAGTAGCTAAAGCAAAAGAGCTACTATGACAGACACACATGGCAGCTGCCTGATCTGCAAACAGGTGAAAACGTCAGAATACAGAAAGGAGACACGTGGCAGCTAGCTGTGGTTGTGAACAAACATCAGCAACCAAAATCCTTCATTGTTCGTACGACAGATGGAAACGTCTACAGGAGGAACAGGAAACATCTACTGAAGACGGGAGAGAGAGAGTTTCCACCTACAGATGCACATGACTATTTCACCTACTCGGGCATTGAAACAAAGGCTCTACATGGTCTGGCACCATAATATCTTAATGAATTGATAACTCAGCTTATAAACTGGTTAAACTGATTAAAGTGGTTAAAGTGGTTAAAGTGGTTAATGTGAATACTCTTATGTCCTGTAAAGTGCATGTTACTGCCGGAGCCCCGGTCCTCTTTGTTCTCTCCAGTCTTGCAGGTTCCTCACTGATTCTGGTTGTGGTCCATCTGTCTGAGGTTCACTGGCCTGGTGGGGACATGATCTGTGTCTGTGTTGTGGAGAGAAGGTCGAGTGGCCCAGAGTGGCCCAGAGCTCCATATGAGGACATCTAGAGATGCACCTGGACTCACAGACTCATTTCCATTACCTGTGATACCTTCACACATGGACTAAACCAATGAACTCAGTATAGCTACAGTTTATTACGACCCATGTTTAACTTCATATATGACTTGATTGATTATGATGTTCTCTGTACATGTGGCATCTATTGCACGTCTGTCTGTCCCAGGGAGAGGGATCCCTCATCTGTGGCTCTTCCTCAGGTTTCTTCTTTTTCCTGACCCGGTTTGAGGGTCTAAGGACAGAGGGTGTCACAACTGTACAGATTGTAAAGTCCCTCAGAGGCAAACGATGTTTGTGATTTTGGGCTTTAAATAAATACATTTGATTTGATTTGAAGAGTGATGCAGACTGCAAGGGCACAGAGGTCACTTCAGAGGCTGACACTGTTGCAGGACCAGTGCAATCACAGCTGTATCACACGAGGTCTGGGAGACAAGTCAAGCTTTCAGCGAGATACAGAGACTAGACATATGCACTACTATCACATAGTTTGAGTTGAAAATGTTACAGTTTCTAAGGTGTCAGAAAAATGAAAGAAAAAAAAGATGTTTTAGTTTGTGTTAGCAAGAGGAAGTACACTACAGCAGTATTGTGAAGTACACAGTACACAACACAAGAAGGTAAGTTTTTTTTGTTTATTGTTAGTGTTTGAACTGTTTGAAAGACAAGTTTAGAAACAGTATTTCGGTTATTAACAGTGTTGTAATAAAAAAAAAAACTTAAGAAGGGGATGTAATATATTCTGTGCATGTTGGTAGCGTCTGTGTGTGTGACGTCATGACGTAGGAGACATACGGAAGTCGGGCAGTAATAAACGCGGTTGTTCAGACTGCAGCGTGTTACAGCGGCGGTTGCTATAGAGACCGGGAGCCGTCAGCTACGGTCTGCACGGTGAACAGCTCCGTGATTTGTCTCAAATACTAAGTTTTAAATCTGATTTTGTGAGAATTTTGCATATTTATTGTTTGCTCGAGTCTTTTTAAGTCTGTTAATGTAGCGGCTAGCTTCTGTGCTCCCGCGCTAGCGTTACCATGGTAACTACTGTGGAGTTAAGGCAAAATGGCGGCCGCTCCGTTTCAGCTGTATTTTATATTAATGTGAAGGGAGAAGCTGTTTCCTTCACCAACACCAACCACATTTAAGTTTCGTGAACAGGTAAGTTGTATTTTTATATGAATGGTGTAATAGTGTTTAATATGTACTGGAAAAGCCTTTGCATACAATTGTTGTATTTGTGGTGCACACCAAAATTTGGGTGACCACTTTTGTTGGTATTTAATTTAATCTGGTGAACAGTTTTTTTAAAATCATTATTTATTTACTTTTTCCGCTAAGATCTTATCTTTTCCCTAATAATTTGGGGTGGCAGCCATGTTAATTTATTTTTATTATGTAAAGTGAAAAGAAATAACTATAAGCAGCATACAGGTGGAACTTTTGGCACGGGAATAGTTGCACCGCGGGTGGTCTAAGGGGGGGGGAGCTTCCGCCCACACCTCAGACGTAAAATGGATGGCAAGCTGAACGCTCCGTGTCTTCATTGCTGCTGAACTTTTCTGTATTTTACAGGTTAGTAATTGGGTAAAATTTCCACCGTCAAATCTTTAAAACCTATCTTCAATTGGGGAAGTGTTATAAAAATATTGTGATACCATTTCTTTTAGCAGCTTTGTTAAATTTGAAATTGTTGAAATATCGCGGGTGTGTAACGCGGTAATTTTGGGCGCCATTGTACGAGCAGGAATTGTGCCGCGGGAATTTGGTTTCTATTACCGTAATAAGCAGGTCGCCAGGTTGAAGTAATATTTATTTTGCACAATGTTTTCATTTTGGCCCAGATATATTTGTTTATGTAAAATTTGTACATTGTTCAGTGCCTTATACCTTAGGACAGCTAACTATAAAATGTTACTATGACATATATATGTGTTTGAAAATGTTTATATTTCTTTACGAGTGAGAGATGTGGTGAAATTGTGTGTATAAATCCAGAACCATTACAAACTAGGTGTTTGCTTAATGTACAGTTTAATAGTACTGTAACTTGAACTACATTATTACAGTAGTTTTGCTTCACATGTAAATAAGTGTATTAGAAATTTGTTTGAAAATGAGGTGACGTAGAGTAATTGGATTCATGGATGTTTGATGCACTTTGAAGCCACTGTTGATATTGTTGTTTTATGTTGAATCTAGAAATATGACGTAAAATGGATGGCAAACTGAACGCTCCGTGTCTTCCTTGCTGCTGAACTTTTCTGTATTTTACAGATCTATCTTTGTTGCTGTGGTCCCCAACATCTGGGACCCGTAACATATTTTTGTAATATAGGGAAGAAATTACTTCAGGGATTATACTGTACCATTTCTCACCACATGGAGCTTGCAGACAGAAAGATGCAACAACTGTTTTATTTTGTTTTAATAGAGAAAGGATTCAGGACTAAAAAATGAACAAAGAAGACTTAATAAGACTGATGTTTTTTAGCAGTGTAGATGTACTGTTGTTTTCAAGATTCAAGAATTTATTGTCATTACACAACAATTTACATCAGCAATCATTGGTAATGAAATTCTTAAAGTCCCAGGCTCTCCTAACAATGCTAAAAGAATATTAACAGCAAGAGGCTGTCAACAAGAAAAGTAAAAAAAGATAATTTAGAAAATAAAAATATAAAATAAAATTAAAGATAAATAATAAACTAGAGTAATAAAATAAGTAAAGACCTTAAAATATAAGTTATACAAATAAAATATAAACTGTAAATGTAAACTAAGTATTATAAGTAACATATATACAATGAGATATATATACAGTACAACAGAAGTGGTGGAGTTGTTAAAAAGTGATGGTGCTGTGGACAGAGTTTAAGAGTCTTATGGCCTGCGGGATGAAGCTTCCCTGAGCCTGGTGGTTCAGCTCGAATGCTGCAGAACCGTCGGCCAGACGGCAGCAGGCAGAACAGTTTGTAGCTGGGTGACTGGGGTCCTTAATGATTTTGGTGGCCTTCCTCCTACACCTGCTGGGTGTAGAGGTCCTCCATGGATGGCAGCTCCGTCCTGGTGATGTGCTGAGCAGCTTTCACCACCCTCTGTAGAGCCTTACGGTTGAGGGCGGTGCAGCTGCCTGTACCAGGCGGTGATGCAGCCAGTCAGGATCCTCTCTATGGGTCACCTGTAGAAGCTGCAGAGTATCCTTGAGTCCATGTTGAGCCTCCGCAGCCTGCGGAGGAAGAAGAGCCGCTGTCTGGCTGACTTTGTGATGAAGTCAGTGTGATGAGTCCAGGTGAGGTCCTCACTGATGTGAACCCCGAGGAACCTGAAGCTGTTGACTCTCTCCACCGTAGTCCCGTTGATGGAGAGGGGGGCGTGTTCCTCTCTCTGCCTCCTCCTGAAGTCCACCATCAGCTCCTTAGTTTTGCTGACGTTGAGATGGAGGTTGTTGTCCTGGCACCAAGATGTCAGGGCTCTGACCTCCTCTCTGTAGGCCGTCTCGTAAATCGTCGCCGGTGATCAGGCCAATGACGGTCGTGTCGTGTCGTCAGCAAATTTGACGATGGTGTTGGAGCTGTTGGGTGGCCACGTAGTCATGTGTGAACAGGGAGTACAGCAGAGGGCTGAGCACACAGCCCTGGGGGGCGCCGGTGTTCAGAGTCAGGGTGGAGGATGTGGTGCTGCCCATCCGCACAGCCTGGGGTCTGCCCATCAGGAAGTTCAGGATCCAGTCACAGAGGGCGCTGTTGAGCCCGAGGTCTCTGAGCTTGGTGACGAGCTTGGAGGGACACGATGGTGTTGAACGCTGAGCTGTAGTCAATCAACAGCATCTCACATATGTGTCCCTCTGGTCCAGGTGGGAGAGGGCAGTGTGGAGGGTGAGGGCGAGGGTGATGGCATCTTCAGTTGACCTGTTGGGCCTGTAGGCAAACTGAAGTGGGTCCAGTGAGTCCGGGATGGAAGAAGGTGATGAATGATTTGACTAAGGCGCTCAAAGCACTTCATGATGGTGGAGGTGAGTGCTACTGGGCGGTCGTCATTCAGGCAGAGGATTTTGGTTTTCTTGGGGACAGGGACAATGATGGTCTCCTTGAAGCATGTGGGGACTACAGACTGGAGCAGTGACATGTTGAAAATGTCTGCAAAGACGTCTGCCAGCTGATCTGCACACACCTTGAGAGCTCAGCCGGGGATGCCGTCAGGTCCAGGAGCCTTACGTGTGTTAATCCGTTTTAAAGTTCTGCACACGTCTGCCCTGGATATCACAGGTGGGCAGTGGTCCTCCTGAGCCTTTTGCACCTCCACAGCTGGAGAGGTGCTCTCAAAGCGGGCATAAAAAGTGTTCAGCTCGCATCAGGCAGAGATGCAGACATCACCTCAGCACTGCTGATCTTCTTTTTGTAGTCCGTCAGAGTTTTTAAGTCCAGCCCACATGCTCCTGGTTTTGGAGCCCTTGTAATCAGACTCCACTTTCTCCCTGTACTGTCTCTTTGTGCTGTTGATGGCTCTCCGGAGCGCATCTGTGTATGTGTTTATGTCTGTGTCCTTAAAACACACACCACTCCGTCGTGCTGAAGCAGTCGCGCAGAGCCGAGTCTGATTGGTCGGACCACTGCTGAATGGTCCGTGTCACCGGTCCGTGTCACCGGTCCGTCACGCTTCAATTTCTTCCTATAGGAAGGCAGCAGCAGAAGATTTTCCGAAAGGAGAGCAGGGGAGGGACTTGTACGTGTCCGCGTAAGGGGTGTAAACATGATCGAGTGTGTTCTCACCACGCGTAGGACAGCTGATGTGTTGGTAATATCTCTGCAGGACTTTCCTCAGGTTGGCGCTTTTGTTAAGAGTCCCCGGCTACAATAAACACAGCCTCCGTTATTACCTCCCTCAGGAGGTAATAAGGCCAGCATCTGATCATGAGGTGCTCCAGGTCCGGAGAACAGCCCGTAGAAATAATCTCCTACATCTGAGCACCACTTGTTGTTCACCATGAAGCAGACACCTCCTCCCTTGCTCTTCCCTGAATTCAATTAATTGTCCGGTCCTCCGGTCCTGTCGGTGGATGGAGAAAGTCCCTCGGGAACAATGGCGGAGTCCGGGATCGAAGGGGTCGAGCCAAGTTTCCGTGAAAACCAAAACGTTACAGTTTTTAATGTCCCGTTGAAACGCCATCCTGCTCCGGAGTTCATCCAGCTTGTTATCCAGGGACTGAACATTAGCCAGAAGAATACTCGGTAGAGGAGGCCGGTTTTCACGTTTCCTCAGCCGGACTAGGACTCCGGCCCGCGACCCTTTCTTTTCCTCCTCCTCCTCTGCTCAGGTTCAACAACAGGTAGGCTCCGCCATGGAAATTCCCTGTTGTACCGACCTAATGTGTAGAAGTTTTCTCTATCATATTGTATGATAGGGCTCTCTTTAGCAGGTTGCACAACTTAGGAGAAGAAATAAATAACAAAATAGTGCAAAAAAACAGCAAAGTTGAGGGGAGAGCTCGAGACACGGCAGCCATTCTCGGCACCATCTTGTTAACAGTAGTGTAAATGTCGTTTGATCCCGAGTTTTCCCCTGTACAGGTGGAACTGGACCAGCTCTTTGTTTAAAGGGTCCGACCCTCAATAATCTATCGGTATTACCTAGTAGTCTATATTGAGGATATTTTAGGCTGGTGTCGAGGAGATTTGCCTAGCTTCTCACTGCCTGCTTCCTCCAACCTAGCACCAGGCCGAATAGCCTTTGAGGCCAGTACCAACTTGGCCACGCCCATTTACGGCAGCTCCCCCCTAAGTGACCCTGGCACTTGGTGTAGTTACTAGGAATGATTTTAGAGACCCAGACTGCAGGTCCCAAGGATTGGTTAATTTAATTGGCCAGAGTAATCAATGAGAAGTATTAAAGATGACAACACACCTGATACCCCAATATTACCAATCCTAATAAAATTTATAAATCCAGTGTCCACGTAATATACTTTAACTGCAGTTCATGACTTTATTGCAAAATTATGATTTCATAAAATTAAGTTGTTAGAAAATATTATTTAAAAACCTGAGATTCAGTGATTAAATGTCCATCAAATAAACCTCAATTTAGAAGCTGTGTGAAGAATGTCCAAGTTGCAGAGAAAAAGAGAAGAATTGCATGGCCATTGCAGTTCCTCTTTTCAGCCAAATTGTGGAATCCTGTAGAAAATCTTGACCTTGTACAAAGTCCAAAATGTTCTTGTGAGTCCACAGCCCTGAGAGTGGATGAGCAAAAGAATATCCAGACTTCAATTCAAAGTTCTTCAGCTGTGTGGCAATGGATAATCTTCGTTCGGCCGATCCTCAATGTTCAGTTGAAGTCAATCTGGGAATTCCTTGGTGTTGAAATTGTTGCTCAGAACTCTTCCTCTTGTAATATGTTTTTCTGCCTAAACCATTGGTTATACCCGCTGGCCAAGTTAACTTCCCTTTTCTCCTATTTTGGCTTAAGATGACTTCATTGTTACAAGATTATTGCAACACACAAATCAACAGCTTGACACTCATCACTCATTATCCTGATCATTCTTATTTCATGACATTACTTATATTATTTCATTGGTATGTCAAAAATTCCAAAATCAGATATTCAATCACTTCATCATCTTTACTTCTTAAATCATCATAAGTAATCAACACTCTGTTCATGCCTATTATATGGATTATGTTACTCTGCCTAGGTGGAAAGCACCTCAGTGTCTAATCTTGTTTAGATGGAAGGTACCTTGCTGCCCTGTGAGGCCTGATGTGATATCAGTGGCAGAGAGGGATTCTCAACCTTACTTGACAATGTATATTTTTTACATTAAAGCTGCTTTAAAGCAAAAACAAGCCTCGTTTTACTGCAGATAATGTAAAAGGACACGTAGATGGGAGGAGAGTTTAGTGGGTGTTGTTTGAAGGACTCATCATTTAGAGAAGTGAGTCGTCTGTGGTTTGCCAGTGAAGAAGAAAGACTGGCAGCTTAAAACCATCAGAGCCTCCAACATGAAAATCCCTCACACTTTCATCTGCTTCTTCCTCAGTGAGTTTTTCTGTTTATGTCCTTCTCTCTCTTCATCATGTAGGTTTTATTTGTTGTAGTCAGTAAGCTCAAATGTTTAACAGAGCATTTGTTTGTCATCTCTCATCAGTCTTGCTTCATTTTAGTTCTCTGTTGTTGGTTTCTGTATCTGGAAAAATATTTAGAACTGTTAAATTCTTTTCAAATGTTCTTTTTTATATTTTATAGTGTCCTGTGCAAAATGAATATGATGAATAGATTAGCAAAAACTTTTTCACAGGTTTTCCAATAATTTCCTTGGACCCTCCCTGTAGTGTATCAAAATAATATTTTTAGTAAAAATTATGGGATGAATAAAAACACCCTCCCTCAAGCAGAAATTCAAAACAGTCCTCCTTCAGATTGTAGTTCGGCTGGTTAAACTTGGCAGCTCTTGTTGTTACAGATCTGTTAGTTATCGTCAGACTACAGTGTCTTACAGAAATATTGTAAGTATTGATTGTTCCTCTTTTCAACAGCACTGCAGGACAGACTCACTGGTCTCATCAATTGCAGAAAACCTCGACCGTACAGGAACTGAAGGAGGAAACATCACAATTAACTGCTCCTTCAGTGTTTATGGAACAAAGAGGATCTTCTGTAAGAACGACTGTGAAAAAAAAGACATCTTTGTTGAAACGGATATAAACAGAGCTCAGAATGGCAGATACAGCATTGAATATAAAGAAGAAACTTATCCATTATATTCCACACATGTGTATGTGAGCATCACAAATCTGACAAAGGCTGACTCTGGACGGTACAGATGTGCTTTGGAGAGAAATGTGGCTCCACATTTATATAAGGAGTTTTACATCAGAGTTAAAGATGGTGAGTTTCATTCAGCAAAAACATTTATTAGCTGCTGCATTTATTTCATTTATTAAAAATACATCAGGATTTCTTTGTACTGTCCAATCAGGATCTGATTGTTTTATTGTGGTTTTCTTGTTTCACAGCTCCGACCACTTCAAAACCAAACTGGACTCTGCGACCTTTCTCCACATCAGTCCCATCAGCCTCCACACTGAAGACAACACAGAGTTTAAGCTTCACTTCAGGAAGATCCAAACCTTCATCAGCCTCGCCTGAAACCACCGAGCAGACTCAGCAGCAACAGACACCAGCTGCACGTCCAGGTACATTTACATCATTTAAAAAGACTCAACATTACCACTCTCTTTCTCCTCATCTTCTACTTGATTGGATTTTAAGTGTATTTTTAAACAGTTTGATTCAAAGTTAGTTCAGTTTCAGTGAGTTTTTGTAACTAGAAACTGTACCTGCAGATTAATAAACTTTACATGCTGATTTAAAACATAAATTAAAGTCTGTACATGAACTGTGTTTATACAAGTGCATGTACGTTGTATGCTTATATGTAGAAAACTTACATTTATTCTTGGTTTCACACCAGTTGCAGCTCCAGGTACATTTACATAATTGAAAGTATTTTCAGAGTTTAGAACTTGACTTACAACTTCACTAAACAGTTAAAGTAAGATATGTTGACTTCTTCCAACTTTACTTTGAGCTGCATTAATCAGAGCTCTTTCCAAAACCACAAAAAAATCAATCATAAACCATCATTCTTCCATGCACTGCTCTGATCAAAGCTGACTGACAACACACACAAAACAATCAATACCATGTCAGGAAGTCATTTTCAGGTTTAACCTGTCAATTTTATAGTTAATAAACCTGTACAGCTCTGTCAGTCTCATCCATGCTTGTCTTATTTCTGTTCATGTGTGTTTCTACTGTAGATAGGTAGCATTTTCAGAAGATGACATTGCCTGTCTTAATCTCACCTGCAAAGCCGATTGGGTGATTATTTTTTGGAAGGAAGCGGTCATCAATGAGCAAAACATCAGACCTATTTGATTCCCCTTTAAGGATCAATATGAAAAAGAAAGAAATCTCCCTGTGTCACCTTTAATGTTTAATGCAATTTATATTATTGCTAAAATAAAGTTCTTTAATTTACCAGTCTTATCATGTAACATATTTTCCAGTACGCTCTGTGTAAATCCGACCTGTTCTACTCCTGAATCGATCACAGGTGTGCAGCTCTACGTGCGTCCGATTCTGACGGTCTTGATCATCGTATTGTCAGCGACTGTGTTGATTTTCACCTTGAAGAGGAAACCCAAAGGTGAGGCAGCTACCTTTGGATTTGCTCGCTTTCCTCACTGCACTGAACTACACACACCACTTTGCTCTTGTGCCCGGACTTTCCTGCACAGAAATGTCAAGTTTATTCAAAATCCTCTCAAGTCTTTTTGGTATTCCTGAAACAGGGGACGTCAATGTTGTTGTGCTTCTTGTCCTTCTCTTCTGTCTGTTCATTTTTGTGCCCCCCCCCTCTCTGATTTACCCCCAGCTTGTCTTAGAAATGTTAACAAATGTTCAAATAAGCTGTGAAGCTTTTTAATTATGATGATGAGTCTCGAAGAGTATATGTTAAAATGAGTGGATTTCACAGGCTGCCACTCAAGTGCGGGCTCATGGAGGTGTTTCCATTAACATCTGATTAGAGGGTGCTAATATTTCTATTGTATAACTCAATATCGTGACACAGACTAGTCCCAATCGGTTGACCTCATCTCAGATTTAAAGTTTTAGATGGCATGTTTAGTAGTTTTCAAGCAATAAAATGCCAGATTTTATAAATTTGGTAAGAAATGTTAATGCTAACACCAGCACTGATGTGTTTCATCACAGTAGTTTTTAAATTTATCATTAGTCTAATCTGCCTAAAATGTTTTTTTAGATGCAGCAGAAACAAAGAGAAATGTGCAAAAAGACTTTTAGTTCCTTGTTTACTTCCTGTTAGTTATTGGTTTGGTGTAAAAGGGCTCTGTGTGTCTCTTTGAGTGGACCTCATCTTCTGATGTTTTTCAGAAGCTCCTGTGGAACCTGAGTACGTGAATGTCGCAGAGGTGAGTATAAGTCAGTTTGGGACGTCTCAGCATCATTAATGTTGATGAAACCAGCTGATATGGATCCAAATCAAACCTCTGTTCTCTTCCTGCAGGCGACCGAGTGTTAGAGGAGATCAGAGAGGACAGACAGAGCAGATCTCCTCCTGTAGAAATATCTACAGTTTACACTTGTGCCAAATACACAGAAACAAATGGAGCTGAAACCACAGACGACTACAGCTTTGTCACTGCAGCCAGTCCTCAGAACAAAGTAAGAAAAACTGTGGGAGGATTTGAAATTTGGATTCACAAAACAGCATCTTCAGACTTCACTTGACTAGTTAAAGACTTCATTGAACAGAAGAGGACATGCAGTAGCAGATTTGCTTCTTTAAGAAATAGGAATCAGGCTGGTTAATGATCATATTTCTATGATTTTGAGGAAGAAGTCTTCTTACTCAATATTCACGTTAGACGGGAACATGTGCTGCACAAAATTCACAAATTTAGTTCCATATTATGACAGATTTAGAGTTGAAACCCTGTAAACTGTTCACATGAAGCAGCACACATAAATTAAGTAGTTTTATAACGACATTCTTACAAATATTAGATATTACTGCACTCTGTTTTTGACTGTTTAATGTTTCCATTTCATCTGACCTGTATGATTCATATCTTAACGTTGTAACTGAATTTTAAGTTGCTAAACCTTCTTATACTAAATGATCAATATCTCTTACAGCAAAATACAGATCGTATATTCATAGCATAGATATTCAAATTTATGATAAACTCTGTATAGTTTTAGCATGTAAAAAAATGAAATAGAACAAAAAACTGTCATTTACACATCTTTAATGAAAAATAAACTTGACATGAATTGAACATTGGCAGTTTAAACAGTATATGGTCTTTATCTTTTACAAAATATTTTAAATAAATATCTTCAGCCACTAATCTCCCCTGAAACCAAACTGAAGTGTCAAACTCGACTATAAACAGCAGCTGTTCACAGTTTAGTTAATACGAGACACTTCACCTTACAAAAAATATTAAATATTCTTCTATTGTTGTGTAAGTTAATGTGTTTTTTTCATCTTTATCAGTACATGTGTTGTGAACAAAATGGCAACAACAAAACAAATGATATTCCCACAGATTAACTTAATGCGATGCAGCGAGACTCGTCCACATTGTCCATTAAAAAAGTCATAAAAACACACAAAAAGAAAATATTTAACTTAGAATGAAATTTAACCTAAAATATAAAAACAATAATCAAAAATGGAAGACAAACACTTGGTAAATATTTCCCTTTGCAGCCTTACAGGGCTCAAAAGAAGGAAAAAAATATTAATGAATAGAAAACAGTAAATATATGTGAGGTTTAAAGCAAAGAATGAAATAAATTCTGTGGCACATACAGGTAAACACACTGAGGAAGAGGATGATGATGATGAAGGTCAGCTGACAGAATAAAAGCTGCATAGAATCAACATGAGAAATCTCTAATGTAGAGAAGACGACTTTGGAAGATTGTGTGCTGTTTCTACTCTCGAGCAAAGTCTCATATTTGCCACGCTGTTCGTTCTCGTACGTCTTTTTAATGTCTTTAGTATTTCATCAGTGTGAAAAGAAAGGAAGCTTTGCTGTTAAGAAAGTAAACTTTTTTTCCTCTCCTGGATTTCACAAAGACAAACGTTTAAATATACGACTGTGCTCTGAAGTGTCTCAGTGCAAGTTGTGGATTCTTCCTGGCTGCTTTCATTCGAGCAGGAGAGAGTAAAATGAAAAAGAAAACAGAGCCCCAGATCTCGTCTTTAAAAGGTACCACGCCAGTGTTTTCTGCAACTTTTAGCTCCTTACTAACTACAAACTATATACATTTTATATTTCCATTAAGATTTTTCTCATGTATATTATTTAATATAAGTTTCCTTTAATGTGTTTTTTAAAGTCTTTCAACAAGCAGTTGAGCTGATTTTAATGAATCAGTTATTTAATTATAATCTTCAAATGATTAAAAAAAAAGTAATAGTGAGAAAATACTTGTAATAATTAAACAAATTCAGTGTTTTACATTTTAGAAGCTCAAACCAGCAAATATTGACCATTTATGCTTGAAAATTGGACTAAAACAGTTAATCACTGAACAAAATATTTCATAATAAATCGTCAATCAATTGATTAATCCATTAATCTTTTTTTTCCATTAATCTAATTACTTGTTAATTTTTCTCATTATTTTTACAATAATGTAGTTTAATTCCAGATCTTTGTGATTTGACGTCATTTGACACACTGGATGAAAACTGAGGAAAAATATGTATACATGCTACATGTTTTTTTTTTTTTTTAATGATCAGGAGTAATGATTTGTAGTAAATGGGCTAAACATGTAAAATCACTGGTATGGTACTTTTTAAACTGGTAATATTCAATATTTTTCTTATTGTCAACAAATCCCATTTAAAAAAAAAAAAAATTACTTGAATAGTACCATAGTGCTCAGTTGTTAATGTTGATTAATCCACCGCTAAAAATAGTTTAGTTGAACTGTTTTTGTCATGGAGTCTATTGACAGTAATAAAAACAGAATATCTCTGCCTTAATGCTTTGAAATCTGACATGACTGAAACCTGAATGTATCCCAAGGCCACATTTTTACTAAAACACATCAGCCTTTTCCTCAGGGTCACAGTCAGAGATAAATTTCTTATTACATTTTAGTTTGATTTAAGCAAATCTAAACCCGACTTGAACTCTAAAGCTTTTTGCATCAGAACGACCTCACTCCATGTCGGGACCCGTTAGCGTCGTTACGAGTGAAAACCATCAGCTTTCCTGCTCTGACATTCCAAATCCAGATTAATCCAGACTCAAAAATACAGCAAAGTCCCTTTAACACACGAGATAAAATCACATAAGGAACATTGATGTGAAACCTCAAAAACGAAGAATCGTATTTTAAATTCAAAACATTAGCTGAAATTGTTTTATCGCTGGATTCTTCACACAGAGGATTATTAGCAATAAATAAACTTCAGTGACTCGGTCAGTTTAACATACAATAATACAGTAACATACTTTATACAATTAGATTTTGTAGAAAAATATTATTACCCTTATTATTTAGTGATAAAATAAAGATTGTGAAGCAAAAAAGGCAAAGTGCTAAAACAACAGCGGCTGTACAGGGAGTGTTTGTGCCGTCGTCTTTTCCTCCGACATGCCTGTAACCAACGGTAACGGCTTTTAGTAGAAACTTAATTTTCTCACGACAGTTTTTATTGCAGTGCAGAGGAAAAACAGGCTCAAAACATACCATCAGAAGCCTCTGTTCGGTTAGATATTTGTCCCTTAATGGTGCAGTGAAAACAGAATAAATAAGGTTTTTCTAAAAGGTCTTTTTGGTAGTTGATGTTCCTTCACAGTGCAACAGAGTGAGATAGTCTGCAGCTACAGTGAGTTCCCTCCAAGAAAGGTGAAAAATGTCTCTTCAGTCCACCTTAAAAAGCTTCAGCATTGAAGCACAGTCAGTCATTACAGGCCTGTTGTACCGTACGTGAGCTGCTGTGTCCGTTTTAAAGCCGCCGTTGTTTATTTTCTCAATAAATTGTATCATTTGGTCTTTAAACTGTCCAAAAAAATGTTCTTTTAACATTTACACTGTTTTGTCCAACCAGCAGCCTGAAGCCAAAAGATATTCAGTTAAATATCATGGAAGACGAAGAAAATTAGAAGATCTTTCACATTTGAAGAGTTGGAGTCAATGAATTTGGGGTCTTTTTGACAGTTGATTAATTAACCAAGTGTTTTAGCTCTAGCATTTTAATAAAACATCTAATTTACAGATTAAAAGTGGGCAAAAGAACTCTACGTTTTTCATCTGAAGAGGCCTTTTGAAACGTGCTTTGTTGCTGTTATGATGTTTTACTCTAACAGACATGGACGGCGATATCCTCGAAGACCTTTGGCGGTCACAGGTATTGCTACAGCAGAGACAACAACATCACTGTGGGCTTCGTGTGTGGTCTGAATGATTTTCTGTGGCCTCCAGAGAAAATGACGACAACATGAGCGGTCCAAACACAGAAGAGATGATTAAGAGAGGTGAAGATGAGGTTGCTCTTTTGAATCCAAGGACGGAGAGAAAAGGACTACAGATCAGGCGCTCTCATAAAAAGGCACTTAAACATCTGAACTCCTCCGGTGTACCTTCTGACGACAAATGTCACGGCGTCCGGTGAACCTTCCCATCGTTTAAAAGTACGATCAAAGCAGTGAAGCGAGTGAGTGCCGACTACTTGGAAACAATGCGAGAGTTCAAACAACAATCTGACCACTGAAAACAGCGAGAGACTAAGATGCACAAGGAAGTAATGTCACCACAGAGCTCAGACTATTTCCCCTTACGCTTAAACTTCTACAGAAGTACGAGGATGTTGGCCTTTCGTTACAGATGCTGAAAATACTCAGCACTTTTGACTGAAGATGACTTTAAAATGCAGGAAAATGATTGTAAGATGCACAAAACTCATGTCAGCACATTTTAAACTTAAATAAGAAGTCTCATTAAGTTAAATTTCTTCATCATCACAGTCTTTGGCCCACAATGTGTGATTTTGTTCATTTATGAGAACTTAATTTAATTTAACCTTAACTTGTCAGATAAAGTTGATTTGTTTTGTTTTTTTAAAAAGGCTGAGTGCGATCAGAACCAGGTTAGATTTCTAAAACAGACTACAGATTTTGCCTGTCTAATGTGATGGGGGATTAAATCCATAGTCCTTGTTTTTATGCAGAAATGTATTCCATAATTTATCTGAAGCTAACACAAGTTTGACGACTCAAGAGGATATCTTCAAGCGTAAGTTTTTTCAAAATAAAATTTCCTCTCTGTGTGTTTTCCCCTTTGACCACTGAAATGTTCAAATAGGCACAGAAATATTGTTCTAAGACAGATTTGGAAAAATGTGACGCTCTCCTTTTTAACAGTTTGAGGAGGGAGCAGGTGGTAAAACCTGAGAAGGGGGAACTTAAATGTGACCAAAATTATATAAAGCTGTGAAAGTTTGAAGAGAAAAGGAGCTTGTGAGCAAAACCCGACAGCCAAACATGAAAATCAGGTCTAAAAAAAAAAAAAAAAAAAAATCCTTTGAGAAAGACATGATTTTGAGTGTTGTGATGAATTTGACCTCCAGTGACTCTCGTCGTGCTGCTGAACCGTCGATCACAGTGTGTCGTCACTTTGGTGTTGGAGGGAGGAGGGCAGGATGGCGTTTCTCTCTGTTACTGTGCTGTCGGGCCTGCTGTCGTATCATCCATCACAGTGTGGATGACCTTTGGCGTCTCCGAGCCTCTGAGCCGAGCATTGAGGGGATCCGTCTGTCACAGTGTTGAGCTGGATGGTGCTGGGGGGTCGGTTATACCTACTGCTGCTGGACCAGCCGTCTGTAATGTGGCATGACTTTGCTCTCGGGGAGGTAGAGCGCCATCTCCAGGGCGACTAGGATGGTGAACTCAAACGATATCAGCTCCCTCCTGCTGATCCTGAAACGCTCCTCCAGCTTCTACAGAGACACAAACCAAAGCATGAGGGTAAGACAAAATGCTTTCTTTCTTGTATTATCTTATATTTTCTTAATTTAATAATTTTTAATAGTTTTGTCTTGCTGGCCGACATTTTTTTCCTAAAGCATCTCTTTGACATTTCTGACAAAATATGTGCGGATCTATCTGTGATAACTGACTGATAACGGAGGCCTAACGCTGTGGCTTTTGTGATTTAATGACGACGACACTGCTGAGGTTTGACAATGTCCGCTGTGTGTGAGGAGCAGCTCGGAGGCCCTGCAGGTCGTTTTCCACCTGCTCAGGTAGATCAGCATCCAAAACACCTGAGCAAGAGCAACATGATCTGACTGACAGGCAGAAGTACCCACCATGATCCGTGTGTGAGACTTACATCAATAAGGTGTTTGACCTCCTGTTTTTTGAGGTCACTGCTGATCTTAGCAGCCAATAGGATGCAGGCAGCTGACACCAACTTCCTGTAAAACAACAACAGTTTATGTGACAGGTTGTCGTTCTGCAGAGTGAAAGTAAAGTTAGTCTTTAGATGAAATGTATGTTAATGTTAACACTCCAACACTTGATAATTACTGAATCGTATATTTGTACCTCAGCAACTTTGAGTATTTCGAACCCAACAGTCACATAAAAAAAACAGGAAACCAAAATGTAACACATCAAGGTCAAAACAAAACCACATTATGCTGAAGTGGCTTCATTTGGTTTACACCAATAACATCTGATAGCTTTCACTTCAGTTTTGCTCGTCTCCCAGTGGGACATGTGCTGCGAACTGATAACAACTAAAGCTGGCTAGAAATGACTAATTGACCAACACAACCTGGAGTCACAGGTCTGTAACTTCATGGTAATTTGACTGCACACAAACCCACCCAGAAAAAAAAAAAAACTTTAAAAATAGTCCTCCAAGTTATTACGTTTTTCAAACAAAAACTTAAATTGTAGTTCAATTTGCGCATATCGATTCCCTTTTTCCTGTGGAGAGATCAAAGCTGAGTTTGGGAACAATAATTTCATGTCCTTTTCAAAAAGAGAGCATGAAATTAGTCAGGACATTTACAACAGAGACTTCATGCGGTTTCTCACCAGCCTGTAAACTAATTCATCAATAATTTATAGGATGTCTTGATAAATCGTACAAACAAAACTAACAGGACAGTGTTAAATGTTTTTATGCCTTTATGATAATATCTAAAAACAGACACAAGGGGGCGCCACTTCTACACCACACATCATGAACTCCACAGTTTAATACTCTTAACACCAAAATCTCTATTTTGTCAAGACAACATTGTTTTCCTGTTTTTTTTTTTTCTGTAATGTTTCTAACCACCAAATCTGCATTAACTGTTGTAAGAGATGCTCATGAGAAGATAACTAAACGCAGCCCCTCAGGGAATCAGTCTGCGTGAAACCACAGCAGATAAATGAACTGTGCACTGTGGCTCATTAATCAGCAGACCAGCCTGCACTGCTGGAAACTGTCACATAATTTCTGTATTCAGTGTGAACGAGCCTTCAAAACACAGCGTGAAGATTTGTGTGAGAGGGGCAGAGGCCTTTTAAGAGCAAAATAAAAAGCATATGAGGATGAGATGATAAAGTACCTGTTCTGTTTGTTGAGTCGACCCTGCAGCACCAGCTTCTCAAAGTAGACGAACGCCATCGCGATGGTGACGGGCTGCAAGCCGCAATCCTCTCCGATGACTCTCATCTCTCTCTTCAGACTGACAGAGACAGTTTTTTAAATGATATAATGCTTTACAGTGAGTACAAATGAAGGAAATTCAGTATATGTTGATGTAATTAAGATACATTACCTGCGTATTTTACTGAGAGTGAGTTTAATGTGAGGAAACTTCTCCTTAAACGTCTCGTTCATGTCTTTCTTCAGATCCGACGGTTTGACGTACTCTATTACTGTCGTCTGGAGGATTAAAAAAGGAGAAGATGTGATAAAACAGAACAAAAGTGAATAAAACAACAAAAGAAAAGGAGTGGAGGAGAAGCGAGGGGAGGAATTCGTAAACAGAGGAAAGGAGACATTTGTAGTCATGTTGAAGTCAAACAATGGTCGCTGAATGTAAATGAACCCAACGAGGAAGTAAACACTGACGGAGGACGTATTTATCTGTTCTACTAACGACTGCTCTGCTCAGCACATCACTACAGGCTTAAGTTTGTATTTCATTACATACCAAGACATCGATCAATACTGTAACAGTCGAGTATATGAATAAATATCTCATCATTATTTGTACCAGACAGGAGTCCTGCTTCACAATGAGAGCATGGTGAAAGAAGTGGGAGTAGATCATTAATATTTGTTGGTAGTGGAGAATAGAAGTGCTGAGTTTACCGCAGACTCACTCTCTAAATTTGAATTTGCATGAATTTTTTATGGCGGCAGCAAAAAGACATAACTCCCCTCTTTGTGAATAAAAATGAGGGATTAACTGACGGACATAATGGCTTCTCGAAATAAGTACAACTGAAAATTGCTCATTTTAAAGACATTTAAAGGACGTTTCTCACTTAACCCCCAGGAGTCTCAGGTGATATAGTTTGTGAATACTTTTTTGAAAAAAAAAAAAAAGTATGGTATTTTAATTCGGCAAAAGAATTTGTACTGGAATAACTGACATCATTTGATCAAGCTGGCATTATCAGAGACATGGGAGGGTTAAAACAACACTTACATTCACGTAGGTGCGTTGAAATACTGTTGGACGATGGCCATTATTTTCATCAGACACAGAAAAATAGTGCTGATGTCCCAAAACTTTCTTTCTCTGCCTGATCTCGAGGAGCTGGTTCGTGTTTTTACATCATCACAGTCAGATTATTGTGATTTGTTATATTTGAGGTTTGAAGCCGAAAAAACAATCTCACACCTTTAGCTGGCACAAAAAAAAAAAATAAATAAATCAAAATAAAACACAGATGCTCAGCTTTTTAATAAAAACTATAAGAGATTTCCTGATGATGTTCATTATGTGTGAGTCTTTAAAATCAGGAAACTATAGTGTGTGCTGGAAGTCTTGACTGTGTTTCTGGTAGTTGGTCAGATAGTTGACACCGCAGTGGATGGTGAGATCACACTGTGTAATGTTAACACACACACACACACACACACACACCTCTTTCTCACTCTGACACACACAAAGATCAGTGTCAAAGTAGCCCACCTTACCAGTAATCTTCTCTGATGGATTTAACAGTACTGAGTGTGTGTGTGTCCATCGCTTTTAATTCATCTCAGAGGAGGGATCAAACTAAGCTGCTGCCTATAGGATAATTATGTTGAAGTAAAAAGCTGTGTGTGTGTTTCCTTTCTCAGTAGTGATAATTCTGTCCTCGGAGCTCTATAATCCTCCATCCTTCTCTACACTTCTGTCATCTCTTCTGTATTTTCTTTTTCCCCGTCTCTCATTCACATTCTAAGAAACTGAAGAATTAAAAATGAAGTTTAGCTGTGATGTTTGGAAAACATAATTAAGTATGATGAAGCGAATCATCCCTACAAGACTATCAAACTCCACCGCTGGTTCATGTGAAATGAACTTTGTAATGTGCTGATCTGATCAGATTTTGATGCTCTTTACTGTTTTTTGTGACTAAACCTTTTACAACAAAATTAAAGTATTTGCATTAAAAAGATTTATGAACGTCTATATTGAATTTTCTCTCTGAAGTCACTGTAATGTTAAAGTACTATGTAAATAGTAGTAAAAAGAATAAACTTTTTACTACTATTTACATAGTACTTTTTTTTTTTTTTTTTTTTAAATCATGCTTTGAGTGCATTATAACCATCTTTCCTGTGACAGAGTTTATTAAAAAGGTGTTAAACAGCCTGCAGGCTGCTGGATATTAACTGCTGATCCAAAATTGAAACAGGTTTAAAAAATATATATATATATATATATATATATATATATATATATATATATATATATATATATATATATATATATATATATATATATATATGTATTTTTTTTTTTTTTTTTTTTTTTTTTTAAAAGGAGCACACATTTGTAATAGTAGAAAAAAATATAACTTCAGTGTCTTCTTACCATGTAGGACGCGAAGATCAGCACCCGTTTGTGTTTCCCACAAGGCCACTGGGGGTCATTGAGGAGGTTCGGATCATAGTCTGTCGCATCTTCCACACCTGGACAACACACAGTCAAGTCAGTGGAAATAAAAATATCATAATGGGACATTGTTCTGTTTTATGACAGAGTAACATGAAGTGAGAGGGTGAGACATGAAGTAATAATGAATGGAATAAAAAGGACAAAATCTCTAGTGCATCGATTTTTATAAAGTGTTAAATCAGTGGAGTGCTTTTGTATAAAAAGTGATCAGTGAATCAGGTGGTGCGATTTCAGTCTATGGACTGCACTGTGAAAGTGTTTTTTATACTTCATACTGTGAACTTGTGCTAAACAACTGTTAAGCTCTTTCACTGAAATAAAAGCTATATGTCAGCGCTATTTATGCTCTTTGCAGTATTTTCTTAATCCTTCTTTATACTTTCTGCATACTGTGTTTATTGTCATGCACAAACATACCAAAGGCAAATTCCTTGTATGTGAAAATCTTTGTGGAAATGAATCTGATTCTGACTGATTTAAATGGTGACATTAATGTAGAGATGTTAAAGTGCTTTACAAGGTTTTGGCTGCTGCCATGCAGGGTACCATTGGGGTTAATTTGGGGTTCAGTTTCCAAAGACACTGACATGTGGGCAGGAAGAACCCAGTGATCAGTGGACTTTTTTCCAGATAGGTATGAAGATAAATGATTAGTTTAGCTTAGCTTAGCACAATGACTGTAAACAGAGGGAAACTACTAGCGTGCCCCCACTTCAAATTTCACCTCTCTTAATTTAATGTGTCTAAGTGTATTTAAAACATTCATTCAAAAAGAAAAAAAAAAAGTAGATGTTTCTATTGATGAGCAGCTGGCTCAAACAGTGCAGCTGTTTACCGACCAACAGCTGGACGCAGTGATGCAGTCCTGACCTCGCGGTGAAGCTGAAGGCGTCACGTGGTTTCGTAACTCAGAAAACACTGAGCCATTCGTTTGGTTTTGTTCAGTGACTAGCTAACTAGACAGCCAACAAAAGTGAAAATATGGCAGCTTTTGTAACTGACCCGTCGCAAGAAAACTAAATATATAAACCTGCTATCAGTGAACATGCTAACAAACACGTGCACAGTCTCAGATGTTTTGTAACTCTAAAATACACTCAGATACACACACACAGCTGTGTTGTGCTAATGAATGGTTCTGGGTTACAGAGAGGATGTTTTGGGGCTAATGTACGGCTCTGTCACTGTGGGCATGTGTGTTTATAGATGGTACAAGCATGAGACATACAGTGTGTACACGTGTGTGCATGTGTGTTTAAAATAAAGAGAAACGGCGATCAACACAGCTGCAACAACTCTCTCTTTCTCTCCATCTCCTCATCCTGTGTTTGTTTTCTCTTCCAATTTTAAGTCCTTCTTCACTAATTGTCAAACAGCTGATCATTTTCCAAAACTGAAATCTTCAATATGATTGTAAACAAAGCAATTTATCAGACCTGTAAAAATAATAATCTCTTTTCATCTTCTTGTCTTGTGTTTGTTTTTCCTTCTTCTTCTGTATTTTCTACAATCACACCTTTCTGCCTCTAGTTCCTGTATCTCAGTCGTCATGCATGGATGCACAGCTACAGCTACCAACCCCAACTTGGACTTGATAGTTGTGGATTAATCAAAATGTTAGGCAAATTTTAGGGGTGTGGCACCAGTGCTCTAGAGACTAATTGTGTGTGTGTATTACCCAGGTCCAGCCCCACAGTGCTGTTCAGCCTGCTGGGGGGGCAGCTCCTGCCCGGCATGCTGTGCGTGCTCCTCGACACGGGAATCTGCAGCGTGAGGTCGCTGGTCGACGACGGCTTCTGCCTCACCAGGGCGTTCGTGGGGTACAGGAACTGTGCGTACGACACCGACTGAGACAGAAAGAAAGAGAGAGAGATGAATTCAAAGCATCTGAACATGTGAAACCATCCTCAGATCGTAACAACATCTGCCTGTGTGAGCGTGTGTTTATCTACCCTGCCGTAGGTGTCCAGATGAAAGCCCTCCAGCCCCGGCAGCATCTCCAGGGTGGTGGAGATGTTACCCGACGAGTGCCTCCTCCTGGGGTGGTTTAATGTCGGGTCACTGGAGACACACAGAGAGAAAGAGAGAGATGATGGTGGCGTTTATCTCTGACTGGAGAAGAGGCAGCAGGTTTACCAGCAGACATTTAAATTAAAGACAGCCGAGATAAAAGACAGATGACATGTTGAACCTGACTCAGAGCAGTGAAGCAGTTTGTCACAAGTCACTGGCTGCTGTTTGTCATCATCTTGAAATAGTTTCATTTCTGTTTTTTCTCAGCATGTCACAAACAGATGTGAGAGACTGAATGAAATAATATCAAACAGCTGATCATTTTACAAAACTGAAATCTTCAATATGATTGTAAAACAGAACAATTAGTCAGACCAGAGAAACAATATAAATGAGCCTAAAATAAAACCTGTGGATGAATCCTGAATGATTTTACTGATTTTTCCTTTAACATCGCACCAACACTTGCACAAGAAAAAGCATAATCTAAATGGTCAATGAAATATATTTAACCCTGGATGAGGATGAAGCTTTTTAAATCTAACAGCTCCGTGACCTTTCCTCTCACATCACCCTGAAGACAAACTGTTCTTAAAACACATAAAAACAACGATTAATCAGAAGCTGTGAAGACGTGTGCAGCCTCTGGTGGCTTCTTGTGGACATTTGGATTTTTAGTCTAGTTTAAAGAAAAGTATAAGCCATTTTTTTAATTTTGGTATACTTAAACTCTAAATACGTAAAGTCTCATCATCCCTCCTCTGTGTCCCATTTTAAGGTGTCAGGGTGGGACATGTGGTTCAGAGACATTCAAAGGTCAAAAGTCACTTCCCGCCACAGCCACACGCTCTGCTGAACACACCGAACCACAGCGTCAGGGGGTGAAAATGTGAAAATGTCACTTCCTGTGTGGGTAAAAGAATACAGAAAAGACCAAGACTGTTACGTGTGTGTGTGTGTGTATAACAGTGAAAGATGAAAGTTTTAGATGTGTTTATAATAATCTGTGTTAATAACAGATTAGTTTTACCTAAGCAGACACTCGAGTGTGACATGATCATAAGCATATACAAGGTGTGTGTGTGTGTTTATGTGTGTACATGATAGAGAGAAAAGGGATTAGGAGAAGTTTACACAACTTTTACTCTTTGTTTTCATCTGTGTAGATATAGTATCTAGTATTTGTGTGTGTGTGTGTGTGTTAGATGTTGCTGCATACTTATCTGTAAATGTGTCTATAAAGAAAGAAGTGCATATCTGTGGGGATGTTTACTTGTGATAATGTCAGTGTGTGTGTGACCAGCCAAAATGTTCTCGGGTCAAGTCAGGGGGCTCTGAGGCACATGAGAAAATCATCCTGTGACTCTCCTCCTCCTGTTGTTGTTGTTTTTGTCCATAAGTAACTCTTCCTCTTTTTTCCTTCTTCGTTGCCAGCTCTACCTCCTCCCCTTTCGGCCTGCAAAAAAGTGTGTGTGCATGTGTTCACTGTGTGTGTGTGTATATATTACCTGAGGTAGAAGCTTTCTCCGTAGGGCAGGACAGAGAAGGCAGCACACAGAGATCTCTTAGCGCAGATCAGCACGATCCTGAAACAAACAAAACCACAAAATTAGAGGTGATTTTGTTCAAACATCTGTCCTGTTGACTGAATAAAAAAAAAAAAAAAAAAAAAACATGGCATGGCAATTTGGCAGCATTATCAAGTTGTGCGGTAAAACAACAAACAGAAAACCAACCTCAACAAAACAAACAGAAAACCAACCTCAAGGTGACCCTATTTAAGGCGTATCAATAAGTTTAAATACAGTGAATGAATTCCTCCATGCAGGCTGCCAGCAAGTCTTTAAGTATAAAAAAAAACTCTACGCTTCGTTTGTCCATCTAAGCAGAGTCAGCACTGTGTCGCCAGCAGCTGTAAGTGATGTGAATAACCCTGCACGTCAGGTCTAATTCAGTCAAACAGTACAAATGTTGCAGGTGCAGATGAGAATTAATAAGATCTCTGCTGCTTTGACAAAGACTCGAGCATGGGTGTATTTCAGAAGATATTTTTCATTAAGGAAAGTAAAAGATCATTAACTGTGATATTGATTTTAGGTGAGAGTTTAGACTTAAGCTTAATTTATAATAATTAATAAACCATCTCCCACAAAGCCTTGTTTTTCTCTTTTACAGTTGATCTAATGTTTTGCAGTTATTTACTGACTTATATTGACTTTTTTTGTATTTTGTGTTGCACCCACATTTTTATTGCCTCTCTTGTGAGACATTAAACATCAGAAGTGAACTAAACTGATTAAAATTTGGTTTTATTCTGTTTCAGTCGCAATCTTAACTGTTAGTTTTGATACACAACTTCATCTGTAAAAGTCTCCAGCAAACAGACGTGTGATTGAGGACTAACAGGCGGCAAGTCAGGCTTATTGTAAAAATCCTTTGTTCACACTCAATAAAATTTTACTGAAAATATGTGAGATATCTGATACTGTGGTACCTCAGTGATATTAACTGAGCATGACAGGTGGAAATAAAACCAGTAGATGAGCTAAAGTTTCAAAATGAAGCTACAACAGTCAATAAAAAGACTCAAACTTCAAAAAGAAGGATTTTTTTTTTTTTTTTTTTAAACAAAAGATCATTTCTCTCTTCAGTAGGGCTTGAACATTTTGGCAACACACACTCGACACTTTCCTAATTGAACATGAAAGTGTTCCTCCTGCACGTTTACAAGAGCTGCTGCTTGACACGTTATCATGGGGTTTCAGTGGAACAGAGTGTGTGTGTGATCCTCGGGAGTATAAACCCCTGTGGAGCACAGACTGCACGTCGCTCGCCTGGTTTGTGTCTCAGAGGAAAATGTTTACGGTCATTATCTTTGGCTCGGGAACCAAAGAGACTTGAAGAGGATTCGCAGTGTGTGAAAACATAAACACACTTATCTCCAAATTCATCATGAATAATTTTCTTTTCCGTACACACACACAAACTAGTTCTATATGCAGCCACCAGGAGACCTCCAATCGTTGACCTTGTGTTTCCCTGACAGCATTAAAATATTAAAAACAGGCCACACGCAGTTTGAGCCCCACAGAGACGTGGACGAGCACAAAAATAACATCGAGTCGATCCCGCGACTGTCAGAGGGAACAGAGGCGAATGCTCCCAATTTCAATTTTAACCAAATCAAACTAAGACAGCAGCCAGCTCTGCAGTTAATCAGAATGCTGGCAGAGAGCAGGAGAGAAGTTACATAAGCTGGATTAAACAATACGAGAAAATAAAATACGAAAAAAAAAAAAAAAAAAAAGGAGCAAACCCTGATCTTCTAACCTGCTGAGGAGTGTGTGGGCGCAGGTAAAGAAGAAACACCAGTTATTGAGTGGCTGCCCACCTGATGACCCCGCTGCCTGCGCTCTCACACTCAGAAAAATCATATTGATATTTTTATTCTGTTATTTGGTATTTTGGGAGTTTCTCATACCAGAGGGATTTCTAATTGGTTGTTTTTCTTAAAACTAGTGGGATCAGTTATAAAGTTAACCGGGCCAGACGCTGTATTTTTAAGACAAATGATCTCATTTTGTGGCGGTAATTCATCATTTAAGGAGGTATAACTATTTTATGAAGTGATATCATTCAAAAGGAACTAAATGAAGTGCTGTGGTTCAAAGTTTAGTTCTCACGAGAGTTAAATGTTCAGTTTTGTCTGCTGTGAGTTTCTTCCTTTAGTTTAGACACATCTTATATATAAATAAATAAATAAATAAATAAAAAATTGTCCTCTGACTGTCCCTCCCCCTCCTCCTCCATGAGTCCCGAGGGGCAGATTATGAGTTTGGATTCAGTGTTGTTAGTTGGTTGTGTGTGCCACTAACACACACAAACACACACACTCACAGCTATGATGCATGGGAAAGTGAAGAGCTGGCAGTCACCGGGGAGTTCAGTGGAAACAGTGGAGGCATCACAGCAGGCCTAATAGTCACTAAACGTGACTCTGCCAGGCTCTCTGTCCCCTCCACACATGCAGCCATTACCAAATATTTCATAACACTGGGGGCACATTATTCCATGATTAAAACACCAGGCTAATCCAGCTGGGAACTGGACCCTCGACCCAGGGGTTGTAACGAGGAAATTCCCCAAGAAAACCAAGAAAAATAAAGTCCTGACATCTTTTCTTAAATCCAACACTAAAGGGTGAAACAAATCAGGCATGTAGAGTAACTAACCAGTGAATTTATGTAATTAACCTTTATTTATCCTGGGAAAGTTCAGTATCACACAGGAAATGCTCTGGAGTAAGCTGTTTTTGTTCAGTTCTCACTTCCTTTACTTAAAGAAGGGCTTGTGGTGTGTTAACATGTCTAAATTTGGAATTATTGTTTTAGTCAGCCTCTTTAGAAATACCATCTATTGGCACATAAGACAGAGTTGTACACCATATATTTCTGCCTGGATGTCCACAATTTTTTTCCAATACATGACAAATATCAGAGCTCATCAAGAACCAAGTGGGACAATTTGAATCATAGTTTTGTTAAAATGTGTGTTCATATTACAGATCCATAAAAAGCTAGACTTTTTATTTTCATTTAAAATTTTCACCTTAAAATTGTTCATATTTAGGCAAATCTGCATTATGAAAAGCCACATTAGCTACATCAAAGGATAAACAGACATCAGTTAATTTTGAGTTTTGATGATTTCTCTTTCGGTTTCCTCTCCACAATGACATCGGCTGAACTAGAAACAAACAGCTCTGCCGCTCTTACCAGGATCTATTCTAAAACAATCAGCTCTCCGTCTATTATTATCTGATGAACAGTTCTGCGTTCCTTTGACCCAGAGGTCCGATTTGCGCACCCTGCGAGGAAGGACGAGAATAGAACACAATAGAGGAATAATTGAAGAGTGTGACGTCAGAGACAAACCAGCAGCTGTATCTGTTGGGCGAAAAGGCTTCTGCATGTCAGCCCTGTTTGTAAGGATTAAAGAGACTTAATGGAGACATCTGAGAGCGTTAACTCCTACAAACAAGCATAAACTTAAGATATAAAATATTTCAGGTTAGGAAATACAGTCCGTGGTCTTTTTTTTCCACTTGGAGGTGTTCAGACTGAATTGACTTACTGACGGCTATAAAAAGGACCCCACGGCTAAAAGCAACGATACCAGAACACTGTATTCTCGCAGTTCGTCATAATTATCTTCGACGTCTGTAAACAGGTCTCACAGTCATAAAAAGAAACAAATCTGAGGAAAGATTAAACAAGTGTAGTTGCTGCTATTGTTCAAAAAATAAAAATAGTTGTCTTGTTGTTGTTTTTTGGCTTCACAGACAGTTTGCACGCGCTCATCGTCCTGACCTTGCTGCGTTTAGGTGAGTTCAATAACTCTGCACGCTGTCGACAGCAGGGATCAACATGCTGCACGACACCTGGACAAAGACCCGGCTGCAGCAGTGGGACGATGTGATGCAACTTTTTGCTTCAAATTTATTGTAAAGCTGTCCTGCTATAAGGTGAAATATGGAACAACCTTGAACATGTGATACATAAAAACAAAACTTTACCGGCCAGGTGTGTGTTTGTATGTGTGTGTGTGTCCCACCTGCTGCCTCTCGTGTCGTACTGTTTCATGTTTTTGATGAAGTGGATCTTTTTGGTGTGCCGAGGTCTGGGAGAGCCACCGGAGAGGTTACGAGTCCTGCAGAGAGACAGACAGACAAATTACTGAATTAATCGTGAATGAAGATGTCAGAGGGCACGAGTTTCATTTGAGTAAAACATACACTCACACAGATACACACAATGAAGCTGGAGTCGAAGATGGCAGATTAATAAAGGTTTATTAATTATGAACACACACACACACACACACACACACACACACACACCTCTGTGACTGTTATATGTTCACAAATTGTGTGTGTGTGCGCGCGTCTGCTGAAGGTCAGGTTATGAGCCAGGTTGCGCCGCTGTTTCGACCTTGTGGATTAAAACAACAGACGAGGACATGAAAGCAGGCCAAGGAGCTCAGCTCACTGACATTACAGCAGTTACATAACATTACTGACATCAGCAGAGTCTCATACAATCTAAATTGCATGTTGTGCAGCTGTGAGTCCACACACACACACACACACACACACGTATATGGGCCACATGCATAATCTCATCGCAAATAAACACAGAGCACATTCTCCACACAGCACATATGAACACACACAAACATTTCTCATATGCAGTACACACACACACACACACACACACACACACACACACACACACACACACCTCTATCAGATTTTTGTTTCTGATTTGGCTGCAGTCAAACATAAACATTTAAAACAGAGCAGTGTACCAAACACTTTTTATAGAGACAAAGGACAGAAAGTGTTCTTACAGTTATTGTTCATTTATTTACAGTCACTGAATAATTTATGTATTTCTTCTTTCTGCAGAGACGAAGTGACCTAAATCCCATTTATTAACTCCACACTCACAAAACAGGCAATATAGATAAAGAGAGACACACACACACAACGAAGTAAAAACAGTAATATTGACTTTTAAGGATGTTTTTCAATATATGGCCCATTTTAGGTTTGCATGAAAGACAATATAACATTTTACACAATATAGATAAAGAGACGACACACCCAAACAGCTTTATGATTTGTAATCAACAATCCGTAATATTGATACTATAATCAATATATGAACAGGTTTGCATGAAAGACACCTTCTGCTTCTGTTACATTTTACGCTATGCACCCAAACCCCTACCGGAGTGAACCAGCAGATGTTTCTGCATTCTGTTCACAAACGCACGAATTCAATACCCCTAAAGAGACAGACACACACACACAAGCAGCATGAACCAGCAGACCTTCTGCTTCTGTTACACGCACGCACCCAGTAACCCCTATTGACCTTCTGCTTCAATTAACATGCCCAGGTCCCTGCGAGTGAACCAGCAGACCTTCTGCTTCTGTTACACGCACGCACCCAAACCCCTCCGGAGTGAACCAAAAGAACAGACCTTCTGCTTCTGTTACACGCACGCACCCAAACCCCTCCGGAGTGAACCAGCAGACCTTCTGCTTCTGTTACACGCACGCACCCAAACCCCTCCGGAGTGAACCAGCAGACCTTCTGCTTCTGTTACACGCACGCACCCAAACCCCTCCGGACCTTCTGCTTCTGTGAACCAGCAGACCTTCTGCTTCTGTTACACGCACGCACCCAAACCCCTCCGGAGTGAACCAGCAGACCTTCTGCTTCTGTTACACGCACGCACACCAAACCTCCGGAGTGAACCAGCAGACCTTCTGCTTCTGTTACACGCACGCACCCAAACCCCTCCGGAGTGAACCAGCAGACCTTCTGCTTCTGTTACACGCACGCACCCAAACCCCTCGGGTGACACGGCAGTGAACCAGCAGACCTTCTGCTTCTGTTCAACAATACACGCACCGCACCTCCGGAGTGAACCCAGACCTTCTGCTTCTGTACACGCACGCAAACGGAGTGAACCAAAACCTTCTGTTACACTTCTGTTACACGCACGCACCCAAACCCCTCCGGAGTGAACCAGCAGACCTTCTGCTTCTGTTACACGCACGCACCCAAACCCCTCCGGAGTGAACCAGCAGACCTTCTGCTTCTGTTACACGCACGCACCCAAACCCCTCCGGAGTGAACCAGCAGACCTTCTGCTTCTGTTACACGCACGCACCCAAACCCCTCCGGAGTGAACCAGCAGACCTTCTGCTTCTGTTAACGCACGCACCCAAACCCCCCCAATACCCCTTCTGTTACCGTTACACGAGCACCTTCCGCACAGACCTTCTATTGTTAAACCCCTCCGGAGTGAACCAGCAGACCTTCTGCTTCTGTTACACCAGCACGCACAACCCCCTCCGGAGTGAAACAGACCTTCTGCTTCTGTTACACACGCACCCAAACCCCTCCGGAGTGAACCAGCAGACCTTACACGCACGCTTCTTCAGCACCACACACACACACACACACACACACACACACACACACACACACACACACACACACACACACACACACACACACACACACACACACACACACACACACACACACACACACACACACACACACACACACACACACACACACACACACACACACACACACACACACACACACACACACACACACACACACTGCTTCTGTTACACACACACAGTGAACACCTTCTGCTTCTGTACACACACACACACACACACACACACACACACACACACACACACACACACACACACACACACACACACACACACACACACACACACACACACACACACACACACACACACACACACACACACACACACACACACACACACACACACACACACACACACACACACACACACACACACACATGAACACACATTCTCACACACACAGAGCATCTGTCACTGTTATTTTAATGGCTGACCTGGTGATTCCAGAACACATGGACTTTAAATGACTTATCACTGTTGCAGGCAGGCAGGCACGCACACACACACACACACACACCCACCCCATCTGGGTAGTTAGGTGCATCTCCTCCTTCAAGTTTCAGACTCTCTGCTGGTTCTTAAACTTTCCACCCAAAAACACATTTCAAGTTTCGCTCTAAGTGTATTTCTCTCTGTAACACATTGAAACTTAACTACATTGAAATGTGCTGATGGAATTAGCGTAACGACATCACGTTATGTCATGTTTTCAGTGAGACAGACAGATCGATCCCAAACTGGGAAACTGCATTGGGATGACTGAGTATCTGCGTTACATTGCTAATAATAGATTTCTTTTTAATTTTTACATAACATGAATACATTTTACATCACAAAGGCATCTGCTTGGACACATCTGGACTCTGATGTTTATGGGTTTAAAGTGTACAGATGTTTTTTTTTAACCCTTTAACACATAAGCCCAAAACAGGGCGCCTGGATGAATTTTATTGCAATGGCTGTGTCAGGAAATTGTGCTATTAAATCGTGCTTTTGCTCCTTTTTTCAGAACTACTTAAACTTTCATTATCTGGCATGTTTTACAACAACATGTTGAAATTCATGTTAGCAAAGATTTTCAAAAAGTAGTATTATCTAGTAAGAAATACCTACACAATACTGAAGAGAAAGTAATACTACAGCATGTGATACTGTGAAATAATACTTATAAATACACTGCATTTTTACTAAAATCATCATCTTATGTTTTATGTACTTTATCTTCTTCATTTCTGACAAAATCCACCGGTGATAAAAAGTCTTTCCATCGATGTCTGTCAGCACACGCAAAATCCTCGCCTGTGATTCGATATCTAACTCTACTGTAATAACATTATATTAATATAATATATAATAGGGGTGTGCATTGCCTAGTATTCGATTCGATTTGTATCAGGATTCACAGTTCATGATTTGATCCCAATTCTAAACTATAAGACGATTATTATGATTTTTTAAATGACTTTAGAAACAACAAATCAGTAAAACTAGTGCACCTTCATATGAAAATTTGTATAAATTACATTTTATTTATCTGAAATGTCAGAAGAGTGAGCACTCAAGAAACTGTAACAAACAAGTTGTCGACTGTGTTTTACGTTTGAGCAGCATATAAAAAAATATTAAGGCTAAATATTCCCTCATTAATAAAACAAATCTGTGTTTTAAGAAAATAAAGTGCAATCCATTTTCAAACCTGCTTAAATGCATTTGCAGGATACTGGATAAAACACCCCTAATATATAATATACATAATAATACGGCTCCGGAGTTACTGTAATTAGGAGAGAGGCTGTGAAATCACAGACAGGTCGATGGTAAAGGGTTAAAGACACCTCAGACATCATCTCATCAGGAGGGGAAGTACTTCTTTGGTAAACTACATTAGAGTGATTGCTCGGTAATATGCAGTCTGAAACACCATCATGAACTCTCAGAAAAAGGAGAAAGGTTTCTGTTCCCAGGGTACAATCTACACTAATATACCCTCTGGGGCTAATTACTGGACCTCAGAGTAATTATACGTGCCTTTGAGGGTAAAAAAGTGCATATGCGTTCCCAACCAGTAAAAGGAACATATATGTATGTTTCTTTTATTGTTAAGGTGTAATCTCAGGAGACAGAGTGTGTTTGGTCAAATACAAACAAAAAAGTTAGGTAAAATATTAATTTTCCTTTTAGATTTTAAGATTTTCCTTTTAGATTTGAAGAAAAAAACTCAAACGAACCAGAAACAAACCATCCTGCTCGCGTTTCTTAAACATGCACAGGAACAACAATCCTGTTTCTGTGAAGGTCACTGTCCACGTTAAGTAAAACTATGCAAATGAAAACTAAGAAGAATCAATTTAAAACAAAGCGTCTGTCACTTAAGATCCAGAAATAAATAACACACTCGGCCTCCTCTGGATAAAAATAAAGATTCAAAGTAAGGATATCCAGACCACAACAGTCTCGGCTGTCACTTCTCCAGTATTATCAAACCCAAACAGTTTATTTCTAACTGTTGTATTTTTGGCATCGACTGTAACCACGGTCACAGGATGGAATCTTCTCAGCGTTCCATTTCCACGGGAACCGTCATTCCGAGGCATTCCGGAATGCTGAGGAATGTTTACGCTGAGGAAAGAGCTGATTGGCTGACGGACGATGACGGGTGTTTAAGATAAAGACAAATAAGGCCACGAGTGTTGCCACGGTGACACATTTAGGCCGACATGTCTGACCCTGTTACGGCCGACACGCCTTTGGGCAGGACGCCGCTGCACCCTGACCCTGTAAATGACGTCCATGTTTCTCAGATGAAAACAAACCATTTTGAACTCAAGTCAACACAAGGAGAAGAGAAAAAAAAAGCTTTAAGGGCTTTGTTTTGTCACGTGAACCAGCCCAGACTCTCATTCGAAATACTGTACTGTTCGCTGATGTGTGCTAAATGAACCACTCACTTTTCCATCATTTTCTTTTACGTGAGGCCTTTTCGTCTATTTCCAGTCTCATTATTTGCCTTTTCAAACACTTTGGGTGACATCTCTAATGAGTTTCTTCTCAGTTTTGCAATTATGTGAAGTCTTAGCACTAATGGCAAATGGATATTTTTGATCCCTTACTTTGAAATACAAAAAGATTTCTCTAGAAAGCTCCATTTTCTTTTAGCAAAAGAAGCCAACATAGACAAACAGACATGACACTGACAATGACATGACAAAAAAAAAATTATGATAAAAGATTAAACAAACAATAAATCTACCAAGACGTTCAATGCCAACTTCAGGTACTTGGAAGTTTTTCATAACTTCGACGCTGTGGACACATTTTAGGCTCTAACAGAATAATGAGTCGTTTTTCAACCCTGCAGTAATAACAGTGACTAACTCATCTCATATTTGGCAGCTACAAATATCAATTAGGACTTAACAACATGTTTGGATGGACCACAACCAAACACACACACAATTATAATTGTAATATTCTTCTGCAGGAGTGTGACTGACATTGAACAGGACGGGTTTATTATAGGAGCTGCTGCACTGTCACAATAAATACCCCTGTCGGTTATCTTTAAATGACTGTGTCAGCTTGGAGGAGAGGAAAAAAAGCGCTGCAGTCACAAACATCAACAATATCTGGCTAAGAGCGCGATAGCTGACACCAGCGCCCTCCCAGTCCGTCTAAATCTGTCCCAGTATCTGAGCTGTGGATCTGCAGACTCATTATCACAACAGTCTGACCAGCGGCCCCATTTCCATGAGAAACTTTCCACAACATCTCGCTGGGATGTTGTGGAAAGTTTCTGATCTGTGGGAATGGAAAAATCCAGGCCGCCGTTTCCCCTCGCCGCTGAGAACGATGATGTTCAGTGTTTAGATAAAGACTCATACCGGCTGCATGTTCACTAATGTCCTGAGGGCGGCGTGGACTCCATCATCTCATTCAGACACTGAGGAGGGTGAAGCCCGACTGTCGCCCCTCTCCATCCTGACAAAAACAAACTCAGATGTTCTGATACTTTTAGACTCAGGGAGACTTTCTAAATGTGACACTATTCTGGAAAGATCTTTATCTCTGCGCCATTAAACTAAAGGCCAAACAGCCAAAAACAGCAAAACACAGCAAAGCTTTCCTTCACTGTAAACACATTAGATCTGGCTGATGCCCTTTTCCACAGACACTTCAAATGTTGGAGCAGATAATATAATATGATCTCACGTTACTGTTATTATTGTCATTTCATTTTTTCTATTATATTTATTAGGGGTGGGGGAAATAATAGATTCTACGATGCATCACCATGCTTTGTTGAATGATTCTGCATCGGATGCAGTAAAAGTCTATAATTGATTATCTACGCAATTTTGCGTCGTTGGTGCTGCTGTGTCGCCACGTTCACATTTTAAAATCACGCTAAGATGGCAGAGCAGCTGCAACAGACAAAAGAAATAAAACCACCGCCGGCTTTTCTAAAAGACAATGTTTGGACAAACTTGTTTGTATGATGGAGAAAAATAAACCATGGATAGAAATCTGAAACTGAGATGCAACAAGGATAATTCAGAATTGAATAATGAGGTGACTGACGATTCTCATTGTTAATAAATATATATTGTACTTTTATATGTATTTATATTTATACATAGTAGTTTAATGTTTACTTTGTTGGGCTGTTGTCATTGTTTAAAACTGTATGTTTCTCTATTTCTGTGGATGTACACTGGGAGCGGTGAGTCAGATTCCTTGTATGTGTTCACATACCTGATCAATAAACAACTGATAAAGACAATCAATAAAGAGCTTCAGACTTTATGAAAATATGTCTGTTCTGTTCTCTATGAAACAACAAATAAAAGATCAATTTAATACATGAACATAATGAATTAATTCATTTGACGTCACTGTGATGCAGGAACTTTAACGCTGAAAAGTTTGTGGTGACTGATCATGTGACCTCTTCGTTACATGACGCTCGCTCTTGCCACTGAGGTATTCACCTTTACTATTTTCAAGCTACCTCTGAATACCATGAGAAAGTCTGATAACCCAGAAATGGGTCAGCTTTTTAAATATAGCTTAAGTTATTTATGTGTGCGTGCTGTTAAACGAAAAGTCAAACAGCCGAACAGGAGGCCTCCTCCAAAACATAAAGCTGCCATGTTCCTTCTCCCAGGATAAAACTGACACGAGACACTTCATGAGGATTTAAAACCAAAACAACTTCACCTTTAATGTTTTTGTCTCAGAAGCAGTTGAAGGTCTGTTTTTTTTTGGCGTGCAGTGATGAATTTGTCTGAAACTAAAATCAGTCATTTTATCCAATCTGAGTCCTGAACACTGATCAGAGTCACACTAATAATAGCTGCTGTCATTTTAGCTTAAAATAAACCAGAGCAAACACGCTGTCAGAACACTGTACGCTTAAAATAGTATAGAAACTATTTTTGTTGGCTGCTTTTATCCTGAATTTTTCTGGTCTGACCTCAGCTTTCATTCATCTGTCTCTCTTTTTTTAAACCTCCCATTTCTTTTTTTATTTGTTCACTTGCTGTATTTTCTGTCTCTGGCTATATTTACTTCCTTCACACACATACACACATCATTTCTCCCCTTATGTTCTCTTTCCATCCATCACACTGTCTCTTTTGTAATTCTGTTCTTATTTACACAAATAAAATGGACTGAACACACTCAGACTATTAATACGATGTCTTTATTCCTTTTATCAATTAACCAACATTTCTAACTCTCCAGCTGCTTCATTTCAGGTTTTTCCTCTTTTTTAATACGTAAAAGGTGCATTAAAAAATTCAGGTGGGTGGAGGTGTCATGTGTGCTCGCTCTACCTGCCTTCACATCTGTTTTTGGTTTCCACGGCATAACTGCGAATCTGACACGCATCCCAGACAGGTGGGAGACTGTTTCCAAAATTCGGTGTTAACCGTGACTCACTTTTCTGCAGAGTTCTCCATTTTGTGCCTCCTCCTCACCGTCACAAACACGGAGAACTATCTTTTTTCCTTCTACCCGTCCTCCCCTGTAGTTTGTTTTGGGACGGTTTTCATGTAATTGGTGTGGATTTCATTTCCTTTCATAACAAAAGCCCTAATAAACCACTTTTCCTACTTTAATTTTGTAATTTGGTAAATATAGAAATAAAGTTAAATATAATGCAAATGCATGGTGTGAATGCAACTCTACCATCTTCCTGTATTCATCTCTCTCTCTCTCTCTCTCTGTCACAACACTACAAAGAAAATGTCAGACAATCCAGGAAGTCTGGAAAAAAAAAAAAGCTATAATCTTCTCATCTGCACCAGTTCCTCTTGACTCTTCGCTCGTATCTTTGTCCTCTTTGTCCCCCTCTTTATCGCTCCAAAAATATCTGCTTTCATTCCAAAGTTATACGAGCTCCTGATAGACATTTTTTGTTTTCTTTTAAAAACACAGCTGCCTTTGAATTTATTCTCTACGTCTTTTTAAAAAAGGACAACACGAAACTGAACTTCTGTGCTGACAAAGTTAAACTGGACGCCTTTAAAAAGTACTGAAACTGAATGACGTGAACAATAACTGATCCCATAATGGCCACAGGACTATTACTGCAAATACAAGTGTTTCCCTGAACCAGGAAAAACTTAAAACCAAGATGCAAATGAAGGCAAATTCCTATCTGACCGTCTGCAGGGTGGCGTTGCACTAAAAACACTGACAACACATTTCTCTTTGTCTCTCCGTCATGCTGCGTCCTGATTCGCCTGCGAGCATCAATGACGCTTGCTTTTGTTGTATCTTGATGGATGAGCTGACGGCTGCTTCCTCCTCACACATAGCTTCAACTGACTCCATCAGAGGCTCAGAATAGACACACACACACCACTGGCTTATATCAACACACACTGGCCTAATCCATCTCTGCACATCTTTTTCCCTGTAAGGACAGAAATCATTATTGATCCTTACACTCATGTTTGGTCTTTTTGTTAAATATTCACACACACACACATTGTCACACACAACAGAACTGAACATGTTTCTGTTGTGGATGTTTAATGTTAAAAAACAGCGACGGTTTTATGCTGAAAGAAAAAGCCCAGATTTTGTCTCGCTTTAAAATCCTGCTCTGTGTTTTTAAACTATACTTGTGGTTGGTTTGACCCACGGCGAGAGTCTGACTGCTAACAGTTGCTTTAGTTACCTGTAGTTTGATGTACTTAGAAAGATGATTAAATTGTTGACCGTCTTGTTATTTGATTTGAACAGATAACTTTCAGCCAAAGACAAACAAGCGTTTATATCCGTGAATTTTAAATTTACTGCATAAAAACAAGTGTTTCATTAGTAAATTCATTTTTAATCATTCCTGCAGCTGTTTACTTGTTGTACACAGACATGTAGAAGTTTGACAGACTTTAATGTTCTCTTAAACACAACATTTTCTAATCCAGTCTCTGAGTCAGTGCTGGTGGTTATTTTGCATCGTTTGTTTGCTGTGGTGAAAGTTTAATTAAAATAACAGCGTAGTTCCTGCCTCACATATTTTATAAGAATGATCTAAAACTGGGAGGACACTGTACAGATTAAGATCAGAGTTTCATCCCAGATTGGTTACCGCCAACTGATCTTCGAATCTCGTCTGATCAAAACTCTGTTGTTTACCGCTCGGTCTTTAAATTTGGGTGGGGGTGTCGGGAGAGTAAAAGTCTGATCTGTGAATCTGAAATTTGGAGTAGTTTGGAGCGCTGTTCTTGCCCATTTTTGAAAATATTGTACTCCAAAGTTACTGGTGGGAAACAGACTGAATTTATAAAGAAATCCTTGTTGTAAAAAGAGAAGTAAGCGACTTTAAATCTGTAAATGCAGTGCTCTCACCTTCGCTGTCTCTCTACCTCTCTCTGTGTGTGAGATCACAGAGGCTTTCAAATCCTTTCTTCTCTTCCACACACACACACACACACACAGAGCTTTACTTAAATACCTCCCATGCTAAATCCCTTACACACACACACACACACACACACACACACACTGACCGACCACCAACCATAGATTAAATGCTCTATTGTCTAAATCCTACACACACACACACACACACACACACGTAAGAACAGAGTGTCCACGCCTCTGACATTGACTGATGTTTCACAGATTACACTACATGGACCTCTGACTGAGCCACACACACACACGTCACCAGATTAACAGGCTCCTCCTGCTCCAATAAATAATCCTTCATTTCTTATCTCTCCTTTTCTGCCTGTTCTTCTTCACATTTCTTTCAGAATGTGTGTGTGTGTGTGTGTGTGTGTGTTGTGTTAATCCAGTTCTTGTGCTGGCGAACTGTTCAAGAAGCAATCCTACAATTGATCCGTATGTGAGCAAAACTTTGTGTAAAAAGATTTACAGGCATCCAAACACCAAAGTTCAGTTTACGAAAAAAAAAGAGCAAATTCTCACATTTAAAATGCTTCTAAAAATCAACCGTTTCATCGCTTTAACACACAAAGGTTTGTTTTCTCACTGCTGCAACGTCTCCTCTTTGACAGACACCAAACTAAGCTGTGCAAATGTTAAGTGTCTCTTTGACAGATTAATATAATCCAGCTCCGTTAATGTGGTTGTTCTTGCTCGGATTATAATCCCGATATGATACAACCTGGCCGAAGGTGTTTGTGTGACAGACCAGATTAATTCAATCTGGTCATAACGGATTTATCAGTGTATGTAAACACACTGTATGGATATGGAGCAGGGCATCATGTGAGTTTTATCATTTATATTTTAGTTAATGCACTTTATTTATTTTTTTACTTCTTTTTTTGTATTTCAATCCCTGCTGCTCTGTGTAATCATTGACAAATAAAGTTTTGAACTGTGAAACATGCTCGTTTTGCCCACTTCACGTCTTATAAATACTTTGGTGAGCGAAAAAAGAAGAAGTGGGACGTTTCTTTTATCAGTCTGCTAAATTAACATGTTCGGAGAAAAATTGTTCCGCAAACTGGAGGCGAGTGACTGATAAGACGGTGTGTGTGTGTGTGTGTGTGAGAAGACAGATGCTCATCTCTGCACCCCACACCCACACACACCCACACACACCCACACCCGAAAACACGCCACAGGAAGACGGTGGTCTCTTCACACTGATGCCGGTACATGTAAAACCACATTAACATCTTAAGTTTCAGCTACTTCTGTTTTCAGCTCATCGTCATGAAAAACAGAACTTCTTGAACGCTCGCTTCCTAAAAAGACAAACTAACATTTCATTTCTATGTTGCAACGTGGACAGAGATGAGTAATGCTTACAGTACAGTTGTCTTTTTACAGATACGGTCCCGTCACAAGCAAACCTTTTCGTTTTCACACTATAAAGACTTCGAGTGCAGCGGCTGTGGTTTTACACTTAGCTTCGTTTGACAGGAAGCTTTTATGAGCCTCAGCAGCATCACAGTTGATCATTTTTACACATGAAGTCTGACAGCAAGTCCTCGGAGAGACGGTGTGGACGGACCCTTACGACTTTCCAGACAGTTTTAAGATCTATCGACCAACAGAAGTGAAAGAAGACTTTACGGAGCTTTTAGTTTTGAGGTGTTTCAGGTGTTTGTCCACACGTAAATGGAAATATTTTAGGGTAAATGTTTCCCTCCCACTCAAAACTCTGGTTCCTCTTTACCCCATCACCTCAGTTCACACATGCTCACTGCCGCTTTGTGTAAAGAACAAGAAACAATGGCAGCGGTTTGGGTATGTCTGGTTTGTAATGCATGGTCTAAATACATGATTATATCTTAACACCTCGGGCCGTACACAAATAGAGGTGATGAAACAAGTGTCAAATGTCCATAAATAAAAACACACAATTAGCTGTCATAGTTTGTGGTTTTATGTTACTAAAACCAGAGATAATAAGAAAATAAGCTCTGACGTAGACTGGCTCAGTATGTTTGATCGGGTGTTTTGAATCGTTTTTGTGTTCGCATTTTTTGTAAATGAAGATTTTTCTCTCTTTAACGGAGGGGAAAGTCATCTGAGTCTGTTCACACAGTTTGTGCAATTGTTTGGTGAAGGTGAAGGGCTTTTTCTGATTTATACACTACACTAGTGAGGACATGGTCTGAAAGTAAGAGAGAAGTGTGTGTGTGTGTGTGTGTGTGTGTGTGTGTGTGTGTGTGTGTGTGTGTGTGTGTGTGTGTGTTAGTTCAGAGGGTGTGTCTAATCAGGGTTCTTGCTGAATCTGATAAGCTTTCTGCTTCAGGCAATAAATTCAGCATGAAACAGCACTCTGCTCCAACTTAAGCTCAGCCAGTGTGTGTGTGTGTGTGTGTGTGTGTGAGTGTGAGAGTGTGAGAGTGAGAGGGAGAGAGAAGGGATCTGCTTGTACATGAGCATTAGACTGATCAAACACGCTGTTATTTTAGCAGACAAAACACCTTCTTTCCCTTCATCAAACAGGTATGACACAGGTGCTGCAGCAGTCTCACTCACTCCATATTCAGACATTTCAAGGTTGTTTTAGCATGAAAGCGGTGACATTTTGATAAAAAACTATTAATACAAATGTCACCTAAATAATTAATATCAACCTTCAACATATCATATCAGTTCAAGCCATGCATGAGGCAGAGAGATAAAGATAAGTGATGGATAAGAAGAGAGGAAAACAAGAAAGGGAGTGTGACAGAAAGGAGAGAGAAACAGATGGAAAATGAAATAAGCTGATTAACAAGCAAGACCAAACCCTAAAACTCCCCTAAATACTCTGGTGGGAGAAAATAAGGGAGGGACACCATGAGAAAACATACACATAAAGAGCACACTTTACAGATTAAATAGCTGCAAATATAATGTTTTTCTTCACAAGAAGTCAGGCGTTTTATTAAACCCCTAAATATAACTTAAAGTACGACTTTCCTCACCTGTCTATGAGAAACGGTAAAATAAAAAAAATAAAAAACTCACATTACAAAAACATCCTTTTACATTTGGGATAAACAGTTTACTGCATATTTCAGTTACTCTTTCACACCTGTAAGTTACCTGATCGTAAATATTCAGGCCAAAGACACAGTATCATGAATATTTTCAATAAAATGAAATCTAAACCAGCTATCCTGCGTTTGATGATGATCTTTCATCTAATTTTCAAGCCAGGACTTGAAGTTACACAGAAATTTGTTAAGAGGCTTTGTTAAAAACTGACAAAACATCACAAGAAGTTTGCTGTATGTAAGTCAAGTGCTCCTCCTTATTTTCCGATACTGTTCAGCAAAATAATTTTAAAGTCAAGGTTAGTAGGATCAGTTGAGTTAAAGAAACAGTTCAGTGATTATTTAAGCACTGTTTTTACTGTAAACTGCTGAGTAAAATAAATAATAAGCCAAATTATGATTTCCTGCTGATTACAACATGCAACGTGTTAACAGCGCTTCGGTCTCTCATGTGGTGTTTATTTACTGAGAAGCTCAGTCACGCTGACCACACTAGTTCTTCCTCATCCCTTTTTTTTTTTTTTAAAGTCAAACATTATCTGCTCTTAGTTTTAATTTCCTCCTGCTAACAAAAGACCTTGTGAGAGTCTTAGATGATCATTGATGCAGATAACCTCAAACTAATCCAGCAAACATCACCGGACGGAGTCTTCTGGGCCTGATGTCATTGTGGGAAAAAGCCAAATCCTAATTTAAACCAGGAACAACCCTCATTAGTGTCTTCGGCAGGCTACGTCACCGACACCATGAGGTCATCCAGGGAACGCCTGAACCCTCCGGGGAGGAATCGGCCAAACAGACCTGACCGAGCGCCCTCACCTGGCTGAGTTCGTTTCCTCCTGGCAGGGCGACTGACCTACTGCGTCAGTCACTGATTAAAGTGAGAGAATTATCCTTCAGAATTTCACATTATCACCAAAATATGCATCAGAGTAGATTTTCTGCCATCAATCCCTTGATGAAACAAAAGCTGATGCTGTATGTTTCCCTAAAGCTGCAAAGTACACTAACTGAAGCAAACCGCAGCCACACTTTGCCCGTGTGAAAGTAGTAGTAAATAGTAGTTGTTCCCTTTTTCCTCGAAGGTTGTTTCATGAAAGTGTATTATGATGTTAAAGTACTTTTTGTGTCAGGCGAGGTGGAAAACCTTTGAATATATTAACATGAAAAAGTTAAGTAACTGATGCTACAGTCAGTCCTAACAGTGCTAATGCTAAACCTAGAAATCAATTTAGTCAGAAAAATACAATAAAAGGACAAAGTGAAAACTTTACTTGTATGATTTCCAGACAGAGAGAGAAATTTTAGACCAAAATAACTTTATCTGACTGGTGTTAGATGACTCCAACTATTTATCTCTCTCTCAATTTTATTTTCATTATTTGCCCATTTTGACTCACCAACAGTTCAGCTGCTTAAGATGTTTAATTTACGATGACGTGAATATTACAGAGAGAGATTTGTCATTTCTGCCTGATCTAAATAGTTTATACATAAATCATTTTAATTGGGGTGAATGAGTTCCCAGAAGCGGTGTATCAGTGGACGGTTTATCTGCTTTTGAAAGGCGAGCTGAGATCCTGTTAACTCAGAATAACAGTGTGCGGTGGAAACAAACCGAGCCAAGTACATCGTGGGGAATCCTCGGCGTCACGGTCTGTTTGGTCACAGGGACTACGTTCACGCTACGGCTGAATAAATGCTAAATACGACCGGCACTTCCCCGAGGAGCCATTAATCCTGCAGAGTTCACATACACAGGTTGATTAGCGAGGACTCGGCCTGACGTCTTAATTGGAGCATAAACCTGAATCAGCAGGTGGAAAATGAAGACGTGTATACGGGAAGGCTGAGCGTGAGGAACCATTACACAATAAATAACCAACTATAGTAAAAAAACAAAAACAAAAAAAAACTGATTTACTGACTAAAGTTTAAGTCTCCTGCAGTTTTCAGGGTTGACTTTTTCAACAAATGAAGAGAATATACAAACTGAATTAATCTGTAATATTAATGGAACAAATCTAATGAGAAAACAAGCAAACAAACAAACTCTGCTAATCGTCGTTCCACGGTGGAGAGGAAGCTGTGTCGCGGTCGGATAGGTTGCCCAACGTCCTTCTTACAAACTATTTTATAATTGTGCAATGCTGATTACCCATAGTGTCATTTTGCATGTTTTTTCTCGTCTGAATCGAAGGACAGGGGGTGTTGTAAACTCTACAGATTGTAAAGCCGCTTGAGGTAACTTTATGATAATTAGAGTCACAGTATCATGTTACCTTACACAAAAATGCTTCCACGCATGTGACGTAAGCATATTTTAAATTTTGCGGGAAAAGAGAGCACCAGTGTCGGGACAATACCTGGTGTCAGCAGATAATCTGAGTCGACGTATGTGGATCAATAATGTGAGAGAAAAGGTTTGATTTGTAGATTCCCAACAGAAAAAAAAAGCTTAATCACATCCAAAGACGTGTCAGAGACTTTCCTCTTTCTCCATATCCATCTTCGTGAGGACCAGACCTTCAGAGTGAGGATTTCTTTATTTCAGGGCAATGTCTGAGGTTTGGGAAATTCATTACATCACTACGTCCTCACTGAATGCAGTAAAAATGTGTGTGTGTGTGTGTGGATTTTCTGTTGTAGTTTTTAGCCAAACTCATGAATGTTTAATGTTCAGTTTAGCAGAAACATCTCCTTGCTCCAAATTCTAAAACCAGACACGGTACAACAGCAAGAAATAAAATAAACATCTTGTATGTCTCCTGAAATGTGAATTCTCTCATTTCTCTTTCCAGACCTTCCCTCTCTCACACATGAAATGTTACATAACGACGTCTGGCTTCTTGTAAACTAAGCAGCCAAGCAAATTTGGCTGCTGTTCTCAATTTAAAATGCGACGGAGGTGAGGAATCAAAGATGTAATCCAAACTCATCTGCAGCCAGAGTGCGTACATCACTGGCCAAGTGTCCTCACTCACTGTATACAAGACTGTCAACTAAACAGCGAAACTGTGAAAGTGTGTGTGTGTTGGCAGGACTTCACACACACACACACCGAGCCTTGTTACAGACAGAGAGGCCAAACAGAGCGTAACTGATGATTGTATCCGACGACGGCCAACTTCGTCACACCAGGAAGCGTGGCGGTGATGACGTCCACCTCGAAAAACTAAAATCTCCCAAATCACTTTCTCTCTTTAACCAGCTGACTACATCTTTAGCAGGAATCAGATTAAATTTTACTGACTGATGGAAAAAAAACACGTCAACATCAATAATTACTGCAACTATCTCAACATCGTTACTGCAGCAACCTTAATTATTAACCTTAGACTTAACACTATGTTCATTACATAAGGAAGTTTATAACGCACAGTTTACAACATCCAGGAGATAAAGTCCCTTTAATAAATTACATAAACCTATATTTAATAAAAGAATATATATGGGCATACACATAAAAATAAGCTAATAAAAGAAAACTGCAGCTCAGAACAGCTCAGAAGTTTGGAGGAATTAAAGCTTCATTAATGGTTTATTATTCATCTTATTTACTGAGCAAAGTTGTGAGTGTTCTTTGGTTCCAGCTTCCTAAATGTGAGGAAAATCCTGCTTTTCCTCTCTTTTATAAGACTAAAAATGAATATATTTGGGGTTTGGACTGTTGGCAAGCAACATGAAAATGTAATATCTAAAATAAAAATACACAACGAAAACAGTTTTGAGTTGCAGCCTCTTTGCAAATAAACATTTCTTCAAATCTTATATTGCAAAGCAGACTTGTCACAAACCAGCAAATTAAATTATGCTCATGTCTTGGCATAAAATACTGTGTGGTGCCGCAGTAAAAAAAACAACCAAATTGAAGCCGTACAGATGACGGTTGGTGGCTGGTGCAGCAGTCTGACTGATGAGCTCTTATCCACTTGTAATTTCCCGGCCCGTTGTTAGGTGTAAATAGGTCAAGCAGTGTTTATCGCCGCGGGGTTGACATTCTCCGAGCTTGATACGCTGCCAACACGGTGACGAAGCTCATCCGTCCATCAGCGCTCACACAAGCACAGCATGTCTGAACCATCGCCAGATGAGTAAGCTTCACACACACACACACACTTCCTCATAAAAAGACCACATTCACACAGTGTGAATGCATTCTGCATCTTTATCTGTCAGTTTGTCTGAGCTTCTGCCTCTCTCAGCAGGGACAATCCAAACTAATCCCGAGCTTCAGTAGTAAACACCCAAATGAAAATGATTCTGGGTTACTGTGCCGCAGAAAAACAGCTCCACTTCGTGACGTCTGTTGGTGGTTTTTAACTGTCCGCAGGTTCACTTCCCCTCTGCAGAGCCGACAGCTGCTCCAACAAACTACTGCTTTCAAAACGATGGTTCCTCTCAGACTGCAAACCAGCTCAAAGTTCACAACAACACAACAAATTAACTTATAATTGGATTTCTTACATTATATATGAAGCATTTTAATAGAGATGTCAAAAAGCTTCACATGTTTGAGTCTGTGTTTGTTTAAAAAACAAAAAAAAGGGAAAGAGGAAAGTCACTACTGTTCACTCCAACTTCCTAATAAATACTGATATTATTCTGATGATACTGAACATACGAGAGGATAAACATAGACAGGGGTTTAAAATAAAATATCTTCTAAGTTTGAACTCTAGGAAAGAAACAACTTTGAGTAAACTTAAGAGTAAAAGCATAAAATCCATAATAATTAGTGAGTTTGTGTGTTTCTGTATGGTAATTAAACAACACACATGTATGAGCAGTCTAACCTGAAACGACCATGGTCCAAGTACTGATACCAAAACAATACTTACTTATATTTATATATTATCTGACTTAACTGTCGTGATAAAATAGTTCTCAAATCATTTAGTATTTAATTCTCTTTATACACTCAGAAGGACTGTGCATAAAGAAAACACTCTTTGCCTTTATAAGTTAAAACAGTGGACAAACAGAACTTTAAATACTTGTTTGTCGCAAAAAACTACAATAAATAACTTAAAGGATTTCTTAATTAACAATTATCCCATTTAAATACGAGGACGTCCTACTTTTCTTTATGTTATATCATCTTAAAATGGTTATTTAGGGTTTTAGGCGGTGCTTTAGAAAAAGCATTTTGAAGACGTCCTCTAGAAATCTGAGATGTTTTCCCTCTGCAGGTAGAGATGGGCGGAGCCATGCAGCCTGATGTGTTACACCTGGGCAGGTTGGGGCATGAGTTATTTACTGTCTCACAAAAACACCATCCATACTTTTTTTCTTCTGCCTTCAAAACACCACACACACTTAGACTTACAACCACCACTGACTTACAGACTGCACTTTGATTTTTTGTGTTGTTTTTGTCTTCAGCTCAGGTAGAATATAGTTTAAAAATCACTTTACATGGTCGACTCAGACTAATCAAACAAATAAAGGCTAGTTTAATCAAAAGACAAGATTATGTACTGAGCAGCATGTGTGGGCTGTGAGATGTGACTCAGTACATCTGACATGCACAAAGTAAATGAGTTCAGCTTCACCTCCAGGAAGGGAAGGACAGAAAGAGAAAAATGCTGCATCACAACCAGTCACACACTTTATATATATATATATATGTATGTATAACTTCCTTTAAAAGTATCACAGGAAGTACATCATAAATACAAGTGAGCATCAAATGTCAAACCAACCCTTGTAAATAAGACAGAGTGATTTTTGGAGAAGTTGGTGTCAAACTTTCAGCTGAAGCACAGCAGCAGCATGAATCCGCCACAAAGGGCACAAACGCCGGTGTGGGTCTCACCTTTGTCGCGGCTCGGAGGACACCGAGTTGCAGCTCTGGACGGACAGCAGGGTGGAGGACTTCCGCGGCCCCAGCGGGGACGGCAGCAGGCTGACGTTGGAGGGGGACGGGGAGAGGAGGTTGCAGTTCCCCGGCGGAGGGAACGAGCCCCGGCGGTGCTCCAGCAGCACCTCCGCGCTGCCCGCGTCGCTGAACCCCGCCGCGTCCGACGGCAGGACGAGGATGGGCGGCACGCTGAGGAGCCTCGGTGCCGCCGCGGAGGGGTTAACGCTCCCGCAGCTCACAGACGCCGCCACCCCGGAGAAAGTCCCGTAGCTGCCGTCGCCGCTGCTGTCCCCGAGCTCCGGGCACAACCCGGCCGCCGCAGAGCCCGAGTCTGCGCCCTCCAGGTCGGCGTCTCTGTGGAGGAGGTGGCGGCTTCCTGCGTGCTCGGCGGAATCGCTCTGGACCGGCCGTCCGTCCAGAGAGATGTTACTGAGGAACAACAGGGCGGCTTGCCTCCGCCGAGAGTTCTCCCGGTTCCTCCGGCTGTGCTCCCGGGCGCCGTGCGGTGTCTTGCCGGTGGCCGCGGCCGTCATGGCAGCAGCGGCCGCCATCGCGCCTCCGTCCCGCTGAAGACTCAACTCTGCCCGCAACTGTCAAATCCTTTTCACCCGGCGCGAGACCGCTTCGCGTCCTCTCATTGGCCCAGACGGGAATACGTGATGACGTATGAAGCCAGCCCTCGCTCGGTCACGCTGTAAACTCCACATAGTGTCAGATACATGTAAATAAATAAACTGAATATATCATTTATTATTTTATATATAAAGATGAGATGACATATGAATAAACTGAATATAATGACACTAATAAGTTTATTAATCTATATAAAAATAAGGTAAGATCAGATAAATAACCTGAATATAATGTTAGAATGTCACCAATTGGTTTATTCTTCAGACTTCTTCAGTCCTGCTCACTTTTTTTCTTTATTATTGCTCATCTTCTTCTTAAAGCCTTGAAAAAAGTTGACATATTTTTATACTATTGTTTTCTAGTATTCATATTCCTTCTTCTTGGGCTATATGCTTCTGCAAATTGTGATTGTTATTAGTAGCAGGAGCAGCAAATTCTCAAAAAATATAAAACAGTATAGTCAAATGTCCTTTTTCTGAAAGTAAAGTGGATTTTGGTTTTAGTATCAGACAAAGTAATGCTCCTAAACTTTTTTAATCTAGTTGGAAAAAGGATAGTTTCTTCATCCAAGTAGGAATACTGTGTTGAAATGTGCATCGATACGAGATGCCTGTTTTGATTTTATTTAGATTTGCAGCCATTATGATAGCTATTTGGGAAATAGTGTCTGTTTTTATCTTGTTTTTAATACTGATCTAATTGTGTTTTTTATAGAGTTGCAATGTGTGTTAATTCACTGCATCTGTCTCTTATTGTTAAAGCTTTAACTGTGAACCTGCACATCAGATGCAACATATCTGCTGAAATGAATGTACTGAGGTCTGGTCCCTGTTAAGCAAACATTACAATAAATAATAACTCCTGTCCTGTCATTATGCATCAAATGTGGATGTTATGATTTAATAATATGCATCTTTTTCCTCTCCTTCCTTTTAAGTGGTGTCACTTTTCTCTTCATGTTTCCTGCTTTGTCTTTGTGGTTCCTCTCTACATCTCTGGGAGTATTGTGGCTGCTGAAGCATTAACTGAGTTGTCGCAGCAGCTCTACCTGACAGCTGCTTTGATTGGCTGCTGGCACTTTGTTACGAAACCTCAGTGGATTTTCTCTGCAGTGATCCCTGCAGTGACACCAACACCGGGCTGAGCGGCACCTGGCCGGCTCAGCAGGACGACCACACTCAGTAATATGACTGTTAGCCTGCTAAATATAACCTGTAGGACACTCAGCACTGTAATCCCTGCAGGCTGGGAGTTTGTTATCGTACGCTCACCTCCTGATCCACTACATCTGTGGAGGAACAAATGAACTACATCTGACCTTAAAGCTTAGCTGGAACAACAGCTGGATGGAAATCCAAAACGGACATAATTTAATTTTGTTTGATCTCACTGGAAATCCGTTTTTGATTTGTATAATGGCATGTCTGATTTTCTTTTATAATACACGTCTTTTTGTCTGTCTGAAGGATCTGGCTGGGGGCTCAGCTGGGAGGGAGGGGTCAGATAGCCAAAACCTCCTCCTTAATTAATGTGTTGTTTCAAAAGCCTCCACAATAGAGCTTGTAAGAAAGAAAGCATTGTTCGATTGACCTTTGGATGCTGTCCAATGTAGTCTGTTGTATTCGCGGTCACAACTGGCTGTACAGTGCTGTTTTGCACAGGAAGAAGCATGGAGACATCACCAGCCAGATAAAAAAGCCAGATTATTTTCCTAGATTATAAAATTAATATATAAAGTTACATTAATATAATATTAAATTCAATTAAAAAGAATACAATACATGATACCAGTTATCAAAGATATAACCTTTAATGTAAAATAAATGTTTACAATATGTAGTTCAGCTAGACTTAAATAGAAATATGACTCACCTTTTTCAAAAAGTGAAGAAATTAGATAAATTATATTTCAAATAAAAATGATAATAACAACTAAACTTAAATATGGATTTTAAATATGCATTGCTGTTGCTTTTTGTGCATAAACAAACTAAAGCACATGTGATGGGTGTGATAAAGTCTACAGGAAAAAACAAAAAGTCATATTTGACTCACAACTGATAGTGAGCAAGTGTATCCACGATGACGCTGGCTGCACATGATAAACAGAGGGGGAGAGGAGTGTGTGTGTGTGTGTGTGTGTAGGATGATGATGGTACAATGCTAAATGCCGCCACATGGATGATTGCAGAGGTTACAGAGCTGTAATCCGATGATGGGGATTGAGTTTATACAATGTGTCTGCTGCACACACACACTGCTCTAAAACTACTGATAAACTGACTGAAAATGACCTCAGAGTTTATCTACTGTCCTGATAACAGACGTGAACATCGTTATCATGACGGTACTTCCTCATTTTTGACTGATATGAACTCCAGTTGTGACCTTTGACTTTTAGAAACAGTACAAAAATAAAGCAGCAAAATTTGCCTCCAGTGAGCCCAAACATGGTGTCCGCTTCTGGAAAAGCTTTGCCAGAATATACTAAACATTTTGATTTTATAGGATTTGTATTGTAAATCTGTCTCATTGTGCTGATGACAGATTCCCTCCATTCATTACCTCATTTAACAAACTATGTTTTTATCTTTAATATTTAATTTGTTTGCAGCGTTTCATCTATCCATTGCAGGAGATGAGACTTTTATTTCTCTCTGGGACGTTTACAGTACTGTGCATCCCTGCTGGTGAAATAAAGTTACTCTGTCTGTGATCGAATAAAATGCACGCAGCCCGTTACATAATGCGAGCGAGGAGGCCAACACGACTCGGGTGGGTGAAGGCCTTATGGGTTGTACCGCCGCTCGCTCTCTGATGTTCAGTGAGGCTGGCAGAGGAGAGGACCGCGGGGCAGGGAAGCAGTGCACCATGGGAAGGTCATGCTGCCGCCAGGATAACAGGTCAATGCAGTGTTGGAGAGAGAGAGAGAGAGAGAGAGAGAGAGAGAGAGAGAGAGAGAGAGAACACACAGAGATTTTAGATCTTCTATTTATGGCTTTTATCATCTCACAATTATACTGCTATCTATCTATCTATCTATCTATCTATCTATCTATCTATCTATCTATCTATCTATCTATCTATCTATCTATCTATCTATCTATCTATCTGGTATTGCTATTAAAACTCTCACTTCTGCCTGGAGGGATGTAAATCAGGTCTTTAATCCTCAGTTGCCGCCATGTGGTGACTGTTAGATATTACAGTCCCGACAGAAAATACCATCATGTAGCAGCTTTGTTAAATATTCAGCTGCATTATTCAGATTTATGCAAATTTTTTTTGCATCTACACACAGGGCTCTATGATTGTGACATGTGATGTTACTTTTCTCACTATTTCATGAAATGTAAGAAATGAAATACTGTGTTTTATATTCTTCATGAAGTACTATTCAAGCTGTACTTGCCATTACACTCCATGAAACTGTAGTAACTGTGCTTCTTGTTCTGAAAATGTCATGTTTTTCTTATTATATCTGTTTTTTATATCATTATGGGATATTCCAATTGAAATTTATATATTGAGTCATTAAATGATCTAGTTTTCCTTTCATAATGATGAAACGATCACATTGAGATTTTATTGCTTTTCACAGCATTTGAGAGGTAAATTTGATTAAATACACGGAGAACACATGAATGAGTTGAGTTTTCATTGTCATTTTAGCAGTAATGATACCTTTAAAAACACTGGAAATAAAATTATATTTGTGTTGTTTAATCCTAGTTTTTGCTTTAACAGTTTAATATCACTGAAAGAGAAACTGCATTTGTAATTAATTAGTTAAACTGAATTAAGATGGCTTTGGTTTTCCATTGAATGACTCTCTTTCTATTGTTTTATTTCACTCACCTGTTGAATTTATTTGTGCCTGCTCTTCTTCCTGTACATAGAGCATATAAAACAGCATTTTAAAGCACCAAAATTAAAAAGGCTAGCACTTTCAGAAATATTTACAGTTTATTTGCCCAGAAATGGAGAGAACATGAACTGCTGCTCTTGCTCAGGTGCACTTTGGCACATTGAATGTTCAAACACTGTTTGACTTCAACAAGAAATCAAACTCTCTGTGTGTTTCTCTTCATCTCTCCATCAGAGGTAGTAGTCTTCCTCCTCGATGTCTCCATGTGTGTCCTGGAAGCCGAGCGCCTGGATGTCGTGTGTGATGTCGGTGATGCGTCGGTTGAATTCCTGAGATCCTGAAGCCAGAGAGCAGTTGTCATACCTGCTGGGGGGAAAAAAAACTGATTATCTAAATGTTACCTCATTATTTCTGACTCCCTGTTTATATAAATGTCAAGAGAATTAGTTCTACAGTTTTACAGGAAATTTATATCAATTTCTATAAAAATAAATAATGTATTAAAAATGGACTATGTGGACTGCTTTTGCACCAACGTAAAAGAAATCTTGACCAGAAGCTCCCATAACTATACAATATTTTTTGTTAAACATAGTCTACAAATCCAAATGTTTTACAAAAAGTTTTGTTGTTAATTGATGGACACGTGAAGTCACATAAAATAAGGCCATTACCTCTTATTGGATTTCATATTACAATTTTAAGAGCACGATATTCTTAAATAATTCTTCAATAAATTTTTTAATTAAACTTAAAAGAAGATGACACAGCACACAGCAACATTCACTACAATGTTAAATATTACTACTGAAAAAAAGAAAAAAAAACACCTCTTGTTGATAATTGAAAGCAACTGATATTAAAATTATTAGCATTATTTGACTCTTTTTCACTTTTCATTGTTGATATAAAACTAAAAAGCATAAAAATATTGCTTTTTCAGTGCATTGTAGAGTGTTTATTAAAAAAAATAAACAACAAATTGCACCCCATCTATAAGACACGAGTGTGAAGATAACCTCACAGACCAGTCACGACTTGGACTGAAGGCTGAGCAACCGTCGACACCTCCTGGCCTTCTTACCCTCTCACCGCCGTGGCCGACGTGTTGCTCATGCTGCGTTTGATGCGTCCAAAGCTGTCGGTTAAAATCCCACCTTCCCTGATCCCGATGCTCTCCAGGAAACTCTCAAACACCCCGATGTCCTTGTCTGGGATGAACGGACGCATCCCTGCGACACAGAGATAACGAGTTAAGGTAACAATTTGAGAGACAATGTGAGGTAATCTGAGGATACAGGGGCCAGATTATATCCTCTATGCTCTGTTTATCATAAATAATATGATTATAATGACACCAACAACAAGAAAGTGATCCCTCCTGCACGAGAGGTTTATGAACTTTGTGTGATCACTGTGATCAATGTGTGTGATTGTTTTGCTTTTCAAAATATGGCGTTGAAGAGTAACTAAGTACATTTACTTAATTTACTTGAAAGTATTTGTACTTTACCAGAGTACTTCTTTAACTCCACTACACTTCAGAGGCAGATATTTGAACATTTCGTGGTCATATCAACAAAATATATGGCTAAATTGCTAAATTGGCTGTTTATTTATTTACTTTTTTATAAACATGAATTTATATTATGTATATAACTCTCTTTGGTGGGCTGGATTTTGTTAATATAATCCCACAAGAGGATAGCACAAAAAGAAAGAGGTAGAGGGGGCTGAAGAGAAATAAAAGAAGTCGTGTTTTGGGGTTTACTTTACAAATACCACATTTTTATAAGCCTCTCAAGTCAGGTAATAAATATATGTAAGCAGAGAAAATAGTTTAAACCCGGTGTCGTACCATTTAAAGGTGATTAGGAGGACTGTATCATCACAAGGGAAGACAAAGGAGGAAACTTGTGTGAACCTGTGTGAACTCAGGGATTAAAAATTCAGTCTGTGTGCCTAAAAACTTCTCAGCGAGTTTGCTGTTTGTCTGCTCTCTTCCTCCGAAACCTTTCATAAAGATGATTACACAGCAGCGCACAAAACATCAAATCTCTCTCTCTTACTAACAGGAAGTTGTGGTTTCCTCAGTGGAAGTGGGTCAGAGCTGAATTTGATGTGGTAAACACACACAAACACACACACACAGTAAAGACGCTCACACGTATAGTAAACTCATGCACACACACACACACACACACACACACACACACGTGCGTGTCATTATGCAGCATACAGTTCACACACTCACTCTTTCCTCCACAATACTTACACAAAACAGCATGAATAGTAAGTTGTGGTTTGCCACAGAGTTTCAGTCAGTTAATGAGCTCTGTGTGTGTGTGTGTGTCTCCACATCTGTCTCTCACCCATCAGCAGGAACTTGCGGTTGTCTCCGTAGAGTTGCAGCAGCTCGGAGCAGAAGTGGTCGATGTTTGATCCCAGCCTGTACTCTCTGAGCAACACTGCAAACTGCTGCAGCTCCACTGGACTCAGCTTATTACGCAGCTACACACACACACAAAGAGAATCAACATGCAGATTGTTTTTTCTTTCATTTCTTTTGATGCAACCGTCTACTAAAGGGACATAGAAAGAAGCTCAGGTTACTGTTTGACTGTTTGACCACATATTTCGACTACATAAGACGTGAGAAGAATTTGGAACAAATACATTAATCCTCTAATTGAATGTAACAAATGAACCATTTGAGTGAAGGTTACCAGAAACCCTCTTGGTCACATGTTGACATGACCCTTTTACAATGACTTTAAACAGAGAGACTGATTTGGAGTAGTTGATGGAGAGCCCAATCTACAGATAGTTGGATGAATATTGGTTGATAACCTGTTGCAAAAAACATATTGACAATAAACAGTATCTATAGATCAACACTTGAATACTTGCTACGTTTCTGTTGCAAAAGTGTTGTTTAATATCAACTGTTTTCATGCAACTCAATAATTTATTCTGTGCAAAATATAATTCTCTATGTTCTCAGATGTGTAGATTTGATTGTCTAAAATAAAGAAAAATGTCCGAAGGTTTCAAGGTGTGTGTAGGTGGTGGATTTCAACACGCTGAAAGAAACATACTGAGCATTTGATCTTAAGAGCAACCTTTGCTGAGAGCATAAAACAATTTTAAAGCGTTCCTTTATATATTATTAAAAGGGTGTTGAGCTTGGGAACATGGGACACAGGAACATAGATATGTTGAGCTTTATTTATTTAAGTTTTATTAACTGTTGTAAGTTACATAAAGTAGTTTCTCGCTCACTGGGTGACAGTCCTTTTTTCAGGGTTTAAGTGGACCACGTACAGAGTCTTTTAACCTTTTACATTAAAAACTTGTTGTGTCAGTTTATTTTGTATGATGCCACAGAATACTGCCTCAGTTTTCAGCCAGCAGAAGAGTGGGAGAGAAAATCTATTCTGCTTTGTATGAAAGCTGTGTTTTGTTTGTTTTGGATGATGATTGGGAATTGAGGCCATGCACACACACACACACACAGGCTCACAGTGATCATGTACTCCTGCATCAGCAGCAGGGAGGGGTTACTGTCTCCTTCGTCGCTGACTGAAGCCAGACTGCGATGGGAGTCCTGCAGCGAGATGGACGAACTCTCACTGTACGTTTCACTGTAGTAGAGCTCAAAGGCATCCTGGGAGCCGTCACTGAGAGAGAGAAAGAGAAAGAGAGAGAGTATGACTGTCACCTAACATGGACAGACTAATGGATGGAAGTGTTTGCAGCTAGCGATCAAATGTTAATCTCTCATTTAGTTGTCATTTTGCTGGACAGTAGCCCAAAAAGTAAAGTAGTACTAAACTTTCCTCCATATTTAATGCTGTTATGTTTCCATCCATCAGTTTTTATGTGCATTTTCAACATAAAACCTGAGTAGAAATGCAGAAAATCTGAAAAAATCTCAAAATACTGCTAAAAAGTCAAAAGTTAAATGCAACAAATGGAAACACACTTAGTGACTAAATAAAGAACCACATGAAGCATTTGACTTATGATTATTATTATGGCACAAGATGATGTAATTTATTTATGTCATCTTGCACCCTCTTCTTCTGAAATGGTTCACTGGCACCTGACTGGAAAATTATGTTTATGTGGATGCACTAGTTCCTAATAATAGTTAGAGTCTTCTTGAAATATTCGGATGTTGACCCAGCTACCGTCTCTGAACGATCAATCACACAGGTTTCCACCAGGGACTGAACTAATCCTCTGGGCTTTTATTGTGAACATTCACAATAAAATTGATTGTAAACAGGCTCCTCTTCACAACTTATACATTTTTTTTCCTGTTTGGACATTTTGGCCATATTCAGGACATTTTGCGAGTCGATGTTACTCACTATGAGCTACAGCAGCTGAACTCTGGATCGTAGCTGTAGGACATGTCGGTCAGACAGCTGTCACCTGCCTGCAGACAGACAGACAGACAGACAGACAGACAGACAGACAGATATATAGTTTGCATGTATATAATATATAGATGTATAGTTCACTGTTCACACCATCTACAGCTATGTGAGCACGTATGAGACCCAAAGGTGAGTCAGTGTTTTGTTCCCATGGACCCTGCAGTGTTCATTAAAACTTAATGCAAAACAACATGCTGATGATTTACTGTAGCTATTCTTAGAGTAGCCTGATGGAGCTGTTTTCCTTGAGGATGGTGCAAGAAGAAAGCCCATGAGGGTTCATCCTCTGAGAAGCAGGAATGTGACGGGTGAGTGAAGCTGCAGGTCAAGATCCTCCACAGAAAAAAAGTTTAGGGTGTTTTGATGAACATCTTACTTTACAAATATGTGTTTCACTGAAACAAAAACTAAATCTTTAACAACCTTCACAAACACTTCATCTGACTATTTGAAAAATAGAGTGAATCATTCATTATTGGTGTCCGTGCTTGCAGTTATTTCTTTCAATGCTGTTATCTCGAGATCACAAGTTAATTATGTCATTATTATTAAGTTCATTGGAGCAGACAATCTGGTTTTATAGTCTCCAAAGATGAGAGGTTGACCCATCTCTCTGCTTCAGCCAGCAGCTGCTCAAATAAAGCCGTTATATATATTATATAGAAATAATGAAGACATTATTAAGCTCATCCACTGTACATAATGACCCCCACAGCATCTCCACAGAGCCTACAGACACCTGCTGATGGAAACTAACTGGAAATAAACACACAAACATCACAAGAACAAGAGGAAACTCACTCCGTTTTCTCCTGATAATGGGTTAATTATTTCGTTATATCGAGATAACGGCATGAAAAAAATTTCAAGCATAGCTATTCTCAGCTTCCTTAATGTCCAATAAATATGTTAATATAAATTCAAATTAATCATATAGTTTTGTTTTAACGTCTTTGTTTCCTCTTTGCTGTCACACAGAGAGCTAATGTGTCACTCACTCCTCTGCAGCCAATAGCGGTCCGGCATGGTGTGGTGAAACCCCGCCCTATCCACACACTCGATGGTCTGATGGCCGTAAATGATCTGGAACATTTGACAGATCAGAGAGCAGTACTCCTCTGCAGCATCCTGCACACACACACACACACACACACACACACACACACACACACCATCATCACACTGTTAGTTGTACATCAATAACATCTGTGACCTTCTCTGACATTACAGCTGTGTTGACTTCCAGCGATGAGAGAGTGCAATGTCTTATTACATTTTCTTAATCATTTCAACCCTGATTTTCCCCTTAATTCATGTTTGCCAAGCGTACTGATCAAGTTGAACACAGTGTGAGCAGCTTCATGCAGGGGTTATACACGGGTTAGCGCCTCGTCCCAGGGCACAAGCACTGCAATAAGTGTGAGGATTCGAACCAGCAGCCACCTATAGCCCAGCCAGCGGGCTGCTGTTGTGATGAAACACCACCGGAGGCTGCGAGCTGAATTGGAGCCAGTTAAACAATGACACACTAATGCTGCCAATCCAAACAAATTATTGCTCCGGGGACACGGATGAGCAACAATGAGCAGGGATCACACACACACACACACACACACACACACACACACACACAAATACAATGACAAAGCTACTCTGCTGTAAGTGTGATGTAATGCTTCAGGTTACGCAACAATGCAGAGCCTCAGTGTGTGTTCGTGTGTGTGTGTGTGTGTGTGTGTGTAGATGAATGAGCGCCATCAGTATTGCCCTACTTTCCACAACATGACAGCCAAATGATTAGTGAACCCCAGTGAAAGAAAGAAAACCAACAGTGACGGTAAATTAAAACCAGGGGAAAGATTTCTTTCTCCGGGCTAAATATCAGACTGGACTGAATGTCCACAGAGATATTTACAAGTTACCAACTCTGAGCATACACACACCAACTGGTGGCGTGTTTGTAGTTTCTCGCAGCACAGCTCCAGGGATGGTGATTTTGGTTGGTCCAAATATTTAGTCCAGAGTAAAATACTGTATCTCAACTACTTTTGGATGGATTATTATGCAATTTGGATGAGTTGGAATGACTTTGGTGGTCCCTGACTTTTCACCAACAGGTCAAAGTCTCTGATTGTCCAGCACTATAAATAATACGTATATTTCTATCACCTGTACTTTTAGTTTGAAGTTCAACATGTTGGTAAATATGCTTATGTGCTTTTTTCCCAAGAACAAGAGGAGAAGATGCATATCAATCTCATGTTTGTGTTTAAAGTATGAAGCTGGACTCAGGGCAAGATTTAGCAAAATCAAAACAGCTACTCTAGCTGTGTCACATGTTGAAAAGAACATCCCAAAGCTCACTAATTAGGATGAGAGTGGTAAAGATGTCGTCACCGGAAAGACAGAAAATAAACACATTTCTCTAAATGTTCCTTAAAGCAGCTGAGTCAAACTTTTCATCTTGTATTGGGTTTGGCACTCTCCTGTGGACAACAGCAGTAATGTTTCATCTAACATCAGGTAACATGTTCCCTCCGCTTCACTCCCTGCTGCAAAAAGACAACTTAAGCAGGAGGAGAGCGAGAGAGAGAGGAGAGCCGAAAAAGCTCTGGAGATGGAGGCGGCTGAAGCAATTCATCCAGAACAAACCCCAGCACCATTTAGTCTGATGTTGCAGAAAAATCTCATGCGGTGGCAGACATCAAGAATAACTATTAACCCTTTATTGCCACGATCCCATTTGCACAACTATTTTTCAATGCTGGCAGAATTCCAACCAAATAAGATAGAGCAATAATTCTTTTTGCATGTAAAACCTGAGGAGTTACACTTTCATATCACACATTCAACATGTCCCAGAGCGCTGTTTCCTTCCATTAATGTGTTTGAAGAAACACAGTATAAAGTGCACACGACAAAAACACGTCATTATGTTGTTCTATCGCGTGGTTTTCTTGCATGTCACTTCCCGCAACACTACCTGTGACACAGGTAATAATAATACATTTTTTTATGGTTTATTGCACTTTTTAGCAATTTATTTAGTTAGTCTCGACATAATTCTCTACATATTGTTAAAATTTGGGATGTAAGGGTTGTATTGATGTGTAGGAAATTAAAATGCTCTACGGCATGTAAAAATATAAAGATATGCTCTGGCGGACTTGTTCTATGGTAGGTCATAAAAGGTTAAAAACTAGTAGAACCAGTGAATCTTCTCACAGTTAGTGCTTATTTAGGTAATCTCAAGGCATCATATTCAGTTGGGACTATTTCATAACCAGTTAAAAACTTCTGATATTTGTTCATAAAACCTCAGCTCAGCTTGGGCCAACTTGACAAATTTGATTGTTAAATTGAGGCCACAGACTTTTTCATAAACCTGAAAAAAAAAGTTATGATGTATGAAATTAGTCTGTGAGGTGACTCCCAGCAGACCAGGTGACCCACCCTGTTCTCCACAGCCAGGATCACCAGGTTGCAGTAGGCGTCGGGGCAGGGCGTGGGCTCCAGCGGGTTGTGGTTCCTCCTCTCCCAGCTGCCGTAGCTCTTCCCCCGTTCCCAGCTTCCCGTGCAGGCTTGGCGCCGCTCCCAGCTCCCCCCACCTCCGCTGCCCCCGCCCCTCCTCTCCCAGCTCCCACCTCCTCCTCCTCCGCCTCCTCCCCCGTGCCTCCTCTCCCAGCTCCCTCCTCCACCGCCTCCTCCTCCTCCTCCCACTCCCACCCCCCAGCTCCCACTCATGGGTCTCGCCCGCCGGTTCTCCCAGCTCCCTCCAGTCTTGCGTGTTTGCTGCCTCCTCTCCCAGCTCCCTCCCACCCTCTTCTCTCTCCAGGCTCCTCCTCCTCCCCCTCTCTCCTCCTCCTCCTCCTCCTCTCTCCCCGCCTCCTCCTCCTCCTCCTCCTCCTCTCTCCACATTCTGGTTTTTGTCATGGTTGCTTCTGGACAGCGACGGCCTCCAGTCGACTCCGCAGATGGTGTGTCGTCGCTCCATCGTGCCCCCTGCAGGCCGCGGGTCGGCGTTGCAGCTCATGGTTTGGCGTCGGCCGTCTATGCCCGTCGTCTTTTTCCTGTCCAGGCTGTCATCCCCGGCAACCACAGTGTCCACGTTCAGACCTGCAGGATGAAGATTTAACAAATAAATACCACGTCCCTCTGAATTTTAGGAGCATAGTGGAAACTTTTCACTGATCACACAGATCACAGATTTGATTTCTTTTGCTTTACTTTGCATGCAGATGACTCTCTAATTTATCTGTGTATTTATTACATGAATATAAAGTAATGACACAGACAGCTTTGCTATTTATGGAGCATTAAATGACCGGGCATAATCAATCCATTTGACGAAGGCAGTTTCAACCACAGGTGATTTTCCCTTTGTCAACAGAAAGGTGGCCTGAGGAACGCCAAGTTTCTCTGCTGCAGCTCGTTGGCTCGTTTTTGGCAGTTTTTCACTGAGAGTAAATTACTTTCTTTTTCCCCATCATGAGTTCAATGTCCACGCCATACCAGCCTCAGATCAGATCCAAAACGAACATGTATCATACAAACTTATTATTATAAGCAAATCACAGGTGTCAGGCTTAGCTAATAGCCAGTCTAAGTTGTTTCTATCTGTAGTTATAGTGCCCCCTTTGGCCCTTCAGTATATGCAACATAACATAATATTTCAATACAATACCAGAGATTTCTGTTAATTGTTTTTGACAGGAAGTATACACCTGCCCTGCAAAACTTACATGTATAGATCAATAATTTGCATCACTAACCTAAGCCACAGTCTGGTTTTAAAGTGCCGGTCTGACCACCTCTGCACGACTTTAGCGCAGCACAAAAATAGAGCACTTTCTTCATTTGAATAAAACATTGGCTGCGAATATAAACGAGGAAGCAACTAAGTTTCCCATCACGACGTAATTGGGAAAACAAATTATACAAATGAAAGCTAATTAACATAAGTGAGTAATAATTAAAGTATATAATTAAATATAACATAATATCGAGGAAAAGGACAGGTCGGAAAAAGGAGGAGATCTCTATATAGATCATTACACATTAACATATTGCAGAGTTATCTGATGGAGCAGGAGTAAAGTGCAAATGGTTGAAGGAAAAAAGTGAATAAAAAATAAGTGTCTTGATTTCAGAGCTTTTGAGGGAAACATCATGAAAACTGTGAGTTCGAGGAGCTTCTGTATCATCAAATGGGAAGTGAAAGCATCATTAAAAAAAATTCCTGGGTCATTCAGTAAGTGACGGTGTGTGTCCTCACAGGTGTGTGTCCTCACCTGTCTTGAGGACCAGCAGGTGCAGCGCGTCGTCTCTCAGGTAGGAGGCGGCGGCGATCTCGTGCGTGGGGATCCTCATCAGCAGCTTCTCGTTGTCCCTCCAGGTGAGCAGCAGGCAGCGAGCCGACAGACTCAGGATACAGTCCTGATCCACGCTCGTCTTCAACGGCAGCACCTTCAACTGCTGCTGACCAACACGCAGGGACGGGTGATTATAGATTATTGATCAGTGGGCCAGACGTTGTAGAATCACAGATGGATGAACACTAACATTATCTCATTAGAGATATAATATTATATTTTATTATATATATAATTATTGATGAGTGCTGAAATGATTTATACACAACTGCTGAACTTGGCAGTCGTTAATCACTGTTTATTGATCATTAAACTTGGGAGAGTTTTATTAGTAATACATTACTGACTTCCACATTTTAGCTGCGATCAGTTACATAGAGGTGATTGATTATCAGTTGTAGAAGTGATTAGTTATACATCGGGCATTGATTACTTTCAGCAACAGTGATTAGATTAATGGATAGTTAATTCATGAATAAACCCTACATTTTTAATAATTAATAATAATTAAGTAAATTAATGAGACATAATTGATTACTAACCCTAACAATGAAGGTATAGATAGGTTTACTAATTACAACATTGATTGATAGATTTCTGACAATCAACCTCTGTGTATAGGTAGATAGGTTATTGATTACTAGTTAAATATAGGTTACTAATAGCTGACCCTGGTTTGGATTAGTTATAGATTATGGGTTATAAATACAGTGTATAGATAATTACTTATAAATTACCCACACCAAGAGAGTTAGATATTGATAATCTATTAATTAATAACCCTGGCTGCTTCTTGATAAATTGTTCATCACTAACTTTAAAGGTGCTTGATCACAGATATTTTATTGATAAGTAACCTTAGTTATAGATAAGGAATTGATTACTGACCCTGGCTGCGTCCAGTAGCTGTAGCAGCTCGTCTCGGCTGGAGGGGTTCAGTGAAACCGACACCCAGGTCAGGTGACCAAGGAACTATGATGAGAGGTCAAAGGTCAGTGGTGACTTTGGTATATTTTGCTGCATTTTACCGTATTTCAGATTCTACCTTCACTTCTTTCTCCACGTAGTCGAAGATGAGTCTCTCCGGGTGGATGAGGTAGTCCGGGGCGTACAGTGGGACGGTGTGCAGCGGGCGGCGGTAAACGCTGCCCCGATCCACCGGCCTGCGACCAGATTTGGACCAGACGAGCCGCTTTATAGGAGAGACAAAACCCTGGAGACAGAGAGAGTCAGAGAGATGGAGGAAGGACATTTTTTTTCTCTCTCTGTTGATTTTTCTGTGTATGTTCGTGTTCCCAGAAAGGATCAAGACAAACAATATTGATGAACCAGTGACCTTTCCACTAGCTAAGTCTATGTTTGGACAGTATTTTGCACATTGCAAATACTCTTAAAGTTAATACTGTGAACTTTTTTGCACTTCCATTGTAAACATTTTCTGCACACTCCTGCATAACCTATACATTTAATAACTCAAATTGCACATACAGTCTTCATATTTGTGTTGCACATATTGTCTTCATTGTATTTTATTCTTTTTGATATTTTTTGCATAACTATACATTTATGTGTTAATCTTCTACTGTCTACTTTATAATATCTATTTTATATTTAATTTATATTTTTCTTCCTACTATGTTTACTATTTTGTGCACCAGCATGCACCAGCATCAAGATCAAGACATTTTTTTTTGTGTGTGAAAACCTTCTTCATGGCAATAAATCTGATTCTGATTCTTTGCACTCAAGAAATCTAATATCTCACACTGACAGTACATTTTTTTTTTAGTATGCATCTTCCTGTCTACTTTATAATATCTATAATTTATATTCTTCCTTGTTTATTTTAACAACCCCCCCGGCCCTACCCATTTTTCAGGCAAACTTTACATTTTTAGCTCCACCACCGGTAAAGCTCAAAGACTAAATCATCAGTATTTTATTCGTTTCTTCGCGGCTCCCAAAGAACGTTTTACGTTTGTATTCTGGCTGTAATTAAAAACAGCAGATATTTGAACAAGAACTTCACACGGGACAGCTTTCATTTGCGTGTGTGCATGCATGTAAAAACACAGTATGTGTGTGTGTGTGTGTGTGTGTGTCTGTGCACATCCCCATGCAGTGATTGACAGGTGAGCAGTGATCTCATGTGTGTTGTGTGTGTGTCTGACAGCTCCCTGCTGAGACTCACCGACAACACAGCACACACATTCAGACACGCACTGACACACACACACACACGACACACACTAACATACCAATGGCTCGGAGGCAGTAAAGCGAATAGACGCTCCGACAGAACAGAGAGAGGGGAAATTAGCTTGTTTAAGAATCGGAAATCTCGTCTTTCTGTCTGAATAATAACAAGGACAGATCTGATGAACATCTCTGTAGTCAGCTGAATTTAATTGCACGGACAAAGACAGGATGGTTATAATGAGTTTTGTTCTTCCTCTTGTTCCAGCGTTCCTTTGAGGAGGCAGAAAGAGGGAAATAATTGGATTTTTGTAATGAACGTACTTAATGTACCAACCTGCCCAGGTCTGACTGAGGTGCTATGGAACTAGTTAATACTTTTTTTTTTGTCTTTCTTTCTTTGTAAAACTTTTTTTTTCTTTTCTCGTACTGTTTTAGAAGATAGGAAGCCAGCAGTGCAGGAGATGCTCTCTATTACTGAGGGCATGTTTTTAAAGAATTGAATAATTTACGTTAAATCGACAGGTGTTTTTGGTTGGTTTTCGTAGAAGGCAAAGTCAAAAGCCTGTAAATCTATCCTTGTGTACTATTCAAGTCAAGTTGGCGCTGTGTGAGACGGCTGCCTCTCCAGTAGCTCTCCAGTTTTCAGCTCTTTCAGCTCTTTTTTTAACCTTTTTTACTTCTTCTTCTTTACTCTTCTTGTGAAGAGATTGTGTGTTTTATATATCCCATGGATATTTTCAACTTTAATAATATGCAACCAAGAGCCAGTTTCCTCACTTATTCACGGGAGGAACTGCTGGCTCTTTGCTGAACAAAGGGACGAAGCCGGGATACGACACGCCATCCCGGCGGAGCTGAGGAGGAGACCCCAGGGCTGCAAGGCCAGGGGCTAAGCTAAAGGCCGAGCTAGCGGAAAAAATCGGAGGACGCTTACAAGCCATCGATTCCCTCCGTCATCATCATGGGGAATGTGAACTCGCTGCCGAACAAGATAGACGAGCTGTCCGCACTGAACAACCAGCGGATCTACCGGAGAGAGCAGCTTGTTCATCTTCACGGAGACATGGCTGAACCACCTAGTACCGGATGCTAACGTGGACCTGCTGGGATTCACTGCTGTGAGAGCCGACAGAGACACTAAGGCGAGCGGGAAAAGCAAAGGTGGGGGACTCATCATGTATGTCAACAACCTGCTGGTGTAACCCAGGACATATCTCCGTGAAGACAGTCTCATGTTGTCCGGGACCTCGAGCTGCTAGCTGTTAGCCTGCGGCCATATTATCTGCCGAGGGAGTTCAGTCACGTGATCACCGTCTGTGTTTACATCCCTCCGAGAGCGGACGCAGCCACTTGCCTGTGAGAAAATCCACTCTGTCACAGCAAGGCTGCAGACTCAGCACCCTGAGGCATTCATGATCATCTCTGGGGACTTTAACCATGCACTTTGGACTCTACTTTGGCTGTTTTTAATCAGGTTGTAGACTGTCCGACCAGAAACAACAGGACAATTGATCTCCTGTATGTTAATGTACGGGATGCATACAGATTCGACTCCCCTCCCCCCACTTGGGAAGTCTGATCACAACCTGGTCCACCACCTACAGCCACTGTATACCCCCCTGGTCCAAAAGCAACCGGTGACAACACGATCAGTCAGGAGATGGTCCCCTGAGAAGGAAAGTGCCTTGAGAGACTGCTTTAACACCACAGTCTGGGATGTGCTGATGAACCCGCATGGTGAGGACATAGAGGGGATGACACACTGTCTGACGGATTACCTGAACTTCTGCGCAGACGTGGTCTCCCCTGTCAAGACTGTCCGCTGCTACCCAAATAACAAGCCTTGGGTAACACGGGAAGTCAAGACTGTCCTCAACAAGAAGAAGGCTGCCTTCAGGAGCAGAGACAGGGAGGCCATGAAAGCAGCACAGCAGGAGGTGAAACACTGTGTGAAGGAAGCCAAGGACAGCTACAGGAGAAAGGTGGAGCAGAAGCTGAGGGAAAACAACATGAGGGAGGTCTGGGAAGGTGTGAAGACCATCACAGGTCTCAACACAAAGACCAGAGCCGTAGGGGGGACAATGGAGAGGGCAAACGAACTGAATGAGTTCTTCAACAGGTTCAACCAGTCCTTGCCCCCCCCACCCCCGCCCTCACCACAGCCACCCCGCCCTCTCCCCTCCACACACCTCCCCCAGACACCACAACACCACCCTCCTCCTCCCCCTCATCAACACAGTCTTCACCACTCATCACCACTGACCAGGTCAGAGGACAGCTGAGGAAGCTCCGACCCAGGAAAGCCGCAGGCCCAGATAAAGTGTGCCCTAAGACTACTGAAGACCTGCGTGGCAGAACTGGGGGAACCACTACAACGGATCTTCAACCTCAGCCTGCAGATTGGGAGAGTGCCCACCCTCTGGAAGACATCCCGCATCGTTCCAGTTCCGAAGAAGAACCGGCCCAGCGAGCTGAATGACTTCCGACCAGTGGCACTCACTTCACATCTGATGAAGACGTTGGAGCGGCTCTTCCTCAGCCTCCTCAGACCCCAGGTGCAACACGCCCAGGATCGCCTGCAGTTCGCCTACCAGCCAGGTGTTGGTGTGGAGGATGCCATCCTCTACCTGCTCCATCGAGCCCACTCCCATCTGGATAAGGGAAGCGGCACAGTGAGGATTCTTTTCTTGGACTTCTCCAGTGCCTTCAATACCATCCAGCCCCCTCTGCTCCGGGACAAACTGAGCAGGATGGGAGTGGACCCCCAGCTGATGGACTGGATCTCCGATTACCTCACTGGCAGACCACAGTACGTCGGGCTGAAGGACATCACGTCTGACACGGTGGTCAGCAGCACTGGAGCCCCCCAGGGCACAGTGCTGGCCCCTCTTCTCTTCACCCTGTACACCTCAGACTTCTGCTACAACTCGAAGCTGTGTCATATTCAGAAATACGCTGATGACACGGCCATCGTTGGGTGCATCAGGGATGACAGAGAGGAGGAGTATCGGAAACTGGTAGGGGACTTCGCTGCATGGTGCCACACTAACCACCTACAGCTCAACACCTCTAAGACGAAGGAGCTGGTTATCGACTTTGGGAGGTCCAGACCAAGACCACGACCAGTCCTGCTAGAGGGAGCTGAGGTGGAGGCAGTGGACTCATACAGATACCTCGGGCTATGGATGGACAATAAACTGGACTGGACAACGCACACCAGCCACCTGTATGGGAAGACACAAAGCAGGATGTACTTCCTAAGGAGGCTGCGGTCCTTCAACATCTGCAGCAAACTTCTGCAGATGTTTTACCAGTCTGTGGTTGCCAGTGTCCTCTTTTACACTGTGGTATGCTGGGGGGCAGCATATCCAAAAAGGACACATCCAGACTGGATAAACTGATCAGGCGGGCCGGCTCTGTGGTTGGCACGAAGCTGGACTCTCTGGTGGACGGTGGCAGAGTCGAGGACTCTGGACAAACTCCTGGATATTATGGACAATGCCAGCCACCCTCTGCACACCGTCATCAGCAACCAGAGGAGCCTGTTCAGTGAAAGACTGCTCCTTCCCAAGTGCAGGACCAACAGGCTCAAGAACTCCTTTGTCCATCATGCCATCACACTCTACAACTCCTCACAAGGGGGGAGGAGGACATAGAGTAGGGGTGGTAGCCATTGTACATTTACTTGTACAACACTTACATACATTGGACACTTTTTCCCTCTAGTGCAATAACCCCATCATATGCAATAATGTGCAATAATTTTAATTTATACACTTAACTTATACTTATACTATACAAAGCCATAACTTTATTTCACACGACGCCATACTCAGCTCTTTCTATTTACTTATAGTATTTTATTCCCATTCTTTATATTTTATATTTTGTATTTTAAGTACTTACTGTTTTATTTTTCAACTGTGTGCTTCTCATACCTGTATGCTGCTGGAAACGTAAATTTCCCTGAGGGAGTCATCCCAAAGGGATCAAGTAAGTCTAGTCTGAAGTCTAAGTCTAGTCTAAGTCTAAGTCTAAGTCTCTATTTCTCTCAGAGCTAACCTCTATTCTCTCTGTATTGCCTCCTCTGACATTTTATTATCAGGATTATAAGTAACCTAATTCAAAAAAGAATAAATGAAGAGGGGAAAAACTCCTGTCTCACAACTCTCTGCAAACCGTTCTTCTGTTGCGGCGCAGCGCTCCACCAGAGGAGGATAAATAAAACTGGACGGCCCTAACAGGACACGTCCTCCGTCTCCTTTCAAAAGGTCAGAACTGTCCAGAGGAGACAGTTGGTCGATGGCGTAACTTTGCACGTCAGAGTTTGCCAAACTTGAACTAAAAGTAAAGAGTCACACAGATTTTCTTCACTGCTGTGTTCTCTGGTTGCTGGGATCGAACTGAAATGAATTATTTTTGCCACAAAAAGCTGTTTGTTCTTCTGTTTGTTGGTAGCTGAGGATTTCTGGAAGGTGTGGAGCTGCTCAAAGTATCACCGAAAAAGGATCTGCAGCTTTAATCAAGCTTCATAAAAGTCCCAATTTTCATTTGTATGATTAAATATGACAACATTTGCTTTCTTGAACAAGATAAGACGTGGAAAGACAGAAGCTACTGCACCTTCTTGGATTTCTTGGGTTCATAGTCCATGGTGGTTCAGTCCCGCTGTCCCGGGTCAGCTGAGTCCTGGTCCTGGTCAGACTCTTCCTGAGTGTGTTTCTACTTTCAGTTTGTCTTTTGTGTCTGTCCCTCAGTTGTTCTTTCCATCGTCCCGTCCTTCGTCTCTCAAGTTATTTTAGCTTCTGTCTCAGCTGCTTCATTCTCAGTCTTTTTCTCTTTTCTACACTGATTGTTCTTTCTTAGAGCTCTCCTGGGGCAACACACACACACACAGAAACACACACACACAAAGAGAAGCGAACAGGAAGTAGAGGAAGTCCACTTCCTGTCTGAGAGGAAACTCCACCAGAGACTGATAAGGGCTATTCTCTCTGTACTGATTACACACACACACAGACACACACAAAATTAACCTTTAATTAAACTGAACTAATCTGAAGTAATTTACACTTAAACAAACAGTAAATACTTTAAATGAGGTTGTGCGGCTCGTCAATAATCAGCATCAATCGTTCGTGTTGTTTGCGATAAACTATGAAAAATAACCGAGGTCGTAAAACACCCACAACTTCCTGCCATCACATCACATGTTCATTTCCATCCATATTAACTCTGTTCATCACCTGACGCGATGATGTTCGCTGATGTTTTACAGGACGGACGTATTTATTTTCTTTACTTTAATCCCAACCTTAATATTTATCAGATTTCTTTCACTCCAACAAATGAACGCTGTAAAACCTCCCTCTCTTCCCTCGGCTGCCTGAAGATTTGCACATCTGTTGTCTTATTACGTCACTTTTCGACACCTGTAACACCTCGTTCATCTGTCTCTCAAATCAGAAGAAAAAACTACACTTAGATCACATATGAATCTCATTTTAACTTTTCTCCATCGGCTCCTTTTCAGGATTCATTTAAATGTTTCATCTTTGACAATCAAAGCACTTTTTGAGCGCACAATTTTGAAAAATATCCTGTTTGCTTTGACCTTTTGACCTTATAAGTGTCTGAGTTAAACACTCTCCTCTCCACTTCTTTTCTCTCTCCCCTTTATTTTTCTAGAAAAAACATAATTATAAAAATGTGTAAATAAAGTGTGCTTGCTGATGCTAGAAAGATGACATCATTTTCTAATTATCTGAGGGATGTTTAATGCACTGGTGGGTTGTCCCTCTTATTTAACGTCCACTTGTCAAATATCTCTGTAAGAAAAAAAAATGTCATGAGAGTTTTTGATTTGACAATAATGAAAAATACTTTGTGGTGTTCACTGCTTCTCTGCTGCCGGTACCCTGCCAAGTGTGACTCAGCGTCAACTTTCGCAGCACTTTTAAATTTAGCTGCGAGTCTGTTAATGGAAGCCTTTAATTAACTGCAGTGACTCCACAAAATATGCTCACATTAAACGCTTCTTTCTTTGGTGTCGATCACATTTGAAGTGCTGACGCAATTTACAGCTCAGAGAAAAGAGTCTTTAAAAAGAGTCCTCTTTTTTTTTTTCTTTAAAGGCCCTGCAGTCCTCTTTTTTTTTTTCTTCCTGCCTTCATGAACATTTTGCTCTTTTGATTATTTCACATGTGAGATTTTCTGCCTTTCTGTTTTTGGAGGCTCATTTTTTGTCACATATGTTCCTGCAATCAGAGTTTTAAGATGTGATGACAGTTCATATCTGATCAACATGAAACAACAACCACACAGCCACACAATGATGATGAGCATTTGAGTTGGAATAAATACATTATAAATATTATAGCAGAATGTTTTTTTATTAAGATTTTAGACTTGGATTGTTGCTTATTTAGTAATCAGCATGAAATGTTTTAAAAAAATACTCAAGATTTATCAGTGAACATCATATAGCTTCATTAAAGAGTGGAAGGAGTGCATTTTTTAGCGTATATTTTAAAAGAAGATTCTTAAAATTGAGGGAAACATCAAGATCATCTACAAACAAACAGAAATTAAATATACTGACAGTCTCTCAAAGATTATTCACTCGTTTGAACTATTTAGGATTTATCTTGAGTAGCAGTGAGCAGGTTTGGCCACACGGGGGCAGCGATGTGACAAAGACTGACTGGGGGAAGAACGAGGAGGAGGAGGAGGAGAGGAAGGATGGAAAGACATATTTCTTCTCAGCAGGACTCTGAAGGAGGCAGAAGAGACGACATCAAACGTGTGACCTTCCTGACACACACACACACACACACACACACACACACTTAAATGCTCACTTGCAGACAGATGTAGTAAGTACTACTTGAATGTATGTTGTGAACACACACACACACACACACACCTATTGTCAGGGTAACCACTCCATGGTGACCGGAGGGCTAACAGCTTAACGATCGTCCAGTTACCTAGGCAACGGGAGATAAAGATGGGGCATTTATCTTTTTCTTTCTCTTTTTTTTTCTTGCCCTGATCTCTCTCTCTCTCTCTCTTACAGCCCTGAGAAGAAACTTGGCCAGCAGCTTAAACTGTGTCAGAAAAAAAAACAAAAAAAAAAACGTTCTGCATCAAATCAAGATTTTCACCAACTCGATCAAACAAAATCTAAACATGTAATTTTTTTATTTTACTCTCAACAAGACCATGTCGTTTAGTCAGAAATCATTAAAGCCGAAACTGAAATGCAGTTTCACTTTTTGTGTGAGGAAATAAACTTTAATGACACTGCAGTTTTTAGGCAGGCGGTTTTAAACGAATTAGAATTTACCTTGAATGTTCAAAGCTTTCCTGACGCACTGCCTCCTGGGTAATGTATTTTATCTAAGGCCGTTAAGAATCAAGAAAAAGTAATAGAAACAGTAAAACTTACTTTTGAGGACTGGCCCACTTCAAGCGCTTTACTTTGGTGAGAGACGAGGACAAAAATCAGACTTTGAGGAAGTGAATTACCATCATAGACCATAAAAATTAATTTGCTCATACGTAGACCTATATTTCATGGGCTATTTAGGATTTTTGGGGTGATGCATATACAACAAAAAAAACCTGCAACATTAAAATATTGATTTAGATGTCAGAAATAGTGGATCAAACCATTTTCTGTCATATTTGGGGAAACTGTGTCGCCGTTTCCTCGTGGCGACAGATGAATGACACCTAAGAGTCGGCCGTTGCTAGGAGACCCACCGTCAACATCCGCGGTCTGCTACTGACCGGAGGACATCAGGACGTGCAGACCACCACTGACTGTCGCTTTTTCTCTTCCTTAACAAGTCAAGCTTGTGTTTCACTTGGAAAATGGTGATTTGTTCTCGTTAGCACAGTGGACGTCACTTTTTGCTGGTGATTCTTCCAACACATGATGCTGAGGCATCATCACCCCCTGCACACTCAGTCCTGTGTGTCGGTGCAGCACAACAGCATTTAAACAATTAATGCCAACGGCCTCTACATGATTAGTGGTTAAAGTTAATCCATGCATCCATTCAACTTTGATAAACTTGAGCTGGAGCATCCAAATTGGAGGAAGCTGTCCACCAACCATCTGCTTTTATCTGAGCACATCTGTCAGAGTTAACTTCCCTCATAACAGAGATGCAGGTTTACAGACAAACCTAACAAGCATTCGAACTGGCAGACGGTACGCTCGTTAGCTTTTGGAGAGTTTTACTTCTGGCAGGTTGAAGAAGAGAAAAGCAGATGAGGAGAGAAAATAAAGATAAACTGCAAAATGGGCTGATGGGAAATGTGGTCTTAATTTGGAGAATTCGGGACCTCACACACTAAAAAAAGTTAGTTATTAGTGATTACAAACAGCGTATATCGCTGCTTTAATCTAAACATTTTATCAAAAATGTGTGGTATATTAGCGTAAAGAAATAAGATTAGATATAACATGAACAAACACATACACACGTGAACAAAATTGTTGGCACCCCGCCGTTAAAGAAAGAAAAAATAATTTTTGTCCTGGCCAGTTTGTTTTTTAAAATGATTTTGTTGAACCACAATTCAAAAGCAATGTCTGATTTTCATTAGTTAATTTTCAGTAAATTTTTCATCAGTACATGCACACATTCCTCATTCATACAACATGAACATATACATCAGTATTCACACGTATTCACCTGCTCTTGATGTTTGATGTTTCTCTTGACACACACACACACGCTCATACACATCAATCACACCTGTGTGCGAACTTCAAAGCCTCGTCAAACTTTCATATGTTTTGGTGCTGCATCAACTCTGCATCTCTGAAAATGTGCGTGTGTCTTTGCAAGTGTGTGAGAGTGGGTGAAATATGTGTGAATTTATGCATGTACGTCTGTGTGTGTGAGTGTGTGTGTGTGTGTGTGTGTCTGTGTGTGTGTGTGCATCAGTGATATCAAAGAAGCAGCATCCTTAAAAGACCCCACGCTTCAAAAATCACACATGAGGTCTGATGCAAGAGGAGGAGGGAGAAAAAGAGGAGGAAGATATGTATGAAAAGAGAAGACAGGTGGGAGAGGAAGAGAAAGGAAAAGATGGAGAGAGGGATGGACAAAAAGGAGGAAAAGAAAGAAGGGGAAATAAAGACAGGTGAGCAAAGATGTCAGAGAAAAGGGGGGAGAAAGACAAAAAAAGGGTGCGTGGAAAGAAAGGAGCAATTAGGAAGGTGGCATGAAAATGGAAAGACTGATGAACGAAGGAAGAATGGAAAGGAAATGAATTAAAGACAGAGTGCGGAAGAAGAGAAAAGAAAGGAAAGCAAAAGAGGAAGAAGAAAGACAAAGACAACAGAACAGAGGACAGAAAAAGAAAGAAAAATCAATCATAAGGAAAAGAAGGGAAGCACAATAGGATGCAAGGAATGAAAGAATGAGAGATGAAGGGATGGGGAGAAGTTCAGGGCAGGAAGAAAGAGATAATTTGAGGACATAAAAAGAAGGACAAAAGGGAAAAGGAGGAAGGAATAACACAAAACAAATTATGAAGACATAAAAAAGGAACTTTGAGTGAAAGAGGAAGTAAAAGTTGGAAAAATGAGAGAAAAGAAGTAAGGAACAAAGAGAAATGAAAGAGCGAGAGAAGGAAGGGGAGAGGAAACGAAAATGAAGAACAAGAAATAAAAAAGGGGGAGTAATACTTAACCCTGCCCTCCTTCTTTCTGCTGTGAAGTAACTGAAAAAAAGGAGGAGATTGAAAACAAGAAAACGAAATCGACGTAAAGAGAGCAGCTTGGACCTGAAGAGAAAGAGAGAAGGAGTGTGAGCTGTTTGTTTGGTCGCCGGATCTCCAGAGACGCCGACCAAATAAACAACAAATCCTCAGGATGGAGGGATGCTGATGTAAGAAAGAGAGAGAGAGAGAGAGAGAGAGATGGGGAGATCAAAGGATGCTGGTTTGAGGGAGAGATTTTGTTGTTGTCGCCTCGAGAGGAAAGACAGAGGAGAGCTGCGAGGGGAACGAGAGAAACTGGGTGGGAAGGTTTCGGAGGGAAGAGGGTCGGTGGAGCTCCAGCTTCAGTTTCAGCTCCGCCTCACTCCTCTTTCACACCTGGAAAATCCTCCAAACACATTTCAGCCACGCTCGGGAAGAAACAGCCAATCAGTGGACTAATGTTAAAGGCTGAGCATAATTACATAAAACAAACTACATAAAACGAAATGTATTTTGGCTTTTGGATGAATCTAAATCCAAAACCTGTGGTGCTTTTATGACTGTAACACAGAGCTGTGGAGGCTCATGGGTACTGTAGTATGAATGTGGTTGGCTGAGACACCTGTCAATCAAGCCAACATACCCTGAAATTAAACACAATTTAAGCCGAATAATCAAAACAATTATTCATTAAAGGGGCAAAATATTTTCCGAATAAAATGTTGTGACATTAATCGACCTTACCTCTTTGCTGTAATTACAGTATTAAAAGTTGAGAATCATCTTAACATCAGTAAAATAATTCTATTTTTGATGTTTTGTTCTAAAAAGCTGAAAATAAGAATAATTTTTACATTAAAAGCCTGCACTTGCACTTTAATTTGAAATGTTGCGTAATATGTCGAAACCTTTTCTTCAACGAAATGAGCAGATTATTTTAAATGTTCAATGTTCACATCTTTCACTGACAACATACTGCTTTGGACTCCCGTACAGAATTTACCCTTTCAATATAATATCCACTCACAGCTTACAAAAGTATTACTGAACTATTTCATGGCTATGTTTAGACACTTACACTTACTATTACAATAGCAATAGTATTTTCTCACAAAATGAGAAAGAATTTGAAAGAGAGACAGTTTGGGGATACTCAGAGATTCAAAAAGGTGTAATACCCCAATGCAGAAGCCTACTCCAGTACAAATAAAGGCAGTATTGGCATCAAAGATCCTTAAGTATAGAAAATATATTTTATAAAAGGTATTTCTATTAATGATCCCTTTCAGAATTCTTTCAATTATCTATACATTGATTTGTCAGCAGCATTTTAATGTTGTACATGGACATGAAGTGCTACCTTACTACCAGTGTTACTACATAGTTTAAGGTAGTTTAATGGATGGAGTTGCACCATATTATCTTAATTTATCATAAATTTAATGCGTAAAAATGTAATTAACATAACAGCTGTCAAATACTGTAAAGCATATGTAATGAAGTAAATAATATTTTCCACTGACAAGAATAAAGCTTCACAATGTGGAAATATTCAATTAAAGCGCATTAGAAATTGTGCTTGTAAAAGTATAACACGTGAGTCAACAATTGCTTTCTTTCCTCGAGGGCCGTAAAAGAAAACACAGGCACAGCTGTTTATTTCGACGGCTGTTCAGCCATGTTTACTACAGTATTGTTCCCATCTACAGTTATCAGCACAGCTTGTTGAGTTCTTTTTTTTTTTTTTTTAACAGCGTCATAGATATTTTTACCACTGATTTATTTTTCTGCTCGTTCACTCGGAGGATGTTTAAGCAGCATTATCAAAAACTTAGAGCACATCCTTACATACATACTGTACATACAATACATACAAACCAAAGCACACATACTCATACACACACGTCCTAGTATAGCGCCACGCTGGTATATACAGATATATAGAATGAGTAAAAAAAAAAATCTATTTTCAGTTTTTACATCTTAATATAAGAGTCATACCAAAGACATGGCCACTGAGTGAGTAAACAATAGATAAATAGATATAAAACAAATACAAAAATAAATAAACATAAATACTTGCATCAATTAATAAAAGATGATATGAGTTTTTAAACTCACTGTTTACTTTTTAACATGATTTGTTCAAGTCGATATATATTCAGCGCACCACTTTTAACTGTTATTTTTACCTCAACGACAAAGAACTGGTTCATTACCCAATCAGAGAGAGCGAAGCCTCGCCCCGGGCCCGTGATTGGGTGGTTGATGCAGTATCTGTACATTAGCCTATCATGTTCGACATGACATAAGCATTATTGACATAAGTCGTTTTCAGCACCATTAACATCGCCGTGACTGTCACCACTGTACCAACATCCACAAGTTCAGGTAGGACACAACACTGTCAGGATAATAAATTATTACCAAGTTATCACCAAGATTCAGTTTAAAATTGTATTCCTGATTGTTGATTTTCCAGTACCACCCACCAGAGTTAAAATAACACGACAGTTTCCCTGCAGAGGGGACACACGTATGTCCAGAGTGAGCTTATAAGGATATTTTTGCCCTTGATGTCGTCATTTGGAACAAAATCACAAACTGGGGTCAAAGCGCTTATATAGTTGCTTTTAAGAGTGCATCCAGTGATTATGAGTGCTGATTGTTCATACCATTGGACAATAATGCAACCAGTGTGGGCAGGGCAGTGACAACGACGAATTAAAGTTTCAAAGACAAACTAATACAACTTGTCGCATTTATGTGACATCTCTACTTGATGGTTCATGTAGAGCTCAAAACAGAAAAGGTATGATGTTGTGTCACCATGTTTAATTATGTTTACTTTTTCAAAATCGGAGGTTCTCAAGGAGGAGATTCTCTTGTTAGCGAGAGATGATTCAGCCCTGATTCGCCTCGTAGTTGACAAACTTTTTAAATCTCTGTGTAGACACAAAGTAAGCAGGCAAGTGTATGAACAATGCTGCTACTTTTCTACATGGACACACTGTTAAAAAGCAAGTACGTAATCCCAAAGTATGCAGAATTAGAAATACTTCTAATGTCCCTTCAACACCGCAGAATATACACATGCATCATCAGCATAAAGGTGAATATTAAAACGGTACTGGATACTGCAACAACAAACATGTTTTTGTTGGCCCTCGATGGCAGCAGCAGAGAGCAGTTTGAATTTTTCAACTCTTTACTACCCCAGAAGTAAACCGTATACTGCTCCGATCTACAGCAAATGTTTTCTTTCTATTGTCCATCAGACATGATGAAAAGGTTCACAAATGTTCAGCAGCTTTCCCTGGATGAAAAACTTGCTAAGTACATATTCTCAGTTCTTACATCAGCAATTTACCATCAAAAATTTTATAGTGTAACAGTCTGCATCAGCTTTGAAAAGGGTAAAGGAAGTGCCAATATTAAGTTGTCGTCATTGATAGTTTATAACAGTTTAACAGTGATTTTTTACTGTGCCATAATATTTTTTGTGCTCGTGTCAGTCAACCATTAACTGGTGACCCCCTTGAACATCGGCATCTTCTAAATGCTTGTTGGGTTGTAATGTAAAAATATTGGTACTATAGCTACTAATATATTTATAAAAAAACAGTTTAACCATATCAGGAACTGGTAGCTTTTATCACTGCAAAGTATCTCATGTGCATCTTCAAACATGTCTTGATGAAAATGCTTTCTGAGATGCATCAGGGTCACATGAGGGAATGTAATGTTTTTCATGGAAATGTTTTTGAGGGCATTGCTAAAAAAAAAAAAAAAAAACTCCATCCCTGCCTTTTTCTAAAACAATCAAAACACTGGTTTAAATGTTTCTGGGATGGACTTAAAGAACTCCCACTTCACAACAAATCAGATCATCGTAAATGCACGGGCTAACCCTAAAGGATTTTAAAGAAAAAAAAAGTCTTTGAAAAGAACTTCAAAGAGAGACAGCTGAGGAGAAATCTGTTGTGTAAAATGTGAGAGGACAGAAGTTAGCTTTGATGCAAGTGTTTTTTTTTTTAAACTGTTCTTCCTTCAGGTAATGTTGCTGACCATGTTTGACTTTCTCAACATCCAGCTGCTTCTAATTGATAGTAACACTCAGTCGCACCTGGGAGCTGCTGCATTTAAGCTTCGACCTCTGAAGTTGCTTACCGATCAGCTCAGCTGAATTTGTTCAAGTTGTAGCTCCTTCCTTCAGGGCACCACAACAGCAGTTTAAAGGAGCAAAAAGGATTTCTCATCCGTTCTTACCATTTCATTTTTTTCCATCAGTTTACTGATGACATCATGTAAAAATCCAAACCTGAACCTGGAAATATCTATTCTGGATTGAAGGCATTTATCTAGTTTTCTTTGTAAACAACACTGCCTTTTAGAAATTTCACACCCGTCTTTACATCCTATCTGTAACATTAAACAACTATGATAAAACTAGCCTGCAAACATGCCACGGATACTTTGAATTTTTGAGTTTTTGTTATAAACTTTGCCCATTTATTGTTACTTGTTTTGACACCTTACTGGACGTGTTCCTAGTATTTTCACATTCTAACAAACCCTTCTCGTATTCTTTAAGGTCTGTTGACATGATGTAAAGACACTTCTCGTCAGCTACTGTTCTCACTGAAAACCAAACACTTGAAAATGTTTTCATAGCATAATGAGGTTGCTCGTGATACCCTTCATACCCCTACATGGTGTGTATTCCAAGAAAAGTGGACGACATTTAGACTCTTACGAGTAAATGAAGCTTCTTCACCCAAAAGTCATTCATCACCTAACTACAGCTTATTATAATAGCTTATATCTGACATCTGTATTTATTCAACTGTACATCACAGGCCTGTTAGTGGTGAGTTACAGCATGCCATATGGTGGTAGCCATCGCAGAAGTCAACCACCTTACATCCAGTCCTGATTGAGTCTTCCAGTGTCTTTTCTCAGTTTAGGGGATGACAGTGCAGCTGGGATGTAAACAGTGGGACTTTTGCTATGGCTGCTTTTCTATTCACATATGGATGGGTCATGGATGTTATCACTTGTATCTCAGGCCTACATTTCATTAACCATGTGGACTGTGAGACTTGTGAGCCTACATTTCATGGGTCCTCGTGTTCTCATGAGACTGGAAACCCAATGTATAAGACTGAATTTCTCTTTAGACACCACAGACAGAATTCTTACCAAACAGGACAGTTACCAACGTTTGTGAGGGACATGCAACCTTTATGAATCCTGATGGCATAAAGATAAAAGAAAAATGTCAAATTATCTCTGTCTCCTTATTAAAATGAATTCATTCATATTTCTTGTATGTGTAGTCTCCAAAATCATTTAATTTCTTACAATATTAAGCACACTCAGGCAGCACTGAATTAGTGATTTGGAGATAAATAGAAATCTAGATGTTTTGGTTAAAACTGGGCTAAATGTGGCTGATAAATGAGACACCTACATTGTATTTCATCCTGTAGTTATGTCCTGCTTCACTGAAATATACACAGACATATACTCATTTAAGTGCTGTTTAAACAACATTGCTAATCTATTATATGTAACCTAGATTTCTAAGAAAAGCTAGACATAATGTTTCAACCAAATTTGGCCCAGTTTTAATCTGGGTGTCTAGTCGTCTTGGCATTTTTTGAACTGCAAATCACTTTAGCAATACTTATTAGATAGCGAGTCCCCATTTTCTGTGTCTAATTTTGCTACCACACCAAAATGATTGCATGTCCCGTGCAAACTGTATCAGGCCAGTCTATAAAAGTTCCCTGGTAAGTCTTTGTTGAGTCTCCGGGGTCCGAGGCTCAAGGTTCATGCAGCAGACTGTTTCACAATTATCTCAAACTCTGCAACTTCATTGCTCTCAAATCCTTTTACTTGTTCTGCCCGTGCAGGATGAAACTACATCTAACGCTCCTTGGTCCCAGGATGAGAGATTAAAATTCTCACCTCCAAGCTTTTAGAAATGATGAAGATTATCCCAGTTCATTGTTACTCCATTTCCTTCCCACGGCTCATTCATGCTACTTACTCCTGGACTGTGCCCTAAGGGGAGAGCCTTGGTCCCACATTGCACTTTACATTTTACAATCAAGTTTTGACAACCTCTTTTCTTAAAAAGAGTTGCCTTACACTCTGTGTCTCCTTCCAATGCTTCTCCTGGCGTGGATAGTCCTGGGATGAGAACTGATCTCTGGCTGAGCCTTGGTCCCAGACTGCACTTTTAAGTTTAACAGCCCCTGTTGGCTTAGACAGTTGTCTCGTATTCTAACACCTCTTTGCTGCCCATCATGCTACTCCTGTACTGTATCCTGGGGCTGACGGCCGACGTGGTCTCCAGAAGCAGAATGGTCTTGCGGAGACGCCGATCGATAAAGTGCGCATCCCAGGCCGGGTATCGCTTTCTCGGGAGGTCAATCCGGATCACAGGGCCCTCCTGTGCACGAGATGAGGAGGAGGTCCTGTGAAGAAGTGCAGGAGAGGAGGAAGGGGAGGGACGTACCTGGAAGACAGGCAGACAACTGTCCCTGTCTCGCTCCCCAGGAACTGGCTCCCCTGTGTCTTTAGTCCTGGGGAGAGTCCTCGGAGGGCTGGTGATGACCATGTCTGTTTGGGACCCTTGGGATGGGGTGAGGCAAGCATCAATCACTCCCGCTACCCCTCCCGCACCCACCACGCCCTCGTCCACACACCCTCCCCACTGTGAGCCTAGAACGGGACCATCAGGGTGCAGCCAGCAGTAGTACACCAACATGAAGAAGGTTCCCAGAGCAAAGCTGCAGGCCACCAGGCACACCACCACCAGGGCGTAGGAGTCGGAGGTGTGCGGGCCACGGTAGGTGTACCAGGCAGCAGTCAGTGCCACGTTCTCAGCCAGCGTCACAGAGTAGTAGACGGTCATACGGAAGCGGCTCGGGCCCTCCTTGACATTGAACCAGCAGAAGATGTAGATGATGCCCACCACCATGTTGTAGATGATCTCCTCCCACTTGGACATGCAGAAGTCAGTCTCACCTTGAATAATCCAGAAAGTCATGACACACCTGAAAGACAATAAAAATATAAGTTAGTATCAAATCAAATTTCAAATTTATTTATTTAGAGCCCAAAATCACAAACATTGTTTGCCTCGGAGGGCTTTACAATCTGCACAGTTGTGACACCCTCTGTCCTTAGACCCTCGAACCGAGTCAGGAAAAACTTCAAAAAAGCCTTTATGGGAAAAAGAAGAAACCTGAGGAAGAGCCACAGATGAGGGATCCCTCTCCCTGGGACGGACAGACGTGCAATAGATGCCACATGTACAGAGAACATCATCAATCATATTATGGAACAGTACTAAGCTTCCTGGAGGATCATGTACTTATCAAATTCATGGTGGATCCATCAAAATATCAAAATCTAGACCAGATGGACGTGAAATTTCCTCAGCACATTCATACTTCTTTGGAAGAACCTTTTTGATTCTGGACACATCTACATCCACTACAGCATAGCATAACAAAATAAAGTCATAACAAACTTTACTGAGCACATTCATGCTTTAAATTTTACATTTTTGTCCTCACCATAGGACAAGCTCTAAAAATAGCAAAATAATCAAAATGTTCTTTTGTTGTTTTTTTTTTTTTGTCAAACACTGTGGAGGCAGATAAATTAGTACTTTACATTGCAAGCCTTGTTCATTAAACCTACAGAGGTTAATTCAATAAACTGCTGCTAGCTTGTCTGCTTGGGGACCTTTTTAGCTGTCAATAGAAATTATGAAGCCTCTTGTAGTGGAGAAATGTGTTCAAAGCACCACATCACATTCTCTTTAGCTATAGCTTACTTGTAGTTATGCCAGAATTATTTAAGGATGTCATGTATAGCAAGGGGACTGTACAATACATGGAAATCTCTCAAACTGTACTGTATTGGCTTCTTAAAACACCTCCACTGTTAGAGGGAATCTATAACAACCAAAATGAATGTGGGAGGAATGTATGAATTAGCCACTACATGGTATCCCTCCTTGAAGGAAAGAACCAGCAATGTGCAGAGAAAGCTGTTTGTTTTAACCCGACTGTTGTTATTTAATATGGTTAGAGAGCGAGAATGATTCAATTAAAAGGCTTATGTTAAAAGAGCGTAAATGTAAAGTTTTTATTTTCTACTACCTAAGAACGCAGTTTACTGAAATACTTTTACAAGTTTACTAATACCTTTACAATATTATGCAGGAAAATGTATTGTTCCACGACTTCCTAAAGGCTTTAATTTTGGAAACAGACTTCCTGAATAAATTATCTTCTGTTTCTGCTGGGGAACCTGCTGTTGATGTACGAGATGAGTAATTCAGTATTTTTTTAATGTCACTGCGACTACTGAATGGTTGGGTAATAACTATACGTTCATACTACACATTCAAAGAAAGAGTCTTCTCCTGATAACAATCAAAAAACACATCATTATTAATAATTTTCAAAAGCTACTTTGCATCAAGTCACATATGGCACACCAGTGGCTGACGATGAATATGCCGAAGTAGAGCTGGAAGACGGAGGCGAAGAGGGCGAAGGCCACGGTCCTTGCCCCGATGGTGAAGAAGTGCCACAGCATCTGGGTGATCACAGCCTTGTAGGACATGGGCAGCTTGTCGTCGCGGGAGTCCCGGAGAACCTTCTGGTAGGAGGCGATCATCCAGGCCAGAGAGACCAGGGAGGCCGAGGCTGAGAGACCTGGAGGGACAGATGAAGAGAGAGGGATAAAAATAAGAAGAGGGAGGGAAGAGATGCAAATAGAAAGACATATGGGTGATGAAGAGTGTAATGGAAATGACAGGAAGAGATGAAGATAACAAACTCTAAGATAACTCTTATAACAAATTATAAGAAATGCACACACACTGAACATTGAGCACCAATATTTCTCAGATTAACTGTAAAACTTTTATACAATCATTGTGTTTCCACTCAGACTAGTGATATCATAAAATATAATTATAATGTACCCTCCAGCTTATTGCAGATATATCTGTATCGATGTACTGCAAGTGTTGGGAGATAGGTAATGAGAAATCGCAGTAGAGAAATATCAAACCTATTTTTAAAGTAGAGCATGAAAGCACACTATTCCTGAACCACTTTACCAAAATGACAACCGACCAAACCTTTATACTTTGAAGTAGTTTAGAAACAGTAAAACTTTTACACATTTTGTCCATCAAAGAGCTCTGACAAGTTTATTTTTTGAATTGTAGATATATAAAAAAATCAATATTAGCTGATTCATCAGCATGTAACTCACATGATGATAATACATGGACTCATCCTCTCGATAGCAATAATGAGATCAGGAAATTTCATGGCTCTGTTTATTTTATTGATGGTGGTGATGAGGAAAGTTTGGGCAACCACCTAAGACATACATCATTTTCTGAAGATTACAAATATCCTTATATTTTTTTATAAACAGTATGTGGTAATTAAATACATACTTTAATCTATTCATCTTTCTGCCCAAGAAACAGATGCCATATTATCTCAAAATTAATGAATGGCTAATCAGTTGACGCTAAAATGCTAATAAAGATCCTTTAATGACTTATTAGTGATAAATGTTGGGTTCCACTACTAGTTTACAACTTCACCAGCAAAGCAACATCTTCACCTACAGACACACTGAATAATAAAGTTTCCCCTCCTAGCTCATTCAAATGGACCTGAACCAGATTCTGCTGATCATTAGCCCGCACACGTAACTGGGAGGCCCATGGCGAGCTGCCCACAGCGCAGTTTAACACATTAAACATTCATGTGTGTTAATCATGCAGTCTTGTCTCAAATTAGTCATAAATCACACAGAGAGGGCATTAAATTTTGAGCAGAGGAGACTCTGCATGACTTTTTAAGAATTTAAAATGGTGATTATGTCATGAAGAGAATTTGATTGTTGCTTTGATGATGCATTTGAGATCTATAAATCCAGTCAGTGACTGTGATCAGTTGTAACTGATTCCAGTGACCCTCCTTAGTTTTATTAGATTTAAGTTCAGCATTTAACATTATTGACCATTGCATTCCTGAGAAACCAGGTGAGAATTACTGGCATTGCCTTGAAATGGTTCAACTCCCTCCTTTGAAATAGTGAATTCTGTGTTTGTATAGATAAGCCTGTCTTTTTCTTGAACAAAATTAACTTTGGAGTGCCTCAAGGGTCAATTCAAGGTCTGATTTTATTCTCTCCATATTTACTCCCTCTTTACCACTGTGTCTTATGTCATTTTTATGCCGATGACACACAGCTATACCTTCCAAAGCCCCTCGACCTTGGGATGCTACATTCATTACAGAACTGTCCAGTAAATGTCAAAAACTGGATGGCAAGCTATTTTCTTTAGCTTAATCCAGGCAATAGAGATGCTGATTCGATTGCAAAGCCAGGTCGAGCTACATTTCTGAACACTTTTATTGGATTTTAGTTAATTCGGCTCCAACTTATTTCATCCATTTTGTCCAGTTGTTTCTAACTTCTATGTCTTCAGCCTGTATATCATTGTACTACTGTGGTTATCTCTTTCGGATCTTTGTCGTAAAGCATTTTGTAACCTTTATTTAGAAATAAATACTCAAAAAGCTCAGTATTATTTTCGCAAAAGAGTGCAACAATGCAGCGTAATCTGCTTCTCTATTATCCATCTGTATGATCAGTACATATATGTTCATAGGAAAGGGAAAATAAAGCTTAATATATTTCTGATTTGTCATGCTATTGATGCCCTTGAAGTACAAGAATGTGAAAAATGACTTTGCCAAAAATGCATCCAAAATGAGCATAGGAATGAACAATGGAGAAGTAGATTATGGTGCAGGAGGCAGTAATATGTACTAATATATGGAGCATCCATGACTTATTTCTTCCTTTCATATAAACTAGACACAGCTCCAGTCTGACATGAACTCAAACCGACCACAGTCAGAGATCCCAATGAACAAACACCTGTTGCTGATATTGGAGTTGATAGACCCCACCTGAGTTTTCAATTCGGTCCAATGACATGAGAATCTCCCTTTAATGCGGCTTAAGAAAATAAACCAAAGCAGCTATCCAAGAAATGAACCCAAAACAAAGGGGATTATGGGTAGAAAGAGACAGATGCAGTTTGTTATGCTTGGAAAGACCAACAAATCCCAACATTTGGAGAAACTGGAACCGGCAAATGTTTTGGATTTGTACAAAACAGATGACTTGAATGATTAATTGGCCACAGTGATAGGTGGCTAATTTGACTGATCGAGAAATGCGACATATCTACATTCAGGTGATATTTCTGAGAGAGTATGTACTGTATAATGTGTAACATGTGCCCACATTTAAACATACAAATGTCTATTAACAGACAGCACATTACCAAAATAAACAGAAATAAGTGTGTTCTCTGATCCTTGTATCTGTGTGAGGACATTTAGTTTTTGTTTGAGGGTAAAGATGGTTTTACCCTTGATTTATCGTTATGCTTAGCTAAAGGTAAGTGGCAATAAAGTTTATTCAGTGAAGTAGTGAAGTCAGTAAAGGTCCACACAAGTATAGAAGTACAAATGTAGAGTAACTACACTCAGAGAGCATTTGTAAGCAGTTCATTTCTCACTTATAGCATGCAAAATAAAGCAATAATTTTGTTAACAGTTAATCACGTGTGATGAATCAGTGCGCCACCTAAATGATGAAACAAGCGATAGCTGCTAATTTTGAAATGGAGGTGTGAAAAAGAACAATTACTCTAAGACATGTGATTGGAGGAAAAAGATAGATGAAGACTTTGAGAGATGAGCTGCTCTTAATTTCAAAGGTCACATGATGAAGGATCAGCTAATGTATGAGTTAAAGCGTACCGTTAATGGTAAAGTTACTAGTATTGTCCATTCATTCAGTTCTTAAATTGATCACTTTAGCAGAACTGTGGCTCTGATCCGTGGTTGGAGACTAAACTAATTCAGCCTGGCTAGTCAATGTAGCTTTCGTGGTTACATGAAGAGAAATGTGAACAGGAGTAAACACAACACAAGATACAACAACAAGATATTCTAAGTTGATGAACTGTGAAGTTAACTATTTCACTATATACTACGCCACAGCAGCAGGGCTATGGCTACGTCCTGGCACAGCTATCCACACAGAAATCTCTCAAAGGGCCGTAAATGTGCTTCTAGTGACTGTCAAAGCTGCGCAGGCCTTCCCGTCTTTCCGGCAGAGAAACCTGACAGTCGCTGCTCATGGCTGGTTTGCTCTGATCACCGTCCATGCTACGCTGAGCTGTTCTGGTCAGTCGGTGTCCCCTCGCAGAATTTGAGCGTGGACTAACTTACAGATTTGGGAATGCACATCGCTTAGTTTGACAGATTTTTTTTTTTGTCACGTGTGTGTTTTTGACGTTTTGATGTGTGTGCCGTGATGTGTGTGTGTGTTTTGTACAAATCAAATATGTGTCTGACACTTGACTTCTGTGCTGCCAGGTGTGTCTGAACGCTGAGAGCAGCAGCTGAGTGTGTGTGTGTGTGTGAGAGAGAGCGAGAGAGAGAGACAGAGGGAGAGAGAGCATGTTTTGTTTTATTCATCAAAGGCCAATCTGCTTCTTGTAAGAGGTGCATGAATAAAGCATTGGCTCTCCTACTGATATCTGCCTTCAAGACACACACACACACACACACACACACACACACACGTCATTGAACCCCCCCTCCTCTCTCTGCTAGAGGCCTGTAACAATCAAAAATCATGGCTGATAAAATCCAATAAAATAAAGTCCAATAATTCTGTCATATTGCAACTTGTTATTTTCATACTTTTCCATTTTATTTTCATCACACCGTAATAACACTGTACTCAAAATGATGTTGGAAACAATGTGACGTCACTAAAAACTAATCTGACTGCTTCAGCTTTGACCCGCTGTTCATCCCATAAAGGTGCGCTCACAGTTTTCCAATGCAAAGAGGGATTATTATTTATATTTCAGGTGCGCTCACTTGCACTTCCATCAAACTTTCCAAACTGCTCTCACTGATGACATCACTCTTCTCCTCGTGGTGGAGGTGGAGCTGCGCCTCACTTACTCACCCTGCAGAGGGAGGACGGCGTTTCCGTGGATCATGATGCTGAGCTGCAGGACGAGCTGCGGTGCCGACTTCAGGAAAGCTTCCAGGAGGCGGAGCATGGTGATGTCAGCGCTCTCAAACATCAGCCGCCAGTGAAAGTGGCGGCGGGGCCCGTCGCCGTACCAACGACTCTGGGCGCCCAGGTAGAGGGCATGGATGTACCTGAGGGTGAGAAACCAGAGGGAATAGAGACCCTGTTACTTATATGACCTATAAAAGCAAACAAGAGCAACAGAGAGAAGATTTCTTTTAGTTTCTAATAGTTATTCTTAAAGTATGCAAACAGGTATTTTTCCGTGACATCAGACTGAACGTTGCCGGGTTTGCTCCTCCTGACTTTGAGTTTTTTCAGCTGCTAATTAAATAATGCATCTTTTAAGCTGCCCCTTTACAAGAACTATGAGGCCTATAGCTAAACCAGGTGAGTAAGAAATACAAAAATATGACAGAAACTTTCCAGCACAACAAAGTTTTCAAGGATGTTTGGCAGATTTATGTCTTCCTCTCATTTTCACTCTCTCCAAACAGTTAACTGCAACATTCAGGGAGTAATCATTTATTCAACAGTGAAAAATAACAGGATATCAGTTCAGGAGGCTTTATGTTCACGCAAAGGTGTTGACATGATGAAAGCAATGTAAATGTAATAATAATGTAAATGCTCTGTTTTGTCTACATCACAACACCGTTCTCCCGGGAGGAAAACACACACTGCAGAGTGTTGTGTGTTTCTCCAGGGAGACATTTTTTACCCTCACCTGTCACTGTTCAACTCTGATGTGCTTTGTTTTTTTTTAAATATTGTTTTTTTTGTTGTGTCAGTGACGGTATCGGTCGACAGGTTGCGGCGGGTCAACCGGCGCACGCTGGAGAGCTGCCTTGTTTTTTCTGACAAATATTGATGTGAGGGGAGGAAGGGCAGGAGGGGCCTTCACCTGCTGCTGCAGCTTGAGGTCTGTATTAAGACGCCACCACTGCTGTCAGTCAGGAACAGGAGTTCGACAGAAAAACACGAGATAACTTTTCAGAAAACTGACATACAGCATAAGATAACGTAGGAAGGCAGAAGGTGTCCTTGAATTAGAGAAGGTATTATTATTGATAACAGACACTTACAGCATCATGTATGTACACGTGTGGAAAAATCTTTATCTTATTTGTGTTTTTTTAAGTGACTGTTTATCTGTCTCCTTAGACCAATCTTAATGACAGGTTTACTGCAGAAATCTACTTCATTTTTGTTTTTGTTTGATTCATCATAAAACTCTGCCAGAGCAATGAGAATATTTCTAATTTATTTCAATGCAAACCGGTTCGTTTTAAGTGTTAATTTCACTTCTTTCAAGACACAGACACTCTACTCTACACTCTACATCTGAAAAAAGTCAACATCCCTAAAAAATGTTATTTTTAACAGCAATGATTAAACGGACATGCTAGTAAAAAACATTTTTTACTTTTTTCTTCTCCAATGCTGGATATTTTCTCTTCTTTGGGACTCTAAAAATCCTTCAAATTAAACAGTCTGAAAAAGATAATTGCCTAAAACGCACTGAGGTGATAATCTGTGACGAGGGGTCACCGAGCGGACACGGCTTCATTTAACGGGGTCACGATTTGAGAGAGATCTCTAAAAGGACTGTGGCCGAAAAAAACGTCTGCTGTTGGTGTGTATGGGCGGAAGGACTGGTGCATCATGGGAGAAGAGGATGGCAGGCAGTAGTAGTAGTAGTGCAGCGGGACAGACGGGTTGTGGGGGAGAAATGAAGCTCGCTGGAGGAAAAGTGAGACGACACTCACTTCCTGTGCTTCTGCATCCCCCAGCAGATTTTAAATAGAGGGGTAAAATAACCTGCCCAGCAGTGTATGCGGGGACACACACACACACACACACACACACACACACACACACGTCAGCATATATGACGATGTTCCAGCCTGCAAAATACAGACAAGAACCGATGCACATGTGTTTGATGTGCACACTCAACAGACAACATTACTACACACCCAAACACACACACACGCACGCACACACATATAAATGCACACACACACACACACACACACACACACACACACACAGTGACAGACAGGCAGGAAGTCCAACGAGGCAGCCTGGAAATCTGTAGCTCTGCAAATAATTTGCTGTCCAAGCACTGCAGGCATTCCTCCATTCAATCCCTACGTCTCTCTCTCTCTCTCTCTCTCTCCAGCTCCACCTCTTTAATTTGTCTCCGCTTTCATTCTTTTATCTCTGATCTCTGTATTTATCTGTCCTTTATGTCCCTTTTTTTTTTACTCATAGAGGTGACAGTGCTGGTCCAGACTGAAATAATTCAACACCTGCTTGTGTGTTTCTTTTTTACTCCTTTACTCTCTCTCTCTCTCTCTCTCTCTCTCACTCTCTCTCTCTCTGTTATTCAACTATTTACCTTCTCTTTTTTCCAACTCTCACTTTTTTTGTCTTCCTTACTTGTCCAGAATCTCTTTTATCTCTCCACCTTTTCTTTTCTGTCTCTTTTTTCCCGCCTGTTTTGCTTTGTTATCTCTCATTTTGTTTCTCTCTCAATCCAATTTCATGCAGCTGTTGCCCTCCTCTCTCTTTCTCCCCTTCTCTTTCTCCGTCCAATTTATTTTGTTCTTCCCTCAGGCGCTCTCTCTCTCTGCCTCGAGCTTCCAATCTATCAAATCTATATAAATCCTCCTCCTCCTCCTCCTCTCTACCTCCATCACTCCGCCCCTGTATCATTTCTACTCCTCTTTATCCTCCTTTCCTCTACTCAACTCTACTACTTTCCTCTCCTCTCCGCCAAAAACTCTACTATCTACAGGGCCACAGTTGGACCGCCGAGACCCTGAGCGTTTGTGAAAAGGGCTTGTGTGTGTGTGTGTGTGTGAGTCTTAGAGAACTGCTGCCAAGTGTGATGGTGAGCCAAGAATGAACCCAAGGAGAGAGACTCACACACAGAAATTAAATTGTTATACACACTTCATTTAAAAGCTCTTTTAAATTTACATTACAGGTCAACGGATGAAGCGGCTAAAAGGGAGACGAGAGGGAATGAAACTGAGCACATTTACTTTCTTACTACTTGAACTTTTTACTTCTTACTTACTCACTTGAGGGTTTTCGTGTTGTGCCACTTTATACCTTTACTCAATTACTTTTCAGACGTACAGGTTTAGTTACTAATCACTTAAGAAATTAATTTTTTTGCACACAAAATGTTTGAAAAAGGCAAACACAAAATTCTTCTACCATCACTCTTCTTGTAAAAGCAGTTTTGTGTTTTTTTGTGAAGTCTGGACAAAATGGAGCTTTTCGAAGGTGTCACACTGATTGTTTGGTGTGTGGAGATTCAGAAAATAGTGTTAAATGCCATCACAGAAAATGATCAGCTAATCAATGCATCACTGATTTTGGTCCAATATAAAATTAAAAAGTTGGTTCACCTCAGCCCACGACAGTGAAATGTTCCTTTATGTTAATGCACAAGTAATAATAATTGAATCATATATAATAGAATAACAGTCAAAGGGGGACTTTTTCTGCACTGCGTAGTTTTACTTATAAAAATTTGTATTTTCCTGATTATACGAACATAAATTTTGTTATAATATTGAAGATTTTCTTTTCTTTGTCTTTCTTTGATAATCGTTTTTTGCAGGGGTGTGATGTCTTTACTCATCGATCTTTTCTTTGCTTGTTTGGCAAAAATTCAAACACAGTTGAGTTGAAGAGCGAGTCTGTTAAGTTATAATTTGGTGATAGTTAGTGACTTATTTAAATTACAGTCTGCAAGATTATGACTTTCAATGCTTCTAACAGAGCATTTTTATAGTGTAATATTAGTACTTAAGTAAAGGATCTGAATAATTCCTCCTCTACTGCAGAAAAGTAAAGATGTTTGACTTTTTGGTGTTATTTTACAATGATAAATGGCATACAGTCAGTAGAAAAACTCACTGATTAATTTATAAATGGCTCCAGTAACAGGAATACTACACAAGCTTGTAGTTGAACTGCTTTGTTTGTTGAATGAAAACCTGTCTGTGACCTGGACGGTTTAAACTTTGATTAAGGGCTCTTTTTCCCTGAGTTCAGTCTGTAAGGTTACTCTCTACAAGGGTTAGATACAGTTTACTTAGGTTTCGCTTGGTGGAAACTGTTTAAAGTGTTATGAAACCTTGAAATAAGTTCTGCTGAGAGGATGAAGACAAGCGAATAACAAATAATCATACGAATAGTCTATACAAACCGGCAGTTTGATGATATAAGCAGCAGATTTTGGCCAGTCGTGGTTGTGAGATCAGGTTAATAATCACATGGCAGCAGCAGTTTTAGTGTTAATCTTTGCAGTGGTAATAGTGGTGAATATATAGACTGTCTTTATGAGTAAATCCACAGCATTTAAGGCCACCATGTCAACATTTACCCAACAAGGACCTCTGGTAGCCGACTTCCATCAGTCAAGTTTCTTTTAACCAAGAAGACGAAGGATTCCCAGCGAACTTTTTCAATACAGACCATCAAGAAGAGTGGAAATGTTGAACATCAGGCCCACCTACCGCCGTGCACAAAGCCCAAGATCTTTTGAGGAATGTTTTCCCAGTGCGATGTGGAAAAACTTCACTGGTCTGCACAGAGCGCTGACCTCAACTCCGTCCAACACCTTTAAGATGAGGGGGCGTGTCAGCTTTATCACCAAACCATCAATACTGAACCTCATTAATGCTCTTGAGGCTGTTTGAGAACAAATACCTGCATCAAAATCTGATGGAAAGTTTTGCCCCAAAATGGTGGAGGCTGTTGTAAGAGCAGATTAATGCCCATAGTTTGAAATAAGATGTTCGATAATAAAGTGTCCAAAAAACTGTAAAGTCCAATTAACCTGCAAGTCCCACTATGAGCTATAAAAATTTATGGATATTATTATTATCTGATGTCAAAGAAGTCATCATCAGGCTGTAAATGTATAAAAAAAGTTATTCTGCTGTTTGCTAACAGACTGTCTGATGACTTGTGAGCGTTTCCGGTTTTTAACAGTTCCGATCATTATTATAATAATTACTGTCACCGCAAAGGCATCAATTCGCAGGCCGCGCATTTCACATCACCACGGCTCATTGGCTCGAAATTGATCAGCAGACGTGCATTTCGGGACGCGGCAAGAGGTGATAAACAAAAGGTCAGGAAACAGATATTAAAGCTGGCGGTAATTAATTATTTGTTTACCCGAAGGAGCAAATGAGACTAATAATAACTGTGATGATAATGGAAGCGGAGACTTGGCAGCAGGAGGCTGTGATAATGTTAAATCACTCAATCATCTCCTAATGATTAATCTTATCCGCCGCTCACAAGACTAATGACGTCTCTGTGTTGTTTCTGATGTTGTAACTCTACATCTTAACCGCAGTGACATCACCGACCGGCAGGCCAGTATTGTAAATCCTCCATCGACGAGAGAGGAGAGCAGGGGAGGGAAATACAGCTGGTGGGGGGGGGGAGGGGAAAACAAGTGTTTATTAATAACTCGTCCCTGCAGTTGATCAAAGACTCGGCCGGCGTCCTGACCCGCCCCCTCGTCAGTCTCCACGGCGAAAAATTGGTACCAGCACCAGGCTTTTAACAAGCCGCTGAGCTATTAGCTTGACTCACACACAGCAAGTTTCTATATATCCTGCAAATCTTTCAGCTGTTAACAGGAGGGGGAGAGAGAGAGAGAGAGAGCGCTTTAACCTTCATCACTTGTCTGAAGAGACTCTCAACCTGCCCATTATCACGCCAGCAATCAGTGGCATTTATTGCCTCTGCATGTGTGTGTACATACACATACACACTCTATGATCAAATGTCTCTTATGAAACACACAGTGCTGGTTCTGACTCCTGATTGGCTGACTCGCTTTGGAAGCCGTTGTGCAATAAGCAGGGAAATGTATAAATAAAACGCCATGTTTAAATCAGACTGGAGGACGCGGCCTCGGACCAGCAGCTCGATCCGGGTCAGACGCTGCACCGACGCTGAGGTTGTGCTAAAGTTCTGAAACAGGCGCTAAGATCATTTGTTTGACTTGTTTAACATGCACTCAAATGACAACATCCTGTTTGAGCTGCACCGAGTGAAATCTCCTTTGAGAAAAATAATCTGAAACCAAAAGGGAGAAACAGTGTTCAGTACTTCGATATATTTTTTAATCCTGTTAGTTCTTCGTCAGAGTAGATGGAGAATGTTTGCATAAAGCAGAAACAGCAGCATCCATCATAGACAGAGCAGACCGAACAAACATCAGCACGTCTTCTCCTGAAACTTACTGTAGCTTATCAAACGAGTGAGCGGAAAAACCGGGGAAACATGCGCTGCTAACATCAGTTTGCAGGTTAACACTCACAAAATCATCATTTCATTAGGACTTTGATATTTTCAGCTCTTTACCTCAGCAGGGGACAAAATGTTTGAGCTGGAGGAGCGACTACGTTGATAAATCCAAAAGGTTTTAAAGGCTTCAGTCTGTCAGGTTCAGTTTTATGTCCGACGTGGCTCAACGTATTCCAGCCTCAGCTGTACTTGAGCTCATGATGAATGTTAATCTAGTTCAAAAGATGTTAAGATGATGCTGTGACCATACTGATGCTAAAATGTTAATTTACCTGCAGTTTGCATGTTAAGAAATAGTGGAGGATGTTATATTTTCTGTTAAACATGAAACATCTAGCATTTTTATCTTGGTATCAGCCACTTACATAGATACTGTTCTATTTAATATGTTGTCTTTGATATTTTGATCCTCCCTGAAAGTTGAAAAGCAAAAGTATTCAGGCAGAAAGCTGATTATGGAGCCTGCAGTCACTTAAAGCAACAAAAATGTACATCATGTTTTTATTATTCATTTGCCCTCATTTGCATTTGTGCACCAAATATATAGAAATATATATTTAAATCCCCACAAACTTTTAAATCTTTGCATACAATACGGCACACTGCTGTGCTGAGGAGGAGATGCTAAACACCGACGATCCACAGGGACACATAAATATTTCAAGTGTAAATTAACAGCAGCGTTGAACAAGAAAAACAGTTTATATTCATTTAGATTTCAATACGTCTCCCCGACGTGTCTCCCGAGCTCGGAGCACATCAAGTCCTGTAAGCATAACAACAACAGAATTTAATTCAGACAAATTAGGCAAATCTACAACGTCTTAATTAGCGGGTCTGGGACATCGCCTGCAGCCTCACTTTGTGATTTATGTTTGTTTGTTTTTACCTATAAACTGTTACACAAAGCACTTTTAAAACTTTAAAGCGAGGTTTTAAAAATGCAGTGTTGATACAGAGCCACGCAGGCGTACGTTACTGTGTCAGCATCATGGCAGAGCACGAGCAGTCACCCCCCCCCCCCAAAGCAGAGATGAAAAGCCCCCCGCAGTGGGTGGATGGAGGTTAGAACAGTCAACCTCCTGCTAGTCTGTGAATAATGCAGCTGTCAAAAAGCTCAAAATTAAACACATTGAATACACACAGGACAGCCCTGGGCTCTGCTCCACTCTGCAGCACGCACACACACACACATACACACGCACACACACACACAGTCACACACACATTGGCAGACATCTTTGCACCGCACACACACAAGCAGAAAACACACATTGTTTACATGCAGGCAGACACACACACTCAGCTATAATCCCATACAGGCACATTTACACATGGAGGAAAATAAACACACTTGCACTCACACACACACACACACACACACACACAGTACCTAAAGCTATGACAGATATTTAGCTTTTTCCTTTAAATTCTGACATTAACAAACATATTTAGTCCCACCAGAACATTTAAGGATTTAAACATGTTTAACTTTTTCCAAAGTTTGGATCAGGACCCTAAGGCATCATATGCATTCAAATCCACTGATTACTGATTAAAACCTTTTCTCCCATAAAACTCCTGCAAAACAGACCCTGTAAAAAGCAAAATAGAGATTTCTACCCATTATTATTGAAGCAGCTGCTCAAATTGTGAAGTCTGTGTTTAGTAACTTGAAGTCTCAGTGATATTTTTCAAGATATTAGTTTTTTCTGTCACTATGATGTACAAGGAAAGCTAAAAAATATTCAAATATATTTACTAGAAAGAAAGCCATGCAGTATTTGAATTAAATGTTTTTTTTTAGACTTTAGACAGTTTTCTGTGTGTGTGGATGTTACAGAGTGCTGCTACTTCCTCTCCACTCAGATAAACATATCAAAGGTTTTACTACAACACTCACTGAGACATCAATTTTACACCTCAGTCAGGAGTCATGCAGTACTACTGAATATGTGATCAAAGTTGTATAAAGGCTGTCGTGGCACCAGTTTTAAATCTGATAAATGACCCCAAGTGATGTAACTACTTATCTGTGACTGAAGCAGGTGAGTTGCACTGTGGGTAATGTAGGTTTTGACGAGTAAGACCAACGAGTGGGACGTCATTTTTATGGAAGTGTAAGGACAAATTAGTGGCACAAGCTTTTATGAAAGTCTTTGAAATCGGAAGGAATGTAATTTGTGACTATCCTGAAATCACCACTAGTGGCCACTGTTCTGCAAAATATATCCTGAATACAGACGCAATGTGTGGTGCTTCTGTTATCAAACTACACTGATGGATATTAATATCCATGAGTTACAATCAAAATTTCAGTTCATTTTCATGTATTTGTAGAGAATAATGTAGACTGTTGTGCTCTCAGGTGTTCGTGGAGGTGACATCTCTCTTTGAGGTTCAACAGGTTATGAAAAGTTGCTGATGTGAACCTGTAGAGCCCAATAAAACACTGCACGTGACATCAGAGTACACCAATATATTCAGCTCCACACCGGCCTCCGACAGGTCCTGCTGGGTCCGAGCTAAACTTTGCACAGACCTGTGGAGTTCAGACTGATGTGGAGTCCTCTACAGAGCCTGAATTCACGTTGTCCTCTGGTTTTTTGGAGGATTTAGATCTGCCCAGAGATGTGCACTGAGTCCGCGGAGAGCGGCGAGGTTGAGCCACAAACAGTGAGCGAGCGAGCCCACACAGAGCAGAAATAATGTCTCCTCTCTGTGTAGAGCTCAGCTGTCAACACCGACCTACTTAGACCGCCACGCCGAGAAACCCGACACAGGGAGAGGAGGATGTGAGATTATGGGAGGAGAGGAGGAGAGGAGGGAGAAAAAAAAAAGAAAGCAGGAGGAGGAGAAGAGGAAGAAGAAGAAGAAGAGCCGGAAAAAGAAAACGAGGAGGTTGTGAGATTATGTGTGAGCAGAAAGAGAAAGATGGAAAAATGCAAATGGAGAGAGAGAAGATGAGGAAGAGGAGAGAAAGTGACAGAGCAGGGAAAGAGACAGCGAGGAAGGACATGATGTTTGTGTGTATTTCAATGTGTGTGTGTGTGTGTACAATGGAGGTGAACGACCATTGATCGTTGCTGCCAAAGCTGCCGAGCTGCTGATCAGATAAGATCACGTCGAGCACTGAAGTGTTTAATTGGGAATGTGTGTGTGTGTGTGTGTGTGTGTGTGTGTGTGTTTGAAGTTGGTGATGTTATCACTTAACTCAAGGGCTCAAGTCAAGTTTGATCTTCTCTCACACACACACACACACACACGCACACACACACACGTCGCCATTCAGGAGTTGCAGAATTCAGAGCCGTCGTTCTGCTGTGTAACGACTTCAAGGAGAAAACGAGGAGGAGGAAGAGGAGGAGGAAACAGGAGCAGAGGGAGGTGTACAGGTTGTGGGGAAAAGTAATTGCAAGAAATTAATGAGGAGGACAGAAAGAAGCATGTGGAAAGAAAGAGAAGAAGGAAGTAAAGAGGAGGAGAGAGGATGTGATAGAAAAGTAGAAGAGGAGGAAAAGAAGCGAAAGGAGTGAAAAGGGGGAGAAGGGAGAGAAACAGGAACAATAAGAGATAAAAAAGCGAATGAAACAGAAAAGAAGGGAAGAAAATGGCAGGGAAATAAATCAACGTAAAGAGAAATAATAAAGGAAAAGAAACAAAAGGAAAGCAAAGAAATGCAAAAAAGAGAGAAGAGAAAAGAAAAAAATGATTTAAAAAAAATAAAGAATAGGAGGAGCCTGGAGGGGGAGAAGGAAGAAAGAAAAGACGAGGTCAGAGAGAGAAGAAGTGAAAGAGGGAGGAGAAAAGGTGAGGAAAAAAAAACTGCAGAGTAAAGAAAGAGGTGGGGAGGTGATAAAGAGAGGTGAGGATGAGCAGAAGGAGGGAGAGGAGAAGAAGAGAGGTGAGGAGATTTATGGCGTGAAGAAAAGGTAATGAAGGGAGAGGAGAAAAGGTAATGGAGGGAGAGAAGAAAAGAGGAATGGGAGGAGGAGATGATCGGTGAGCTGCCGCCCGCACTGATCAATCACTGTTTATGGAACAATCAGAGAGAGAGAGGGAGGGCGAGCAGGATGGATGGAGAGGGAGAGATATTTATTACAGAGGGAGAAATAAACGATAATGGTGCAGTGAAAGAGAGATGGATGCCGAGAGTCACATTCTTATTTCTTTTTGTCTTCCCCGCTGTCTTTCTTCCCCTTTTCTCTTCCTCTCCTTTCATTCGTCCTCCGCTCTTTCTTCGACTCTCCCCCGTCGTTTCTTTCATCCCGAGCTCAGGCCTCTGATTCGAATCGCTCTCGTGTTGTGTTCAATGACGGCTGTTTTTTTCCCCCTCAAAAGGAAGAACGTCGCCACTTATTTTGGAAACTGGAAGATGTGGATGAGAATGACGCAGCTCAACAGGTCGTCAATATACAGAAATATCAACTCTTACATAATAAATAATAACTAAATAAGTGTGAAGTTAAAGGTGATTTGCAGGACTAGCAAGCTCTCTGCATTAAAAATGATTAATTTTACCTTTTTGTTTATTGTAAATTTCTATTTTGCGTTTATGATTTTTGACTTTTGCATACCTGGTGTGTATATGCCATTACTTTTGGAGGTGTTTGCTCGTAAAGCAAAGTAACGGACACACTCAAGTGTTGATGGAAGCGTTTAATGAGATGTTAGGGGAACGCCAAGGTTATCAGAGTTCATCCTGCATGAGTATGTGCGTCAAATCAATTCAATATCTGTTGAGACGTTTCATTAAAAAGCTCACGGTGTGGCGTTAGAGGACGAGGATCACCAGACTCTTCGGGATTTATTATCTCGGAGTCACGAGGGTCTAAATATAGTACGATCAAAACTTGCTGTCAATCCATCAAATAAAGACATTTCACAGAATAAACTAAAGATTTGATTTGTAACGGGGATCAATCTATTAGTTATTAAGATATTTCAGTTCTTCAATTTTCTTTCAGATTCTCCATCTTTCGTTTCCCCTCCATTTTCCATCCTTCCTTCTTTATCATTTCCACCTCTTTCTCTCCACTTTGCTTTTGGTTCGACGAGGTAATTCAAAGATGTAGTTTTAGAGGAATAAGGCACACCTCCTCCTCCTCCTCCCTCTCTCCTCCTTGCTGTGTCTCGTTCTGAAGGTCATTACTTTCAGAACATTTAATCACAGTAGGACGTCGAGTTTCTGCTCGGCCTCCCGTGGTTAAGGGTCAGCCCAAAAGATTTCGACAGCCGTTCCCAGTTTTCAACAGATAAAATAATAACGGCTGCTCCCGTTCAGCCGAGCGGATCGCGGCGTCAACGCTGCTCAGGCTGAGGGTTCGATTCCTGCCGCAGCCGCAAGAGTTTTATTAAAAATACTACTTTTTCTTTTTCTTTTGAATCGCACTCATCAAAAAGCTGATTGTCCAAGCTGCCTAACATGAAAAGAGCAGGAAGGGAACAAAAGAAATTACATTAATCTCACAAGGGCCCAAAAGAATTAAAAAGATAAAACATTAAATTAAGAGGTAGGAAATGAAAAATCATGAAAGACGAATGACTTCAAATAATAATAAAAAAAAGCTGGTTAAAGTCTTAATACAAGATTTGAAACCATGATGCTTATTAATGCTGAAACTGATTTCATAATCCTTACTTGCTCTAATCTTGTTTATACTCCATTTTTCTTGGCTCTTTTCCAGTTTCTCCGTGGCCCAGTTTCCCCCCAAAAAACACAAACACGCACGCTGATAATCGCTGAACTTCCATGGAGAAAATTCACCCGAAATCACCTAAGCTCTCTTAGTCAGTTATTTGCGCCGCGGCTTGACTGCTGAACGCCGGCGGTGGCGTATCGAGATGCTTCCTGCAGCTACAGAGGAGCTCTGTGATGGCAGAAAATGTTTCAGAGATATTAAACAACCATTAAACTTGCAGTAAATGTTGTTTTTTTTTCTTTTTCCCAGCCTCTCAGGGGGAAAAGAGTGAAGGCTGCTATTTTTCCAGAGGCGGAAAAACTGAGCACACCGAGTTCAAACATCTTGTCAGGACATTGTAGAGAGGCATTTTCAGGTTGTTGAGTCTAATTTTCTATTTCTCCATGAGTGATAAATTGGCTAATTTTACCATCAGGCCCGCGCTGACATACAGTCGACAGTTCGGGCACTTATAAGTGAAACATTTCACATTGTAAACAAACCACGAGTGTATTTTTTGCTTCTAAACAGCGGGTATTTCATTAAGCTGCAGAAACTTAGAGTCCGGGTTGTTGTATTTTTAATGCTTTGCTGCTTCACGGTATGAATTGTTATCCTGATAATCACACTTGCGAAGCTTATCATGTAAATTTGGAGGTGAAATATAAATTAGCTAGTTCATCAATTCACTTATGCTTGAATTTTATTGGAAAATAAAGCAGAAATATTGTTTTGGTTGAATACTGAACAATGTTAAGCCTTAAAAGAAAGAAGTGAAGTGAAATTACATGTCCATCTCATTAGTCTTCTCGGGCGATGAGTCTGATATCAGTGATGGTGATTTTACATGAGAGGTTATTATACTGGTGTTTTGTCTATGTTTCTTTCTCACTGTTTTAAAGTGTGAGAGGAGGGTAATGTCGGGTGTTTCCATGCACCGTTCTGGCCTGATAATAAACTAAATTGCTATTTCATTTCACTTCATTCATCAGGCCTCATATTTGGTTTATGAAAAGGGGGATTTCTTTTTTTGTCAGTCTCAAGTGTTTTTCTCTCTCCATCTCATTGACTTGTGCAGCTTATTTATTTCTTTTTTTTACAGATGTCGCTGACTTGCTGTTTAAGATGACATGATCCTTAATCCTGACTACAGAGCTCTCATTGGTTGCTGTTGAATCATTAAACAAATCAGAAAAACCAATCAGAATTAGAAATAAATAAGAAATAATACAGAAATAAATGAATCAGAGTCTGATTGTTGGATTATTTGCTAAATGCACAACAGCAAAACATGGCTGAAACGTGTAGTTTGGACAACTCTTTGTTTCTGAAACATCTGCATGACATTTGTACAACATCTGCATGAATAATGATAGCTTTCTTTAGTTATACTGGAAGAAGATAATCAGTCAAGAAGCTTGTGACAAAGTACCTTTTTTCACTTAGACCCAAATGTGTTAAATGTAGTAATAATAATGTACTATATTTTTTATTCCTTCTTAAAAAACAATAGAGGTGTTTCTTATTCACTTCAATAGATTTTATGTTTTTTTTAGCAACATCTTGTGGCCATCAGGGGAACTGCAGCTAAAGACACTTAAGCTTCAGTGTCTACATTCATCCATGGTGGTCTCTGCACATTTTGAACACACACACACACACACACACTGCATTTCAGCTTTGCAGTCACACTTCATTTAGTTAGTTGTTATTAATACACTTATATATAGATGTGTTTAAAACGATATGACTGCAGGTTGAAGCAGTTTGTCTGCTGAAGGTGACGCACAGAAGCTGTTCAGACAGAGGAAGAAATAAAAATGGCTCACACACACACAGACACACACACAGAGTATATATATTTGTGTGTGTGTGTGTGTGGTGTCTAGGACTGTCCAATATAGCTTTTCCCAACACGGCGCTACCATGGTTACGCAGGGATATGAGGTGCCACGGGAACAAACAGAGAAGTGTTTGAGCATGCTCACTGCTGATCACCTGTCTGTCGCCTCTCTCTCGCTCTCTCTCACACACACACACACACACACACTTGGAATTACCTGTACAAATAATAAGCATGCAAAGATGCAAACACACACACACAAATGTCATACACTAACACTGCAGCAGCTATTAAGTCAGCACCCATCACCTGCTATCTGATTCACACACACACACACACACAAGCTATAAATATCCATGTGCCACTCAAAGTGAATCAGTTGTCTATCCCCAAGCTGCTGTCCCACATAGCCACTCAACTGAGCTGTGTGTGTGTGTGTGTGTGTGTGTGTGTGTGTGTGTGTGAGTGAGTGAGTGAGAGAGAGAGAGAGACTGAGCAAAAAGTGTTATTTTAAGTCGTGTGTTAGAACGACTGAGCGAGGGGTAGAAATCAAGGGAGAAGAAGAAGGAGTGAGCGTCTGCGTGCGTCAGAGGAAGTGTGTATGTTTTTGCCGTCGAGATGCCTGTTTGTGTGTGTGTGTGTCAGAATAAACATTTCATCCCCTGCAAGTGATGCAGGCACCCCTTCGGCCAATCGGTAATGAGTAAACAAACGCACCCCCCCCTTCCGCACCCACCCCCTCGGGCCAATCAGGGCGGCTTTAGAAAAGCCAGGAGGAAGTCAGAGCGCGGCTGAGGAGCCTCTGAAGTTTCAGATAAACTGCTCGACATAATGGCAATTAAAGCGATGATTGTGGCACCCCCTCAAGCCGATCAGTGGAATATTTGAAAATGTGGGAATGGAGAAAAAGATCGCATCATTTCCTGAAGAATTCAAGTCCAAAACAGCTCATAACTGAAGGAAGAAACGCTGAAAACAGGAAAGAAGAAGAAGCTCCCAGAAAGCAGCTCTACATCTGATCTGTCCTCTTCGGTTTGCTGTGTGGCGGATGTGAAACAATAAGAGTCGACGTTCCTTTGATTGTTGTTCTTTGAGAGCTCAGCTTCAGCTTCATCTTCTCTTTTTCCGTCTCATGTTATGAACAAACTCGTGTGTCCTTTATAGCCTGAATGTTCGAGCCTTTTCTTCTAAAAGTAAAGGAAAGAAAAGGTTCAAAATTTCAGGCCATGAAGCACAACATCGGTTTTCTAAAGGAAAAGGCTGCCCAGATTCTACGGTATATTTTTCTAACCGTCAGCACATCCCATGAAAAGACAAAAACCAACAGTGTTACTGTGTCTGTCGGTACTTCCTGTCTGTGGCACCAATCTTTGAAAACGAGTTGCAAAAACACGTGGAGCAGATTTTACAAATGTTACAGCAGTAATCGGTGCATTTGTGAGGGACTATTTTCAGCTGCAGATTAATACACATATGGTGCTCTACCGAGTATTTCCGGCAACATGAGGGTGTCTGTAGGGAGTCAAAATAAACTACAGTGCCCTTTTTCTTCATGATGAGAAATTTTAACAGTATTACAGTGGCATAGAGGAACATGAGGCTTTCGATAAACTCGCAGCACTTGTTAGTACCATCAGTTCAGATCAGTTCATAAAGGTATAACCTGAGCACTCCACAGGCTTCAGCTACACAACAAAAAGCTGCAGACTTTTCACTAAAACTAGGCAAAGAGATTTAAATTATTTGGGGATTACTTTTAAGTCATTTCATGGCAAAACTCCAGATCATATTTCAGAGTTATTTTTATCACCTGAGGTCCAAAGAAACAGACCTTTTTGGAACAAATTCACCTCCTTACAAGGTGCATGGAGAAGTCTGAAGAGGCTAAAAAGGACTTTTAAAAAGAAGATACTCGAACAGAAATCTGCTGGATTCTGTGCCTGCGACTGAAGTTAAGTAGAGATTGGACAGAGCTTCTGCTGCCATGTAAGGAAACCCTGCATCTTTATGTTTGCACACTAACAATTAACGACAACAAATACATTTAAAGGTATTAAACATTATAACATAAACCCTGAATTTTATTCTTCAAATAACATATGTTAAATAATTCTGCAAAGTCACGAATATGTAGACCGAACTTCAGTGAAAAATGTTCACAGACAGCGCTCATAGCTGCTAAAGAATGACGAACATTTCTATGGTTAAGTTTACGTACTCCAAACACTTAAATGTGTCATCTTGGATAAACTAAAATCATGAGACAGGTTGTGTTTGCAGCCGTGTGTGTGGTGTCTTCAACAAAATTAGCATCAGAGACAAAAACGTGCAAATCTGGTCCTTTTGAGAAGCTTTATATACATTTGACGGACCGTTTATGGCACAATCTCTGTAGCTCTTTGATGAAGCAGTTATTCTCCGGTATTTCGACGTCCCCACGGCCCTTGAACGCACCACGGGACAACAACAGGTGTCGGCTACAATCACACAACCAGCCCGAAGCAGACTTTTCAAATAATGTGTAGTAAAAAGGAGATAAAACTCCAAAACACAGGAGTGAGAATTGACTCAGAAACAAGAGGAAACGGTGAATTAGTCGTTCTGATGCTCGGCAGCACCGGGGGGAGGCGGTTTGAAAGCAGATGGATGATGTGTTAAATATCCAAGTATACTCTCAGGGAAACTGTAGTGTTTAAGCCGTAGTCATATCTCCTGCCTCGAAACACTCTTTTTGGCACATTTTCATCGCATCCACTGATTGAAAAACACAACTCCATCATCTATTTGGAGGAGTGCTTGAAAGAGATGCATGAAAAAAAAAAAAAGCCAAGGCCAGTATATATACACACAGCATATATACACACACACCTACAGCATCCGGACATGATATTTAGAAGAGGCAGAGATGCTCATACACACAGAAAACACACCCACACTTCGCCGTATAATGCTTTAAGCATCACGAAATGTCATTTCATCCCACCCCCCCCTCCTCAAACAGTCGCCATGGATACTGACCCACATTTCAGCCAATGTGGAGATCTGCTTCTCATTTACATTCACCTCGAATAAAATCCTCATCGCCCAACCTGAACCTGCAGCGCCTGGGCTTTTGGGAAGAAAAAAAAAGGTAAGAAAAAGTTTGAAAAATGGATTTGTTCTTTAATGTAGTTGTCTTGGTCTCAGAACAGAGTTTCCCCTTTAATATTCCACCATAATGCAATTTAGGCAAGTACTTTTCCTCTCAATATATTGCATATTATTTTAAAAAATATATTAAAAACATCTCTTTTTTTGAAGTTTTAAGACTTGTTGAAAATAGCAGTTTGTTCAGACTTGCTGCAATTTGTTCGCTGGTTTCTTTAACTCATAGCATGATGTGACAAATCATCATATATTATATTAAAGGATCTAAAGTGACGAGATAAACAGTTTACAGCCACGCCAGCAGCTCTGTGCTTTGAGATAAATACGTGGATGTTTAAGGCGGCAGGTGAAATGTTCACCATCTTAGTTTAGCTTATTAACATGCGTGTCGGTTTTGCATGAGTGTGTTTATACATCAGAAGTATTGAGCTGATTTTTTGCCCTGGTTTTGGCAACGGATGAAAAGTTGGAGAAAAAGTCAGAAAGATTCATCCTCTGGAGACCACAAATGTCTGTAAAAAATGTTGTTTGACTTTCTGAGATATTTCAGTCTGTACAGATGGACCGACATTATTATTCCCAGAGTTTCTAGCGTTGCTAAAAGTTATTTGTATGTCTTATTTTATTTAATTAAATTTTATCTCATGTTAAATAATTGAATGCTCTTTATTCCTCTCTTCAAAGAATATATTATTTAGCATTTTCTGGCAGTCTGAAGATCACTGAAACTGTCACCAAGAGTGTCGCTACAATAAAATCAATACCTAATGACCGTCATTTAATCAACTTTAAAAGAAATTTAAAGGATTGTACTGCTTTAAGTAAATAATAAGTAAATATTGTTGGCAAAAGCCCCTTTTTCATTCTGGTACAGTGGAAAAACCTCTCATTAAATATCAAACCAAACAGATGATGAGCTTTTGACGTCAGATCAGGGCTTATTTTTTTTAAAATGTCTCCCCGACTGAAAGTTTTCATGTTTTATTGTATTGTAACATTTAATTGAATAAGATATAATGTGACTTTTTTGACAATGATTGACAGAAAAAGATTCTGCAATCTCTAAAGTAAATTAATTACAACATGCAGAAAAATGACACGATAATCAAATCTTAATTGATCCATGAATTTGTTGCGTTGTGTTTTCATGTCCACATTTATGTTTTTAAATGAGTTTTCTATTGTTGTTATTGACTTTCATGTGAGAGTTTATGGTAAACTACATATTTTGTGTCTGTCTTTTAACATTTTAGGACCACGTGTGAAGTACGTAGGTATTCTCACTGTAACACACTGTGCTCAATAAATACACCAAATTAAAATATCCCAAAAATATCAGGATCGAGTGTTTGATTTTGGACCCAAAGTTTCACCCAAATGCGATGCGAGTGAATGCGGCGTTACAATCAGCTGTTTTAATAGTTTTGTTGTTTGTTTTTTTTCAGCAGGTGTCGCTTCTTTCAAACTGTGGCGATTTTTTTTTCATTTTGGAAACAAACTCGTGAAATGTTCAGCCAGGATTAGTGGAGGCGTTCTGGTGGCTTCACAGAGCGATTTGGTTGTTAAAGAAAAAAAAAAGCAGCAGCAGCAGCTACACCGACGGACGGACGGACGGACGGAGAGATTAATTCTCATATTTCAAGCTGCAGACGCGCTGAGACGAGATGAGAAACCGCATATTTGTGAAACATCTTTGGATCTAACACAGTTTTACATCTTTATGACACCCACTTCTCTACAAACACACATCTCAAAAGCTAAATCCTCCCCTCTCTCCCTCTCTTTCTCTCTCCCTCTCTCTTTCACACACAGACAGTTTAATCAGCTCTCTCAGCTCCAGCTCTAAACACAGTCCAGTGATATAAGATGCTATTAAACCATTAACAGCCTGCTGATTATCTCCGCTCATCTCCTCTCTGTTGTTTTGCCTCCATCCGACTGTTTGCTCGTGTTTGCGTCGCTGTGTGAATATTAGGCGTCAGATGGGTGTTTTGAAATGGTCACAGTACCAGTGACAGATCAATCAGCTTATTAGGCCCAACTCATCCATCAAAAATCACAATTTTGTGTGCACATTTAATGTTTCAGACCATCACTATTGGTCTGATTTTGATTTATTTTATTGTTTTTAAGGGGAGTTTACAAAGGTCCAGATTTAGACCAAGTCTACCTCCTGGAGCTTGTTAAAATGCTAACACATAAAGATTATAAGCCCACACATCTACATATGGGTGAAAACAACTGATTTTTTTTTTTTTTTTTTTTGTCTTGACAGTCTCGAAGGAGGAAAGTGAAAGGCAGCGCTGGACGGCAGGTAGACTGTGATTAAAGTTGTGCTGCTAGGCAACCTCATAAAACCTGATAGAAAATACTTTTTTTCTTTGTGCATGCGCCTCCGCTAAAACAGAGGCAGACATCCATCAGAAGTCGTTACTCCGCTCATTTGTGCTGACACTTGCACAGAAAAGGCGAAGAAAGTGAGAAAAATGAACCGCCGAAGAGAAATAACGGGGACTGTAAATCGTGCAAAGAGAAAGCACATCATTGTGATGAGAGCGAAAGAGTGAGATGGACTTGATTAGTGGTGGAAAGTAACTAATTACATTTACTCATGTACTGCACTTTTATGCTATTTTTAGCTCACTACATTGGTTTAGATTATTTTACTTTTTGCTCCACCTTTACACTGCATTTATCTGACAGCTTTAGTTACTAGTTACTTTGCAGGTTCATAACATTAATGCAAAATATGAACAATGATAAATAATTGCGTATTATGATACATAAAGGTTCCTAGGAGTATAAAATTCATCTAAAATTAGCCCTAGCTTTAGCAGCTGCAATATTTATGGTCTCTTGCCACAATATTTCACATTTTGCTGACTGATTTCTGGATTTTTTATTGTTGTTTTTGTTGTTTGTCATCCAGACAGACATAAAAACATGTTAAACAATCATCATGAAGCAAGTTGCTGAACGCCACATCAGGATGATTTTATCTGCTGACTGTCGACACCACTGAAAGAATCGTTACGACTTTATATTTACGATATTTATATACGACTGAACCTTTGCCGCTGGGAGTTATTGGAGAAAATGAGGCTTTTACGTTTTTTTCTGAAAACTACAGAAAACAACCCTTAAACACAAAGAACTCCTCATGGTTGAAAAGTAAAATGGACCCATGCATGTGTTAAATTAGAGTGTTTTTCCATAATGCTTGTCCCATTTACCTAAAAACCACTGTAAGAGCAGCACAAATGGGAAGAGTCCTGAAGTCACCTGAGAGGAAGAACGTGTCATTCCCTCTGTTAAAAATGAAAATATTTGCTCTTATTTCCATCATCACCGCTGTCAGTAACAAGAACCTTCACTTAGTTAAACTGCTGAGATCTGAGACAAACATGCAAACTTATCTGGAATAAGAGAGAGTCGAGCAGAGAGGAAGAGGAGTTTTATCTCCAAATAAAGTGATTTATATAATCTGAACATACTGCTAACTTGTTTACAACCTATATTTCGTATCTCTCTGTTGTAGTGATGTCATGTTTCCACATCTCAGCTAGTGCCATGACTAATTATTGCTTAAAAAAAAAGCAAGACTTTAGTAAAGAAAGACCAAAGAAGAAAAAGAGGAGCTCAGACAGGAACATCAGCTGGAGTGAAACCGCGAGCCGTGTTCTCCTGTCGTCTCGCGTTCAGCCTTTCGCTTCCTGATTAAAGTTTCCACGCTGCGGCTTCCTCACAACCACGAGGCTGTCTGTGCCGCAGCTGAAATCTGGCCAGATCGCAGCTGGAGGTAAACGCTCTCCCTCTGTTAAAAAAAAAGAAAAATACAGAATCTGATTTTTTTTTACAAGGAGAGATAAAAAGGATGGATTGAGGCAGGATGGAAAAGAGAGGAGGGGTGGTGGTGTTGGTTGGTGGGAAAGACGGGAAATGGGGCACGTGTCTGAAGCGAGGAGGAGGGAGGTTTTCTAATTTGAGAGGCGAAGCGAACAGGGAAGGATCGTGTGGAGAAAGAGGTGAAGAAAAAAAAAGAAACGAGAAGACGACAAGGTGGATATAAAAAGGCAGACGACAGATGCAGAGGAGCGCGGCGGGAAGACGGCGAGGGATGAAGAACCGTATGCACCAACGCCGCCGCCGCCTGCATTGTTCTCTCTTTCCTCATTTTCCTCTCACACCCGGGATTTTACTCTGCATGTTCACACACATTTTCATCACCTTTTTTTCTTTTTTTTTTTTGCACCATCCACTCACGTTGTGCACACCCCCCCCCCCTAAAAAAACCCCAAAAATCATCCGTCCTCCCTTGATCACACCCTAAAAAATGCAAACACACACTCACAGGCGAGTGAATGAGCCGAAAAGAGTCCTTATCGCTGCAGCAGCTGCCAGTCCATTCATATCATTATAATAACTCTGAATGACACTAATGAGGAATACACACCATGAATAGACCAGGATGAGACTCTCTCTCTCTCTCTCTCTCTGTGCATGTGTGTGTGTGTGTGTCTTTAAGTGTGTATAATGAGTAGTACACGTAATAAATAGGCCAGGATGAAATGCTGTAAATGTGTCTGCGTGCAAAGTGCGTGCAAGTGTGTCACAATGCGTTTCTCTGTGTTTGTGTGCGAGTGTGTTTTCCCTCTATGAATAAACACAATAAGTAATCAGAGAAAGAGAGAGAGAGGATGACTAAAAGGACGAGAGAGAGAGAGAGTCAAAGATACTCAACTTTACAGGAAACACTATTTTTTTTACAACAAAAAGCCACAAAGCACTTATTGATTCATAAAAAAAATAAATAAATTGTTGACCTGTTACATAAGAGAGCAATTTAAAGCTCTGAATGCAAAGATGAATGATAAAAAAAGAGACAAACAAACAAACAACAAACAAGCGCCTCTGATTTCTTCACAAAGATTCATTAACCAAACTTGTTTGCTAAAGTCGGTTCAGGGCGACTTACTCTGCATCAAAACTTAAATGAAACATCACATTTATCAAGCAGAGATTTCACCTCAGCTAAGGCAAAACCTGGAAAGTAATTACAGTAAACACTGGTAGTTTCTGTAAGCTGGACTCCATTCAGATCAACATTGAATCAACATATGCAGCCTCCTCATTTAAATAAGTAAAGAGCTGACGTCACATTCGGACTTACTGCTGCTCCACTGTTGTAACTCAGTACTATCTCACTGAATATTTAATGTATTTGTCCGTCTGAAAATATAAAACATGTTCCTGGAGTGATTGTGGACTCAAAAAACTGAACTCAAATGCATCCATTCTGCACATTTACAGGTTTAATGCATGCATATCTTGCATACTTTCATAAAGTTTTTTTTTCTTTTTAATTAAGTCTTATGTTGTACTTGTGTCTGTCTGTCTGTCTATCATCTATCTATCTGAATTTAAATCCTTTGTGATTTTAACATCATGCAGATAACCTGCAGTAAACATCAGTAAGGGTGATATCCATTATATCCGGCCTTGTTCTCTTCTAATGTCATCTTTCTAACTTTTTAGATATGATCGAACTGGCCTCTGTCACTCAGTAAGCTCCAATTTGTAAAGAAGATTATGAATGTTTAGCCACGGTTGGCAGTAGGGTGCAAATAGTCATCTGTGGATCAAACATTTGGCCCTCTGACAGAAACTTTTTGAATTCGTAGTTTCCATTTTTTCCAGTGTAAATATAAGGCTCATATAAATCCAAACAGAAGCACTTTGAATGACATGGTGTTTGACCACATCTGAAGGCAAAAGTGTAAAAGGTAAGTCACACTGGAGCACAGAACGAAGAGCTTTCAGTCGCAGAGAGGAGTGAGATGCAATAAGGGACAATGTGCACAATGTTTTCTCTTTCCTGGAGGGCACTCAGAGTGTTGCACCCTGTTGTACACATGAAAAGTGACAGAAGTAGTTGTGTAAAGGATAAAAAAAACAAGACGGGTTTGAGAGAGAAGAACTACAGCTTCACCAGACAACTCAGTCACTGCATGATGTGATTATTGGTGCTGGAAAGTTGCAGAAATGATCAAATCGGCCCCCAAACCCGATGTATAGAAAGAGGAGGGTCGCACAAAGTTCACCGAGGCCTGAGACCTGTGAAGATCTTTGCATTGTGGGTAATTGTGTTTATTAAAGACAAGGATTTAGTCGAAATGAACCACATGACTCACTTTGCAGGTCTGTACTTAAGATATTTGTTTTATTACTTTGTGATTTTGAATGAGTTTTTCTTGCTTCTTTTAAGAAAGAACCTTGAAAATGACTTAATGTCTTAAGATCACTGTGTTGGTGTCGATGTGGGGTCAACTTTTAATGCAAAAGTCTGAAGAAGTGATTGTTGTTATGATAACTTCCCACAGCTAACTCACTTTAGGTTTCCATAAAGAAGCTTCCTCACAGCTTTCTTCACTTTTAGTTTCGTCCGGAAGCCAATTTCAGTTTCCCCTGACGGCACTGACACGAAGAAAGTCTGGAGGATAACACCGAATGCTTGAATTTGTGTGTGTGAATGGGCCGACACACACGCTTACAAATTGTAACCACCTGAAGCAAAGCTGACCGCAGCTGCTCTCCATCTGCAGACTTGAAAGGCACTGAAAAGCTGAAAAGTTTGCCTCCTGCTCCTCACAAAGCACAGCAGCTGGATTCACAGCAGATATGATGGACTTCAGTGGAAACCCAGAGTCAACGCAGAAAAATGTGAGAAAACGTCAACAGAAACTCCTTAAAACTCTCCTGCAGCGCGTTGATCCGCTTTACATCTGTGAATAGCGATTTATAGTTAGTTTTTTTTGCTCTTTTGTGCAAGTTTGTGGAGTATTTAACACTCAAAGGAAAGATTTTGAGTAGAATAATTCAGGTTCTTTACATGCACAGGAATCTCAGCTCATAGGATTTATAGCCGCCACAATACTTCAGCCAGCTCCGGACTCAGCATAAAGGTGAAGTTTTAAATCCCGTGGAGTCTGGAGGTAATTCTCGCTCTGAGCAAACATGGCTGACGAACTGCAGAAATCTGAAATTGGCTCCTGACGGCCGTGAAAAAGTTCTGACTTTTTTAAGCCTCCGTCGTCCCGTCGGCAGATTCCCCCCTCGCTGTTCGGCTTTTTCGGGGAGCAGACAGACGCGTGCCGCCTCGGTTATAAGCTCGCTCTCGGTGTTCGCGTCAGGTTTCACTTTGACCTGGCTGGCAACACCTGGCACAGCCCAGGGGAGGAAGACTGACACCTACGAGCGGCGGACGGGGTGATGCAAATGGAGAGAAAGAACGGAGAGATAAGCTGCTAAAATGAGCCGGATGGTTCAACAGACGACGGTGGAGCCTCGAAGAAAGAAATGTTAAGGAAGATGGATCGAGTGGAGGGGAAATGAATGAATGAAAATGGCTTTTATCTGCTTAAAATGAAAGGGAATCCACAGTCCACCAACATCAAAACATCAAATATGCACCTCCTCTATGAGTGTGTGTGTGTGTGTGTGTGTGTGGAGGTTTTTCTGGCTGTCTTCCCGGGCAACAAACTGTGGTCAAACGACGGCAATTAAAAAGAAAAACTCGTTAAGAGTGAGATAAACCCACCACATTCCAGGCTCTCTCTCTCTCTCTCTCTCTCTTTCTCACACACACACACACACACACACACACACCTCTGCGATTCTTCATCTGTCATACACACTTGTATGGATGCAACATGTCTCTCTCACGCACACACACACACAGTTCATTGATTTTCATTGTTTCATCCATCCATCTTTCTGACAGTCACTCCTCCCCTCCTATGACTCAACTCCCTGTGTGTGTGTGTGTGTGTATACATTTGTATATCTGAGGCATCCTGTTTGTTCAGAGCTCTCTGCAGACGTTTGTAACACGGTGAAGTGGGTTGAATGTCTTTGTGATGACTGACAGTTTGATGGGCGGGTTGCCGTGCGTCTCTCCACTAAAGCTCCTTCTGAATCTGAATAAATGTGTTTATAATGTGGTGACACGGAACGATGTTGATCTCGCAGAAAGGAAGATAAAAGCTCCAACAATCAATACTTTTTTTTAAATTAGTGATGAATCAAACGACTACATCTTAACTTCGAGGTCTCACAGAGAGCATCGCCAGCTTGTGGAGCTTTTAAAGCTCTTTTTTAGCTTAATGCTTCAGTTTTATGGCACATTTACTTCTCGGTTCAGCATCGGCGCTCTCATCGTCCCCGTTTCCAGCAGCAGGGAGCCCCAAACGACAAAGTTAGCAACTAGCTGGAGGACACAGTGGAGCGTTTAGCAGTTAAGCAGGCAGACGTTTACCTCGCGAGTCAGAGGAAGCTGAAAACAGATGTCTGATTTCTACATCGCATCCAAATATGTCACAAAATAAACTCAAATCAACCTATTTCTGGACTCTTCGAAAGTGTGTGGAATGACACAGAGATTTTGAGGAAGTAAATGGACCATGCTCATACTGAGGTCGAGAATAAACGTTCTCTCACAACTGCTAATGCTGCTTTTGGTCTTATTGATGTGTAAATAGGCAACTACCTCTTCTGTTCCCCATATCCACTACATAAAGCTGTGATATGTCAAGGCAGTGTGTCTGTTTTTTTTTTAATTATCTGCCCTCTAGTGGCCAAAAAAAGATTGATTAAAACATTTAATCACATGCATTAATTAATTTTTAAACTAAAAATACATACATTGACATCTTATCTGCTTATTAAGTTGATACTGGGAACATGTTCACAAGTCATTCATCCATCCTGCAGACACAAAGAAACTTCAGCATTCATGTGGAGTCATGTATCGCCCTCCAAAAGTGAACGTGATTGAATAATTTGTTTTTTTAAATTAATTATTTCTGCTCATAAAATGCTCATTTGTGCTCTTGTTCTAATATTACATACATTTTGCATCCTCCCCTCTTGCAGAGCATTCATTCATTAAAAGCTTCAGTCATACAGGCGTTTGCAAAAGATGATAAAAAGGACATTTATGAAGTGCTCCACCACCCTGAGGCTTTTATGAGCTGGGCGACATCCACAGTATCGGTGTTTTTGTGGTGACACAGACCTGTAAGATAAGTTAACGGTATCTGAGAAAAATAACACAGTTCGACCTAAAGTGCATCCGCATATCAGAACCAAGTGAAGAGTAAACACAAGACTAATGGCACGAAGCTGATAAGTTATTCTAAACTGAGAGCACTAATTATTTAAATTTGTGCTCTCTCTCTCTCTCATCCCTCCTGGGCTCTGTGGAAATATCTGACTCTTTAGCTGCTAAATGCTCCACTCTTTCTTCAGCAGCTAGAAGCTAACTTTATCTGCTGTTTGGTGCGGCGGCGCAGGTAGAGTCGAAGTCTGCTGGGGTTTTTATTGGGCTTTTTAGATGAATAAATCTGCCTGCAGCTTTCGTGACTGAGCTGAAACTACAGCGATGATCCAAAAACAAGATTAAAAAGGCGACGCAGAGCTGCGGAGTCGGCGCGGTAATTCTTTGCAGGTTTGCCATCACGAGCGACACCTTTCACACAGTCGTTTAATCAGCTGTTATTACGGGAAAAAAAAAAAAAAAGCAGTTTACGTCAATGTCGGCCATTTTCCAAATGACACCAGCAGTTTTCAGATTGATTTCCCTCCTTTCAGTTTCTTTTAGTCTCAGTTAATTTCTATGAAAATCAGCCTGCAGAGACTTCAGACTTGCCGCAGAGAGATAATCCATCACAGTCGACACGCGTTCACCTTCAGTTTCTGATCAAAACTGCTGCCTCGAATTGGATTTCACAGGACTTTTTTTTTGCAATAAAATATTTGCATACTTGGAGCAAAAAAACATCAGAAACACTTTACGATGTCGCTGTTTTGCAATCCGACACAACAGATGTAACACCACTGTTATTTCTGTAGGGAGAAATGTGTGTGTGTGTGTGTGTGAGACACTGCTGACAGTGGAGTATCTGTAGCCAGGAGTCACATCTTCACTGAAAATGTCACTGGTTGACCCTGGAGTGCACACACACACACACACACACACACTTCATATTATAGTACACTGGCACATGCTTATATACTGTATATATATACACACACACACTCTCTATATCGCTCCATTGTCGACCATATCTTATCTATCTATTTACCTCTCTCTCTCTTTTTTATATTTTCCTTTCTGCTCTTCTTTTTTCATCTCTCTTGCACCAACACACACACAAACATACACTTCCATGCACTATTTTTTTATAGTCCATCTTCCTGCTCTATTTCCTCTCCCTCCACTTCATCTCTCCATCTTTTTCCACTTGTCTATCTCTTCACTTCCTCATTTTATGTCATTCTGTGAATCACGTACGCTCGTTTCCCGTCTCGCTCCTCGCCGGCTTTCTTTTTTCATCTTCCTGTTTGATCTCCTGCTTTGTATTCTGGATGTATCTTTCTCAATCTCTCTCTGCTCCCCACCTCCCAAATCTGTCTCTTTCTCTGTATTCTCTTTCAGCCACTCTCCTTCCTTTGACTTCCTCTCCTTTCACGCCATTCTTCTTCTTCTTCTTCTTCATTGTCGTGTTCCTCTCTTGCCGTCTCTTCCTCTCATCAGCGCGAGCAGACGGCCCGGTTTTGATGAGGGAGATGTAAATGTCAGGTCGTGTTTCTGTAGGGGGAAGACGGGCTTCAGAGCGAACATGACAATACTGGCTTTAATAAAGCCTCAGGTCAGAATCAAAAAGGTTTCCCTGGGCTCATCTCAGGGCCTCCAACACATGGAGAAAAGTCCCCCTGATCACATCACATCATCGAATCTACTTTTTTTAACTGAACAGTCCCACAAACGCACAAGCAGCATGAACTTGAGCAGTGACTAAAAGTCTGCTTTTTTAGATTTCTTTGGGCAGAGGTGGGAAGTACATTTCCTTGCTGTAAATACTGCTCAATTAAAAGTTAATATGATGTTTAAATGCCTGATGTTTTACGATTAACAATTCGCAAACACACTTTCTTTCTCTCGTTCAGGTGCTTCCCTCACTTCTCTCAACTTTTAGTCTCATGAATCTTCTTCATGAACTAAAAAGCTTCCTGCAGCCCTGTTGTTGTCTGCGTTCTCCACCTGTGGTCTAAAGACCCGTGAAGATCAGGCAGATTAGTCCCGCTGACGTTTGAGAAAGCGACGGCTGTTTTTACACGTCATTTCTGCTGCGCTGGATTTCCTCCTCAGCATAAATACTCAGTAAGGCCAGGACTTGGTTTGTCGTAGACCTTCTTCTGCTCCATGTCAACAAAAATAAACCATAAATACAGTTTGCTTGAGGATGCAGGCTTTTAAAAATGGCGGCTGAAAATAAAACCCACCCCCAAAGTTCCTCTACTTTTTAAAAAAACACTACCCCCGAGCAGGGACTTTTTGGGGGGTAAAATAATGTCCCTGATCTAAATTTGGACCCTGCTCCCTGTGGTGGAAAAGCACTCAGTTCATCCAAAGGTTCCTTGTCCCTGGAGAAAGTTCCTGTGGTTAAATGCAGATTATGACTGAATCCAAAGATCCGGCCTGCAGACATTTAGACTGAGCTCTCTCCGGCTCCCGTCAGATGTGCTGTAACGTGTCTGAAGAGTTCTCCATCATCACGTCAAGTCTGGTCAGCGAGGGGATAAAATCTCAAAGAGACCATCGGCTGAAAAGCTCAGCTGTGGAAATGATTTCGACCCTGTGATCCCCCGTCCTTTCCTGATCGCCTGAACAGAGCAATGTCAAGTCCTTATATTTATATATGGCACATTTATAATATATATAATTGCATTTGTCCATATACACATGAAATCTTCGCTGACTAACCTTTTCAACGCAGTCTGTATAACTCACCAATATAATTTCAATTAACATATAATTAAAAATGTACTTTGAATAAGAAAAGAAAATCTCAAGGATGAAATGGTTCATTTCTGTTTGACTTCATGTTGTTTTGGAGTCACTTTTTACACAGAAACTTGAGGTTGTTCAGCCAAAACTGAGTTTTACACAGCCTGTGTTTTACTGGTTTCAGAGGAGCGTTTTAGTGATGCATCGTCTCAGTGGTGATTTTGGGTTTAATATTATGAGTTTCACTGCCGCTTCATAAATCTGCACCTAAGAATGAAAAGTAGAAGGAGAATTTCCATAAAAGCCAACTTATAAAAGTGATTTAGAGCCTCACATTGATTCTCAGTGCGACTATAGGGGAGCTGCACCAAAGTGGGATTTAAAATCATATACGTGGATTAACTTGTCTTATTTTCATTCAGCGTGCTTTAAATCTATTTAGAGAGCAGACTAAATTGGAGTTTAATATTTTCAAGCTGTGAGTTAATCATTAAACTCTGATCATTGGACAACCTTAAACAACTGAAGTATGAAGTTATGAGGTTAATTTTTTTACTATATTGATCAATAGATATTTATCACGACATATAATTTGATCAATCTGAAGAGTATCTGATAAAGACTGAAGCCTGAAGAGATCGTTTTATCTACTGGGCCCCTCAGAAGATGGAGCAAAATGTGTCATAACCCAGAAGGAAAAATAGACTTAACACTCAACGAGGCTCAACAAATTTGAGTTTTTATTATAATTCAGATTTTTTTAAGGCCCTACTAGAAACCATTTATGTTAAAGAGCACAACTTTAGGCGTACTGATGGATTTATTTATGGGGTATTACTCTCAAACATGGTGCCACATTTATTCTGAGTTAAAGGGCAGAGGAGAAAGTCAAACCTGCGACCTCGACAGTGTTAAAGGAAGAGAAGAAGGAGAGGGAAGAATGGATTGACAGAAACTCATAAAAACAAAACAAAAAAAAAAAGAGAGAAAACTTTAAGGTTTAAATGTGTTTCCAAGCTGACATTTAAAAACAGTGAGAGACAGAAAATGAAAAAGAAAGAGCAGAGTGTGTGAGGGAAACATGATGTCCAAGAAAAAGAGAGAAAGATGCTTCAGGTGTACAACAGTGTAAAACAAAAGAAAAGTCAGTGAATATACTGTGTGTGTGTGTGCGTGTCTCGAGATGTAAAAAGTGCTTGAACAGCAAACAGCCCACGGTGCAGAGAGCTCCAATGGGAATACTGTGATGTCGCTAACGGCAACCATCCCTCTGTATATATATATGAATGAAGACTAAAGGACTAAACCCCCACCGGCGCCCCCACAAGGCCGAGATAGTAATTACACAGCAGACAGAAACATCATTGGACAGATGAAATGTTAGACCCTCAACACCAGCCGGGTAAAGAAGCTTTTTCCTCAGGGCAGCACCAGAGGTTTTATCTACTGTCGGGCAGCTGTTTAATATTGGAATAATATATTGGAATAATATTGGATTTGGCTTGTCGGCTCAAGCTGTGAGCTCAAGCTCAGTCCAAACTTCACCTTTGCAGCTCGCTAACCTGGTTAACATGCTTTTCATTTGCATGTTATCAGGCTAAATATTTAATTAGCCACATTAAAGGTTCAGTTGGTAACATTTTCAAACACTACTTTTAGTCATATTTACTCAAACTATCTCCATGTCCTGAGACAGATCATCTGTGATAATAATCAGCCTCCTCTGACCCGCCTTCTACCTCTAAAGCCATTTGTTAAAATCCACTGTGCCCGGGTCAAAACAACCAATCAGAGCAGGAGGAGTGGCATTTCAGGATGTGAAATATTAAAATAATTAAGTGAAAATCACCGATGCTTCTTCAAATGTGTGTAAACCTGCTGATGATAAAAACTGCCAGCTGACAAATGTTGAAGACCATCTTTGTTTAATTTAGGTTTATTTATCATTTTAGACAGGTGAATTAAATCATGAGGCCAGTGAAGATTCACACCTCTATGATGTGGTTGAATCCAGGTCAGTATTGTGTTGAACAGAGAAGTTAATTTCATTTTTCTTACTGTGTTACTTTTAATATTATTATATTCAGAGATTTTTTTGGATTATTTTAAAACAAATGTGTCCCTCCAAGCTGTCTTCATTCATAAATGAAACTGCCTGATCACATTATTCATTTCTTTATTCTCTCCTCAGGTCTGACAGAGGCTTGTTATTACACTTTGAAAAATCAAGAAGTCTTGTTTTCATCACTAATCAAAGTTTATGTTGACCATAAATAATGTGCATTTTTAATCTGCAGTAACTTACCTTTTCTGTAATTCCTATGCAAAATAAATCTTAATATTTCTGAAGTGTTATTAAGTTCTAATAAGTCATAAGACATTATTTTTAAGACATTCATGCTAGTGTTGACCCTGTGGTTTGAATTGTTCCAAATGAAGGTTATAGTGTTTAAAATTGGTCCAAAGATATTTCAGTAATACAGTATAACAGCAAAGTGGTTGTATTTGTTTTAACATTAATGCATTTAGACACAAATGCATGAAAATACACTTTATTGGATAATAAATAATAACGTTACTTGAATATGTTAAAATACACATTTTGAAGCTATATAATAAATCGATGCACACTCCGGAGCTGCTGAAGTCGCCGTCATGGTCTCAGTCTCTAAACTCACCGTAACAACATATACGGGCAGAAATGTCACACAAAGGGCAAAGACACAAACGTAAACAAGCAGTTAATTTACTGGCTCGCCGTTTGGGTTACCGAAATAACGAGCTAACAGTGCCAACAGCGTTAGCATGTAAACAAGCTGCAGAAACACGTCACAAAGTTCGACTGTTTAACGAACTGAGCACCAAACGTCTAGCTAACGTACAGTCACTAAAGTCACTATAAAGCCTGTTATCTCTCTATAACGTTTAATTCATGTTTCTTACCTGTGTATCCTCTGTGTGTGTTTTCACCTGGCCGGCCCGTCGCGAGCGTTCACGTTAGACTGCCAACTACACCTTTAACTACGCGTACAGGTTTCTCTCTGTATCCCACATCAGAATATAAGTTGATAAATTAGTGCAAAACAAGAAGCTGAGTTCATCTTTGCCTGATTAAAATATCAGAGAAAGGTAAGATGTGGATCAGCATTTCACATACAAGTACATGCAGCTTTTGGACATTTCACATATATAGTAAGAGACATGAAACATCACTTTTCACACACTCTCATTCAGCTGATCACTTTATAATTCAGCTCAATCACTTTATAAAGAATTAAATCCCATCAAATTTAAACATTTCGGCTACAGCTCATTGCCGCTTGATCAGCCGACGTGAAAAAAAAAAAACGCAGCTCTCACAGGCCGGCTATTGTCTTTATGAGTCATTTCTCTGAAGAATCTTAAAATCATCACTCGTTAGCAAATATATTTAAATGTGGTTAACAAGAAGATAAATGCTCTGTTCTTTCTGCATCTGCAAGGAGCCGATTACAGTCACTTCACTTTACCAGAAATAATTGCTGGACTAATTTCTCCATATGTTAGAAGGAGCCACTTTTATTTCCTCTTGTCCTCGAAGTGAGAATATGCTTATAAGATCTGTTTCCCTGAACAATGGGAGTATTTCTCACCAAAGTGATAAACTCAGCTGACAATATTTGGACTGATCTCACGTTGGCGAAGTTGTACGGCCCCGAAGTTCAACATCGCTTTAATTGTCTTTCTCCGGGGCAGCAACCCAGCGTTACTCATTCGTCTTCCCGGCGCCGCTCCGAGGAGTTCGACCTCTGACCTTGACCTTTGGGCTGCTGTCGCCCTCAGTTCCAGGCTGCAGGCTCGCCCTGCCTGCTGCTCTGTTATCTCTGCTCTGAGTGAACACAGGAGGGAAAAAAAAAAGAAGAAATGGGAACATCGTGACCCGCAGCGCAGAGACCAAAGTATTACTGGCTCGTATCACTCTGTGGGCACTTACTCACAACTGCAAGGGATTATGGGAAATTGGGACATTTTATTGTTTCTGCTCCAATCATCTCTTTATCTATCCCGCCTTTCTCACCCTCCTGTCCTTATTTTCTCTTTGTCTCTCATTTCTCTCATCTCCCATCTTTTCTTCCTGTTCCCTCTTTCTCTCAGTTCTCCCAGCCATCCCTCACTCCCTATCTTAATTATTTTCCATTTCCACTTCTCTCCGTCTCCCTCCCGTCCCTTCATCTGTCTCTCTCACCCCCTCATCCTCACCGTCATCCTTCGCTTCCTATCTTAATTGCTCTGCCCACAGGAGGACACAGTCAGGCCGGACTCCCCGTCGGCTGGATTGTCAGCACCAGTTTTATTGTAAGGAGCGTATATGAGGAGAGAACAGAGTAGTCAGAAAAAAAAAAAGAGGAAATTGTAGAGACCTTTGTTTCCCTTTTAGCGTGCCCTCCCAGCGGGGGTTCAGTTATACTAACAGCAACTGCGGCGAGGAAATAAAAGAAACTTTGCGTAATTCGTCCCATTTAGGACACTCTTGTTTTAAAGGATCTGACACAATCAGCTCATTAAAGCAGCAGGTGTCACGTGGTCGGGGACGTTTAGCGAACCTTTAATTCCTATGCAAGACAGTGTAATGAAGTTTTATGACGAAGCGGAGTCAGAAAATACAAATATCCAAATATTAAGTCTTTAAGAGCAACAAACTCAACACAAGTACTGCTGGATTTCTTTGTTGGTGTACAACGTGCATCAGAACGCCGACGCTCCGCCTCAACTTGTACCTTCATGTTTACTGCTCATCATGCGTGCAGCGTCTGATTGTTGTAGAGTTGCATTTAATAGCTGTGCATAAAGAGGAGGGAGTCTCCTTAAGTAGCCTCCGTCGCTACACCGCGCCCTCCCTTTTAAAAACCACATCCACGGCCTCTGCAGAGATAATATACCAAGGCCTGCTTCAGCTCTGGGCAAGTAATGTAATATACATAATGTTCAACCTAAATGGTTAATAATTTATAAGCTATCAATTAATTGTTACCAAGATAAATACTGGACGCTCAGATGGGAGATCTCATTCATATCTTTGTAAATTGACTGTTTGAAAGATAAAATGAGCAATTAGAAGACGCCATCTTCGTCTCTGAGGAACTTTAATGGACCGTCTCATCTAATCTCTATTTATACATATAGTAAAAAAATACCTACAGATTAATTAATACTGAAAATGACCAGCAGCCTGAGTAAAATACATTAACACACTTTTTTAAATAAAGCGTGTTTAATTAAATTTACATTAACAGACTCTGCACCGGTGCACATCTGAATTTCACTCCACATTTTAAGCTCTGCTGTTAATTAACTCATTGCTTCACGTTTATTTCAGTTTTTATTGATTATTTTCTGCTGTAATTATGTGAAGATCTTTTTCTTTTGTGTTTTTTCTCTTCTGTATTCTACTGTACTTTTTATCCTCCTTTCATTGTTTCTGTATTTCAGGTGTGTTTGTAGGACGGACTGTTTGTTTGTTTGTTTGTTTGTTTGCAGATTGAATGAAGAAGTGAGCCTTTAATTCATTAAGCACCTGTCTCTCTGTTTGCGTTATAATTGGATTTGGGAGATTACTGGATCGTGTGTTTGTGGTCTGTATTTATGAGATTCTCGATGTTACAGGTCAGCAGGTTTACATTAACCTGAGCGTGTGTGTGTGTGTGTCAGTCTGAATTTCCGTATTACTGCACGGATCAGTGGACATTATACGCATTCAGGTGTATTTTAATCTAATTGGCTTTTTTTCTTTCCCCGGTGTATGTGTGTAAATAATAGACTGAACACTGCATGAAACACACAACACACACACAGACACACACACACACAATGTGTTTCCTCGTTTCAAAGGTGCGAACGTCCCTGCAGGAGGAAGTTAAAGAAACAAGAGGAGACACGACAACACAAAACAAATCAAGCTAAAAAAAAAAAAAAGGAGGAGATATGAAATATTGATGTAACAGGAGGGAGGAGCAGAGGTGAGAAGCTCAAACCTATTTCTCATTGGTTTTTTTTTTTTTTTGTCCCCTCCCCGAAGAGAGAGAAGAGAAAAGGGCAAGAAATACCCGAGCTGTCTGAGCAGGAGGAAACAACGAGGAGAGGAGACTCTGCCTTTTATAGTGTGGATCATTATCACATTATTACTATTCATATTTCATTCATTTTAATGACTAACTACTCATCTTGAGGTGAGACAGTAATCAGAAACCTGGTTCTGCTAACCTGATGGAGGGAAGAGATCGTAAAATAAGCCGTTAAAATGTCGTGTTGCAAACGTTTCTGCCTTTGTATCGTAAACTGATTTTATGACTTTAACACGCGTACCCTGCAGACGCCAGCATCTGCATTCAATAACAGCAATCTAGGAGTTTGCAACCATTTATGTACATAACTAAATTATAGGTGAACATTTTGAAAGCGCTAATTACTATTATCAACTTTATTAAGTATACATACATGTATAAAAGGCTCATATAGCTGAAAAAAAAATTTAATCAAAGTTTAAAGCTTTCATGGTCAGATAACCACTGACAGCTCTAATTTGTCACTTTCCTACATGCATTGTACTATATTCTTTAGTTTGATGCATCTTTATCTAATTCACTGCAGTTTTAACATGTTAATAGTTATCCAGTAGTTTTTCTAGATCCTTCTAAACTTGAAATACTGTCGCTGAACTGCAGACTTTGGTGTGTTTTGTACAGCCACCATCCATCCAACGGCTCACAGTAAAAGTGGTGTTCACTCTGTATGAACATGAGCAGCTAAGCTCAGGGACGTTGTGGTGCTCTGTCGGCTCTAAAACCAGAGAGGACTCCTGTAATCTGAGACTTTAAATTAAAGGATCAAGGACCCGTATTCTTGTTTTATCCAGGTTTATGAGCCCAGTAAATGAAGCAGACATAACAGGGATTTTTCAAAAACCCAATCATACCTGGCAAATTGAAGTTCAAGTAAATATAACAAGGTTCTCATTTAAAAATGTGAAAAGAACTTGTTAATAAAAGCTTAGCATGAGTCAAATTCCTGATGTGTACACATATCATATAATATTCACAATTATGTTTTCATTTCTGTATAATCACCTGAAACTAAGTTCTTTTTCATGTATTTGTTAGTTTAAAAGAGCCATGTTGCACCACTATGTTTCTACAATAATCCAGAGAGGACAACAGAGGAAGAAGAAGAAGGCCTTTTGCCTTTTTATGTTGACGTGACAGCTTGAATTTGGTGGCACAAATGTACCTAAGGGCCACCGTAGTTTACCTCCACGCTGACTGAGAGCAGAGGTATTCAGCTGGATGACACTAAATCCTCCATACTGCTCCTCTAAAGTAAAACAACAGTGTTTTGTGTGATCATGTCCATTATAATCACATATTACAGACCTGGACTGACTCTTAACTCCCCTCTCTCTCTGTCTGTCCATCACTTCTTCTCATTCCCCACCTGATTTAACGTCTCCTCTCTTTAACCTCATCCCCGTCGCCCCTTAAATCCCAGGAAAGAGGAGGAGACAGAGATGAATATGCATCGGGACGAGTCAAAGAGAGGTTAAGCTCTCACTTAAGGGATATTCTCCTCTTTCTTGCAGTCCCTCTCTTCTTTTCATTTCTTTACCTCCTCCGTCTCTCCCTCTCTCGTAATGAAACACTGTTTTATGGGATTTTTATTCTTCTTCAAAGAAAACATCAAACGTCCGAGTCTCTGCTCTCTCTCTCTCTCTCCTTGTCATACTTTATTGTGCTCTTTTCATTCCTCCGCAGTCGTTTCCAATGATGATTATGAGCGTTTTTCTCTTTTTATTCCCTCTCATCTACAAAGCGTTAACACAAGGCTTCATTAGCAAGCAACATATTCACACACTCACACACTCGCTCTTTTACTTCGCTCGCTCTTTTTTAAATAGAGGCATGTCTGAAATCTCTCTCTCTCACTCACACACACACACACACACACACACACACACACACACACACACACTTTCTCTCAAGAGGACATCTCGACAGAAGTATTTTGTCTGTCAATTGCAGACATGTCTCTCTCTCTTTCACCCAGCGAAGTACAAAACACGAGGGAACAAAAGAAAAGTTGAGAGGGAGGAGAGAGGGAGGGAGAGGTGAAAGAGAGAGAGAGAGACAGATGGACATGAAGAGGCAGAGATGAGAAAACAAGGAAGAATGAAAATGTCAGATTTGATGTTATTGTCTGCATGTCAGGATTTCCAATCTGCCGCCAGTTTGACTGACAGGAGGGGAGGGTGCAACGTGTTGTTTAAAGAGGCGAAATAATAGAAACTGGAAAGCAGAGAGCTCAGCCGCCACGCTGAGGCTGCACGATCCTCTCAACGTCTTATTATAATGATAAAAATGTTGTTAATCTGCTAAACTTAAATCTGTGATATCACAGCAAAGATCAAACTTATGCCCACAGACGAGGGTCAACATTAGTTGTTGCAACTGAAAAAGAGCAATTTCTGTCAACTACACATGACCTTTGATAGTTAAAGGAAAACAATAGGAAAAGAAAAAGTAATTATTATTTAATTGTACCATTAAAATATTTTGAAAACCCATATTTACTCCACTCAAAACGACAGATCTCCCTCAGGTTTATATGAAGAAGGCCATATTTTCATCCATGTGGAGAAAAAGGAGATCTGGGAACAAGATAATCATGTGTGGGCATTTTCATATTATTGATATGTTATTATAAATATTTAAAAAAGGCCAGTACACCTCACAGTTTGTGACCATAATTATGTGTAAACTAACCCTTTTTTTAAGTCTTTAAAAATCTAGGAAAAATATTTTAAAAGTATATTTTCAGGGTGAAACTCGCTCCTGCTGGACTTGAGGGTGTCATCATTATCATCATTCGATACAAATCCCTTTAGTTTAAAAGGGTTAGGGTTAGGGTTAATTACACCGTTGCACTTAATATTCATTGAACTGAAACTATGCTTATTAGGATTTTATTTTTTTATTAAAATGCACCAGGTAATGTACTGCTTTTCCTGACAAATGAGCATTAAAGCAGGTTTAACTTTGAGAGATTTCCTTCTTACAAAGAGACACAAAGGACCAAAAAGTCTCATCATGATCTCCAGACAGTCGTGCACCAGGGTGGAGATGATAGTAATGTATTCAGCAGCTTGTTTGGTAACCGATCTTAAAACCTTTGTGAGTTTTATGAGAATCCAAACACCTGGTCGGAAATAAAGGCAGCCTTTGAACAGCTCAGTCAAACCTGAGGCTAGAGGGGGGCCAAAATAAAAACATTTAGAAAAAAATTACACCCACTTTCTGAATAATTGACAAGTGAATAAAACATACTTTTAAAATGAAAGTATGCAAACTTGTGTATACATCTGAGCAGACTTTACACATCAGATCAGTTTTATTTTTACTCTGGGTGATGAGTGACAGCTGATTAATATTTTCCTCCAGAATAGAAAGAAAGTGTTTTGAATTTAACATAATTTTTCTTTAAATAAACTCTTAAGCATTCTCATTACTATTTCATCCGACGGGAAATGTGAGAAGAAGAGGCCAGCTTTAATCTAAATACTGGAGTTTTCCAAAAAACATCAACACAATGCGGCATTTTCTTCCATAAGCTTATTCCATTACTCCCCCTCCTGAAGAAAAATACCATATATTTATATATACTTTCCTTTATAGTTGTGCTGCAGGATGAAGCCGAGTGGAGTCCAGAGAGGAGGCAAACAACAGAGGAGAGCTTTGAACTGTGGGTAGGCTGGTGATTGATTTATCAGGCCTGTTCCTTCAGAGCCTCGTTCCTCACCACAAAACAGCAGAAGGCTGATCAGGCGTGAGTTTAAATCACCGGCACAAACACGGCGACGTACAATTCACACGTCTGCAGGCTGAAATATGTTGTGAAAAGTCTGTTTACCCGCAGTATGTCACCTTTAAATCCATATGAGATTATTGGTGAAATATGTTATATGTTTGGACGTTTCTGAAATGTGCATAAATTCAAATAGGCCTGATAAAGAGATAAAAAATAAACAGTAACCATGAGTATTTGCGTTAAAGAGACCTCACTCGACCCGCAAATGTATAATCGTTTTGCTTAGCACTTCATCAGGCTGAGAAAAAAAATGCGCAACGGGGCAAAGTTTAAATACGTACCCACGAGCACTGATTCACAAACTCACATGAATGCATAAAAATAAGCTTGATCACCCCAGGCAATCAATATGTAGGTTCAAATGTCATAAAATATGTATATGAAGATACCGCAGAGCAATACGCATAGGAAAAAATGTAAGCGATGGGATGATTTGACTGAATCCAACAGGTCTGCTCATTGATGAATCTATACTCAAGTAATGGAGTTGTACACTTTGTCCACCACTGCTGAGTATTTAAAGTCATATACAGACTATATTTATCATATTTTACCCACATATTTAAATAAACAGTCACAACATAAATAATAATAAATAAATAAATAAATTATAAATAAAAATAAAAAACAATAAAAAAAATCTCCATCTAAAGTGAGATACAACAGCGACATTATTATGCAGAACGTCCATCTGAAGCCGTCTGCAGTGTTAAGGGTTTGCTCAAAGACTCAAGGCCAAACACTTTGAGTCAGAATTTCAGTCTGCGTGCACAAAACCAGGCTGCAGGACGGAGCTGCTGCAGTTTCTCATGTTTTATTTGGGCGTGGTGAGCTGGTGTCGACGGATTCAGGTGCTTCCACAGGTGAAGCAGATCTCTGTAGTTTCTCAGTCTGCTGCACCGTTAAACAAACAAAAAAAAAACACAAGGACGCAGCAGGCCAAGAGATATGCGCAATTAGCCAGAAAATGCAACGGACTACTTCAAACTGTGATTTCGAGCTGCCGCTGTGAAGGCTCGTCGCAACGTTGAGGCGATACCTGTCCGAATTAGCAGCAGTTGGAGACGGCTGCAGCTGTTGGAAACCTTCTTGAGCGCCGCAGGACATCTCATCTGAATCCACATCACGTCATCCTGTATCACCTGTTCAGGCCTCTCCCAGGAGGTTTTTGAGTGTCAGATCACAGGCAAATGCATCATTGTTCTGACTCTGTTTTTGTATATTTGATGAGACCATGTTGCTCTAAATGAAACTAATCCTGCTGGTTTTAATTATTTTCATTGGTTCGAGGATCTCAGGTCATGAAGGTGGACTGGCTGTGATTCAGAGACTATTTTTAAATGTTCCCCATACTCTCTTGAAAACTTTTCCTCCCTTGGCTGAATAATAAATGGCGAGACTTGTGTTTTAATTTATGCACTTCCAAAATCTAACTCTAACTTTTATTCAGGAATTTTCTTTTAGCTTATTATGCCTTGCTTTGACAGAGTCAGATTATGTACGTTAAAATCACCTAAAGTCAGGACATTTCTTTCTCTGGTTTTATTGAAAGTGTACATCTCCATCTTCTACATTTCTGACCACAAAGCTTTTACTTCCACGGCCGTTCTTCCATTTCTTCCTGACCAACAGTGTCCACTTATATTTCTGCTTGTGTCTTCAAAACGCTAATAACTTTCGTTAAGGCTTTCACCACTGCACGCAACAACATCCAAAACCAAATACGTGTACAGATGATTCACTGAATACCTTAAACAATACATGGTTTAACTGCATTAACAAAAAAATAAATAAATTAAAAAAAATCAGGAACCAACCCGTAGCGAGCCTTAGCTGAATAACAACATCAAAGAAATGAAGTGGAAATGCAGAAAACCAGAAAGGAAATGGAAAAAGTCTGACTGTGGTATGAAATTCTCAAAGAACTAATGTCCACTTATCCAAAAACAGTCAAAGCAACCAAGTCATATTCAGGCTGTATTTATCCAGCATCATTATTCTCTTCAAAAACACTGAACCTCTAATTGACCTCCCAGCAAAAAATCTGAAGCATCGTTCATCATCTGTGAGCAATTCTTGTCCTTCATGAAAAAAAATACATGAGTTGTTCATGTCACCGGTAACCCTTCTTCTCTGCCTCTCTCATTTCAAAGTCCTCTTTTCTGTCCGTCCACTCTAAAAGGGAATGATTGCCAAACTGAAGCCTTCATCTCGTCCTTTAGAGGTTTTTGTCTGCCAGATTTCTGAAGGATGTTTTTAGCAGGTGGACATAAACACGACTGCAGATGAATCCGGAGCTGCTGGATGTGTGACACGCCGGCCATGACAACATAATAAAGGTATTTAAGAGTCGAGTTTTGGCCTGCTTCCGATGATGCATCTTATTAAGGTAGCTCAGAAGAAAATTTCCCAGTGAGTAAATTTGCAAGTCAGAGGAAGTTACAGTAACTCAGGCAGCAGATTTGATTAAATAAAAAACTAAAAAAATAGCAGTACCATGGAAGTTACCCTCCTCATCTACTGTTGATACTCTTGAAAGGAGTGAATTTTTTTTTTTAAATGAAGGGAAAGTCTTACAACTCCCGTGTTTTTAGTTGCATAGCAACAGTTTCTTTGCATGTTTAATCGCTTGCACACCAAGTGCATCATGTACTCGACTTCCCGTGTCAAAAGCTACACAAAATTCATCACTTCCTGGATATGAAATTATTACTTTCAGCACCAAATGGGAAAGCTTCCATGAGCTGGATAAAGAATAAATTGTTGTGATCAGAGCAGTCAACGAGAAGCAAAGTGGAAATTGTGATGAAATGTTTTTGAAATCTGGACGGGAAATTTAAATTTAAGTCTCAGGACCTAAAAATGTGTCCCTGTGTCTTAGTCTGGAGAGACAGAAGGTCCTCACATTTGGAGGATTTTCTTCCCAAACACACACACACCAAAACACACACGCAGACAAAGGGAAATCCAGAGAGACAGATCAGAGAGTGTGTGAGTTCAGAGAGCTCAGAGAGAGAAAACTAGAATCCACAGCGCTACAACTGTTCCTCTGGGCTTGGAACATAAAGTTCACACAGTCGAGGAGAACGTGTCTGAATGTGTTTGTATGAACGACGACCAGAAGAGAGGATGTGCGTGTGTCTGCGAGTGTGCGCGTGTACACCTGCAGGGTACACGCTAATAACATGCACCACTGAAGCGCACACGGAGATAAACTAACAAACCCTCGCGCAGGCCCGAGTCCATGTACTGTCCCAGATTGCACCATCTATATCTAATATATCTGTATCCGTCCATCTATCTATCGCAGGTCCTCCATCTCTACATCCCGCCATCACTGAAACAGTGAGGGGAATATGGAGGATAGAATAAAACAGCTAAATCACAAAACAAACAGAAAGGAAAGGAAAATGTTCAGCAACATCATTGCTGCCATTTAGCCGATTACGGTGGAGTCTGGATTGATCAGACTAACATGATTTCACTGATTGACTGAATTTATTGGTATTTATTTCACAGTATGCTAAAGTGGTGCACTCACATCGTCACAAAAATCGTTGTTGCACTCTGAAACTTTAGTTTGAGCTTTGGAAATCAGCACAAAACACACCAGAAATCCACCCAGAGGGTCAATGCCCAATAAAACATGTTTATATTCAAGTGACAAAGCCCACTGTGGCTGTGGGAATTCACTGATGGAAGTAGAATGAGGAAATGATGTGAGGTGGAGATGGAGATCACAAATAACTTTCAAACATTCATTCTCACTCGCTATGTTTTTTTTTTCATCTTTTTTCAAAGCTAAGTGGTCGTTCAAATGCATTTCAGTTTGTTCAGCAGTAAGTAAACACAGCTCTGTTTAAGTTCAGTTGTTTGATCTGTAACAAGCCTGTACAATAGATCAGCTCGTCGTTCCCTCACCTTAACCACGTGGTTATTATTCTAACAAGGATGTTCCATGTTCCTCCTCTAAATCTAACCTAAATCATCATGAGGAAACAGATTCAGACGCACTGAATAATGATGTCTTTCCGACGTCAGATAAGATGCTTATACAGTATGTGTATTTCTAAAGGGCACGTACAAATTGTGTTTTTTTCTGTTTAATTTGCATGATTTGTTCCATCTTTTGGAGAGTTATGGAGAGTCACGTCATCTGAATTGAAGGTCTAATGATGCAAGGTGTCATGTAATGAGCAGACTGTGAGGCCCCCTGAGGGAAACTGGTGATATGGGTAAAACGGACTTGACAGTGTCCAACAATGGATGCTCAAAGCGGATAAAACTATATTGCTATATTGCTAAGATATTGCTCCATCCGACCGGCGAGGGTTCACGCCACAGTTTTGTTCAGCAGTTGCAGAGATTTGCAGCTGCACATGCAAGAGCAAACAGACTGGTGGAAAATAAAAAATAAATAAATAAAAAGGAGTGAAACAGCTACTTTCCCTCCATCTGGCTTTCACCGACTCAAACCATAAAACCCTCTATTCACTGGCAAAAATGTTAAAATACAGTCTGCTTTTTCCAATCCATCAGCTGATAATGATCTAATTCAAACGGTGAAGTGGAGATATTCTGACGGAGCAGTTAATTTGAAGCAAAGGGCTGTAAAACAAGATGAACTTTCCTGATCCCGGAGGAGAAACTGGGTCATTACTGCGGCTCTGAGGCCCGGAGCGAGCCGTGAGGTGCTTCACCGCCGAGGATGTTTATACACACTTGAACCAGTTCGGAGGAGCTCGAATTACGTGGATTAGATTTGCGTTGCACCTGTGCACCATCCATCCATCCATCCATCATGATGGGGCAGAGTGATGCAACACTGAGGGAATGTCAGGAAAACGCCTGATACGTGACGGTGCAGCGTTTTGCTGAATGTCTGCATGAGGTCGGAGACATGAAATTATTTTGTGAGGTTTTTCAGTATCTGAGTCAAACAGTAACTCCACTTCATGCACATCTGTACGTTCTGATTCCTGCAAAAGAAATTTTGCCGCCTGACAAAATAAATATTTTTCTCAGAAGTGCAATCTGTCACTTTGCAGACAGTTTTCACAGGCTATTTTTGACGTTCCAGTGTTTTTCCCAGCTTCCCGGTATGTTTTAATTTTCAGTCAAACAATTCTGACCACCCTGCATCCTTTCTGCTCAAATCCACCACAGAAATGGTCTGTTTGGTCTCACTGATGACGAAGATTTGAGGAGGTTCAGAGGTTGCATGTCATGATTAACTGATTATATATTATGGAATGAGAATCAACACATTCAAAATGGGCAATCGTTTCACAATGAATTATTTAGTTTACAGGCTGCTCTTTGGAATTGAATCTGTATTTAATTTAAAGTGTGCACTGTTGGTGATATACGAGCTTCGCATCAGTGTGTGTTCATGCTTTCAATCTGAGTGTGTGAATCACTATCTATACACAGTCACATACTTCAGTGTGTGTGTGCCCACCTGCAGGGCACATACTAATGACATGCATCACTGCAGCGCACACACACACTGACTGGGCATGTGCTGTCCTACATATAGCTCACACACACACGCAAATGCATTGAGAGGATGATGATGGGGGGGTGTTTTAGAAGCACGTGTCAGACGTTTCAAACTTTTAAATGCGACATCCCTCCGCCCACCCTCCGCCTCTGTTGTTGATTTCAGGTGAACAAGTAAAAGCAAAGAAAGAGAGACAGACTGTAAACAGAGAAAGAGAGCGAGCGAGTGACAGCGACAGATCGGATGACAGGGGCAGCTAGCAGGAAATGCTACATCCCTTTACACAATCACAGACACACACAATCACACACACACACACTGGAAATGTGATCGACAGCTCCCTCAAGGGCTGTAGTGAATTATTCAGCGCAGTCTGATGGACCGACAGACAGGAGAGCATACAGAGAGACAGAACATCAGTCAGAGACAGGCTGAGAGGGAGACAGACAGACAGACAGAGAGACAGCCAAACAGACAGACATACACACAGACATACATACACACAGACAGACAGACAGACACACATACACATACACACAGACACACAGATATACACACACACAGACAGACACACACACAGACAGACAGACAGGCGGGCAGGCAGAAGGCTGTGGATCATCAAAACTTCCCCTCAGGCATATTTTTTATTCATAATCAATAACTCTATTGAATTTTACATAAACCTATGTGCATTCACAGTCCAGGGACTTTAAATTCTTTAAAGATGTGTTATGAAATTCAGCGTGCTCCTTCACCTGCTGCCGGCCATCACGAGGGACAGAGGCTGCAACTCAAACAAACAAAAACAAACAAACAAAAAAGAAAGCAGCTTGTACTTGAACGCATCACAGCCAATTACAAAGGCTGGCCAATTAAGAGCTAGTTAGCCTCAGGTACAGTTCATTTTCAGAGCGCGTCTCGATCACATCCTGCTGCTGCTGCTTCACAATAAAAGTCTGTCAAGTAGGTGAAGTGATTGTAGCTCAAGGCTTTTGTTGTGGAGCAGCGGCAAGTGTGAGTGATTTTCTTTGTCAGCGGAGCAGTTTTACATACTCAAACACATTTCACACATACTCGACGCAAGTGACACCTTTTCTGTTCCTTCAGGAATTTTCAGCTTTAATAATGGATGCAAATTTAACAGATACTTCCTCAAGTTGTCAGGTTTTTCTAATTTCAACAATTTTTCAGGAAATCCAACGACTGCCTGTGAATGTAGTACAACTGCACTTTCCCACATAAAAAATACAATGAAAACCTCTATTGTGATTCAGCTGAAATCAATTCAAACCTCAACTAGACAACTTAATGAGAAATAACTTACGACAGAGTTTTTTCCTTTAAAGCCACCCGGCTGTCTATCACTCCTAACAAGCTCCACCACAATCCATTACTGAACTAAACCGTCAGTAACGTAATAAAAAACAAATCTTTTAACCAAAGGAGATTACTCACCGCTGAATTCAGGGTCCATTGTCTAACCAGGTTATTATTTTTTATTTCACATTTGCATATTTGAAGTTAAAAAGTTCAAGTTAAAAGAGGCATCATAAAGACATTTTTCCTGCCATACAGTTAAATTTTCATTGTGAAACAACTTACCGCTAAAAAAAACAACAGGAAATTGTTTGGCAATTTTTCTTTCTTATTTTCTTTACTTAAATCAACGAAAACTACATATCAGCTAATATTTTCTTATTGTAGATGTATTGGTACATCTACCAATAAGTGTACGTCAGCCGATAAATTACAAGAAACTGTCATCAGTTGGTAATCGCATAACTAAAACTATACTTTATACAAGTCATTTTTTGATTTTTCACTTTAACAAATGAGGAAATTCATCACTAAAATGACCTTCAGAAACTCAAATACTCTCAGGTTAGTGTTGTTTTACTTTGGACTGACAGATAAAATCCAGTGTCTCTCATTTGGGTTAAAGATTATGTCACGTTTAAAAATAATCGGGTTGTAGCTCCAACAACGTTTCTAAAAAAATGCGGGGAGGGTATTGACTGTGGAGACAAAGCGCTGCTTTGAAAGGGACCTTTTGTTCTTACATCTGTCTGCCTGCCTCTCCACAAGTCTATCACACTGTCCATCAGTCTGTCCGTCTGTCTGTGAGTCTGTCTTTGCTTCTGCCTTCTGACTTTTATGAATCTCTCATTCGTTTCCCTGCAGGCTTCTGGACGCTGCAGGATCATACCTTAAGGGCAAAAAGAAAACGCAGAGAAACTTTGAGAGTCAGAGCAAACGTCTTCACCAAGAAAATCCTGAAAATGTAGTCGTAGCTGTGGCAGAAGAAGTCGCTGTTTACCACCTCATCATCTACGGATGTTTCTCTGCGTGAGAAAAAACTAGTCAACAATTTAAGGAAGGTGTTTTCTGCATTTTTAATATAGAAAGTGATTCTATTGATGTTCTTTAACAATAGACAGCAGTCAGAAAACATAATATGCAGTGTTTGTGTTTAATAACCTGTTGGATTTTACCTCTATTACTTTTCTGCAAAAATAGCAGTCTTCTTTTCTGACTTCAATGTCATACTACAAGACTGTTCTTAAAGTTTTAAACTAAAAAGGTGCGTACCTTTAACCTGATGTTCCCATAATCTGGGATCTTTGGACCGACCCGCTCTTTTCGTCACTGTATGTTCACATCACAAAGTTCAAAACGAAGGCCCAAAAAGCAGCACGCCACCTTCAGCTTGTGGTTTCCACAGTGCAAAAACAACAGCCAGCCACGATCGCTCCTGCTCCCTCCAGGTGTGGCTAATTACCAGTCAGACCTCTTCTCTGATTATCACATCATCTCTGACCCCACACACCAGCTTCAACATAAAAAACTACAATTGTTTCACAACCAACATATATGCTAAAACAGTGATTCAATTTTTTTTAGTATGTCTGATCAATAGCATGTGAGGTGCACACCTTTTTCCAGGGAAATATATAAATATCCCACAATGCAATGCAGTAGAGAGAAAAACAGTAACAGACAATGGCTTTGTAAAGCTCTGTAAACGACCAATGCAAAATTATAAATTAATAAAAAAAATTATATTACACCTAACAAAGCGACAACTTATACTAAAATTGAAGCGTTAAGCAGGTTACCATGGTTACGTGTCTACAACTGGAAAGCAGGCTCTCTGGATGTGACATCATAGCGTGTCTGAAACTATACACGCTACTGTTTATTCACACAAAAGTAAGTTGTGTACGACAGCATCCTATGTCCATATCAAACAATAAAAGTATATACACACACTTTCTGTCATAGTAAATCACTTTTACATACAAACAGTGCGAACAGAACGAACAGATATCAGTCAAACAGGAAATTTAAAAATGCCACTGTCATTTAAACCTCACAAAGAGAAAATTAAATGTTGACTTTTTGTTTTATGTGGTCTCGCTGGAGCGCTGATGCAGCTTTCCACAAAAGGACAAATGAGGCATTTCTTTTATGGGACCATGGCCCATCAACAGCTAATTTTAAAAATGAAGTAGAATTTTTAATATGCTTTGACTCATCTAAGCTCACTTTAGTTTGTAACATTGGCACTGTGAACACGTTACAGACAAGAAACCTGCTCAGGATTAGCATGAGTGAAATTGGGACTCAGCAGAAGAGCGATCAATCAAAGATCTCAGTTGTGGAGACAAATAAATGAGAAGTGACACAAACTGGAGCATCAATAGAACATTATTAACCCTAGAACACTATTACTGGGTGATTTTCACCCGAGCAAACGTATTTATGTGATTTTCATTATGATACGTTTTTCTGAGTGTTTTCTGGGATTGAGTGTCATGGGTTTATGTCTGAGTTTTTCTGTCATGGGTCTCTGGATTAGACACTGTGCCTTCACCAGGAAAGTCTCAAATGCCTCAGGAATGGGTGGACCAAAAACAAGTTTCAAGCTTCATGATTTTTTTTTTAGGATTTTTTTGTTGTTGTTGCTCAAATTCCTAATTTTGCACTTATTTTGGAACATTTTTGTGTGGTCCCCTCATGGTACTTTTTTTTCATTTTGTTAGACATGTAACAGTTTAAAATAAAAGGAACACTACTCTAATTTGTCATGTATTGTCATATTTTGATATATTTTAATGACAAGTACTTTTTATTAGGTATATTATATTGGGTAAAAATTACCCGGCGTTAGTGATGGTGTTATGAATTTGAGCAATAGTGTTCTAGGGTTAAACTGAGTCTTTCTCACAGATGAAACATGAGATTCGGTTTAGGATAAAAACCTTTGCAGTGGACCGTCAGTTTAACAGTGGAGGACTCCGTGAAAAGGGCTGATGGTAAGACGAACAGTGACATAAGAACAAGCACAGATGATAAGCTGCACCCTGTGCCTGTGTTTGGCCTTCAAAAACACTTCATCTGCCCTCTCTGTGTGTTAGAAAGCATGAAAAAGACCCTTCAGGTCTGAAAATATTTGCATGTCTTATACACATCCATGCATTTAAAAAAAAAGGTAAAAGATCTGACAGGAGGACCTGTTGACATTTTTGTCATTTTTCCAACATGGCTGCCAATTGCTCGTTACCCCCGGGGAGCCACCATCTAAAGAGACACTGAGTGACAGCCCCCGAAATTAAAATGAAAAGTAAGAGCGATAATCACAGAGAGTCACTTCATTTATGAATGAACAGGGAGGCGACCCCTCCTTGAACACACACACACACACACACACACATACATATAAAGATTTCAGTGATTCAGCATATCGAGCTACATCGAGGCTGCCAGTTAGCCACTTGGGCTGATTATTAGCCGCGGCCGGACGGACACATGGACACGGCGAATGGTCAGACCACCTGAGCTGAGTGACCATTTGGAACTGATTCAATTACTTCTCCCTGGGATTGATTGATTTGGTCTGGCACGGACAGGAACCAATTGGATTGTCCTAAAAACTGCAACGCTGGCCGACCATCGAACTCCTGGCAGGGCCGCCGCTGATGCTCTGTTGGTCCATCCACCTGTCTGTCCATCTGTCCATGCTCTGTCTCCCTACCAGGTTTTTTCGACCGTTTGAAGATATTTATTCAGAAACCCTTTTAAAAACAGGGAAGGAGGAGTGCTTTTTTTTAAAACATAAAGCTTATTAAATACAGTGACAAATAAAAACAGAAATGCAGCCATCTTACAGTAGTTTGCATGCTAATATTTGCTAATCAGCACTAAATACAATGAACACATGAGGGGAATGATCAAACAAAGTACTGTACGAATTGAAATGATGGCTCTACATGAAGAATGAATGGATCACCAAAGTAACTACAGTTTATCCTGAGGGGGATATGAGTGATATGAGCCAAAGTTAATTGGTCATAAATAAAACAATACTAATAGTCACAAACATAAATGGCAGCCTGCTAGTTAAAAAGTAAAGGAATCAACAGAGTCAGTAAGATTCATCCTCTGCTGAACATGAAGGTTTGCTCATCCAGTAATGCAAACAGCTTGACATCATCATCCCTAGAGCAACACTGCCATCATTGATCATCTTCTTCTTCATCCAGGGATTCATTCATTCATTCATTCATTCGTCTTCCTATAAAAGTTTCTTGCCGGGTGCATGCAATGAAAAAGTCTCTGCAGGCTACTTGATGGGCTTACGTTCACGTTTTTTGGGCCCAGATGTGCGTTAGCGACTTCCTCTGGCTAAGATGACTGATTTCCTGTTGCCCCACTCCACCATTAACTAGATAAAGTTATTAAATGATGCGACTCCTTTAGACTTTCCAGATTTTACTGGACAAATACAAACAGTCATTTCAGGAGATGTGTGACAATCGGAAAAATGTATTCAGCGTTTTACAGCCCTCCTTTTCTAATGATTTAATGTTTGTGGGTAGAAGTTGTGTAATTTTGCACAAATTCTCAGCCTCGTGCTCTTCCTGGAGGCTTGGATCCGACAGATGTGGGCCATGAAGACTCTTCCACTAAATCTGATGACAAGCGGCTGCTCTGATGCTGATGAATTAGCTTGATATTAGCATATTAGCGCTCATAACACCCTTGTTTACATCAGCCATCCAAACAGAGCACACTTTAGCCAGACAGTCCGGTCTACTCATTTGTACTGACGAACAGCGGAGGTTCATAAAGGTCACTTTAAATCTACACTCAGTCACCGGTTTATTCAGTACACTTAGTGCACTAATGCGCTCTAATAATAATATAATCCTACATTTCTCTGTTGCTTCATTATAGCCTTCATGAAAGGAGGATTTATTGCAGGGCTGTTGAATTAGACTGCATTAGTTTTAGCTAAATGTACATTAAAGAGAGAGTATATTTGTAATCGGTTGAAAACTTTAAAATAAAACATCAATTAATCCTCTTACATTTTATAAGGCTAAACAAAATCAAGGCTGCTTTGTGATAAAGTGCAAAAATCACTTGAGTTCTCTCAGAGTCATTCATCTGCTTCATTTAAAGATATCCTACAACTCCCAGAATGCCTTGCAGCAACCCCTAGATGAAGAGATGTGACCTTGCTGCTTTTCAGCTGTGGATTTTTTAAATGTAGATGGAGAAAGAGATATCAACAGCATGAGCGCGAGAGTCTCCAGCCGAGAAGAGGTGGGTCGACCTTGATTCAAACCTCAAACTGTCTGACTGCAATGCATTATGGACTCTGTCCCGCCGGATCCAGGTATATATTTTTTTTAGATGGATTTACCCCCGGAAACGCTGAACACCATGAGAAAATGAAAGATTGACAGCAGAACTCGACATTTTAGATTACAGAGAAAGCCTTTCCTCTCTCACAGCTGCTGGAAATATCTGGTCAGGAAGTTTAATCACCGGTAATATTCAGGGGGAAAAAAGGATGTAAAACAGACTGTAATCACTACTATCTGCTGTTTTTCTGTCAGTATTCGCGTGGATTAGCCTTTAATGACTGACAGGGAGATGCGAGATAAAGAAGGAAAAGGATAAAAAGTCAGCAAAAATAAGGATTTTTCCTTAATCCAATGATTTGAATACACCCCCCCCAAAAAAAAAAAAACAAGGGCTCAGAGGATGTTTGCTGTCGTCTTCTCCTGGAAACTCATTTCATTTCAGCATCATTTCTCAATCACATTTTAAATCAGAAGACGTGAGAATATTTCAACAAAGAATTCAAAGTCCATGAGGTTGGACTTCACTTTAAACCAGCTGAGTGTTAAAGTGTGTTTATGCAGCAGGCACAGACGGTGTTGCTCATCTTCTCTGAATGAATAAAGGTTAAACAGAGATGAAAGATGCATCTGATGCTTTAAATCTAAATCACACTGCAGAGACTCAGGAAGGAAAACTAACTAAGAAATAACTTTTGTAAAGAAATAGCAGACAGGATGCAAACCATGGTCTCTCATAGTCAACTGTCCATCCTAACCTCCTTTTTTTGTGACTTTTTGTGGAACTATAGCAACGTCACAACACCTAAAAATTTGTGAAATATCTGAACCGATGACTGACGCTGTAGTTTTTGTGGTGAAGAAAAGTCTGATGGGATTGTGGGAAGGCAGCGCTGAGGGCAAAAATGTGAACTGAAATCAAAAACCACAACAAGGTATCAGAAACACCTGAGAGCTCTTGTGCGTTTTCTGTAAAGTTGCAGCCTTTTATTTCACTTCCAAAGCCAAACTCTACTCAAACTACTTGCCAGTTTAATTGAATCGATTTTAAGCCTACAAATCAAGAGTTCTTTCAGCCGTTCTCCTTCCTCTCCATCAGCAAGTCTCAGCATCCTCTACTCGAGCTGCTTCGATGCTTCGGAGGTGATTGACACGCGCTAATAAACTCCAGCTTTGAGAATTAAGATGCATTTCAAATGCAGGTTTCACTGAATAAATCATGTGGTCTAGATGAATACAGAAAACGAGACTTCCTGCATTTTTTTCACAGTTCAGATTGATACGGAGATCGGATCTGAATCACACGGGATGGGAAATCTGAAATGGGAATCTTTAGCTGCAGGTGTAACTCCACATGTGCTGGATAAATCTCAGCTCATCAAACTTAAAAAAAAAACTGGAGTCAGACTCAAATCCGAGCCTCGCTGAGCACTGTCCAACTCTCCCGGCAGCAACTATCACATTTAAAACCAACTCATTCTCATTCTCCGGCTCTCAGCATCTTATTGTTGTTCATTAATGCAGTTCATTACAGACTCTGCATGTAATTATACTTGTGCGAATTCCCACATGCTCCATTTCTGAATTAGTTGATGTTAAAATTATGTTTTCCCGTCTTCCTGTGCCTTCACAGAGAGGTCAGAGATCAGCTGCAGCAGGTAGCTGAGGAGCTCAAGGACACTTCAGCAGGGTGGTCGCCTCATTTACTCTCCCTCCCCTCTGAAAGCCTGAGAAGTGATTTAAATTCTCTCTGAAGGGTAGAAATCAGAGCGATAGTCAGGATAGCCCTTTGTTGTTTAAGTGTCTTTGAGCGAGACAATTTTTGCTCTGTGTTTGACCTTTAACCTCCCTATTAAAGCCGGCTGATACAGCAAAACGTTCAAAAAGTACAGACAGTTTCTTCAAACCTGTTATTCTAAAAGCTGAAATAACATAACTCGCGACTTCCTCCAACAATGTTCCACATTAACACGAAAAAAAAAGAAGCTTCCTGTTGCACTGATGGCCTGATCTGACCTGGAAAATATCAAATTTAATAAAAAAAAACCCATTACAACACAACTTTTTTCTTCCAGCTTCTGCAGGGTAAAACATGGATTTTAAACCTTTCTTGCCATACTGAATGTTGTTGTTTGTACTTGTATTTTTTTTCCCTTTTCGTTCTTTATTTTGTCTGTCAGCTTTGACTTTCGTGCCGAGCATCAGTGACCGCTCTAATACTGGAGCAATCTAGACATGCTGCTCTGCTGTCAGTCAATATCCCAAGTGAACGTGATGCTTCTATTCCATGGTACATCTTTGGCTTATTTTATATATGTGTAATGTGCAGACAGACATTATACTTATATTAGTGGATTTCAATGGTGCAATAAATACGGCACTAACATTTAGTGAAGTTAAAGTTCAAATACCATACTCCTAATGTAAAAATAATTCACTACATGTAAAAGTCCTACATTTAAAATCCTATATAAGTAAAAATGCAATGTATCATAGTGAAAGCAGTTAAACTCCTATGACGGATTAGTTGAAATTTGTATAATTCTTTTTTTTACATCATAGTTTTTTGTGAAATATTGAAGATTTTTTCCCTTTTTGGGCCTTGAACAGTTATTTGAATGAAAGTATCTGAAAATAGAAATGTTTATTTGGTGGAAAAACATAACAAGATGTGTAAGATTATGATTGTTATCTAAAGTCTTAATATGAGTAGTAACGAGTAACTTTAGCTGTGCAGTACATAAAGTCACTCTGAAATGTCATGGAGAAGAACTATAAAGCAGCAAAAATTAGAAATACTCGAGTAAAGTGCCTCAAATAAAGTACTTCAGTAAAAGTACTTTCCAACACTAGGAGCTTATAGCATGGTACAAGTGTATTTTATTTCCAACACAATCATATAGTTCACACATTTTAGCAAAAATTCAGCATTTGAGATAACTGTTTCTGTCACCAATAACTATTTCAAACAGCTCTAATCCACAGGAACTCAGATTACTGTGGCCTCTCATTATGAACTTTCATCTTGGTCTTCTTAAAGTCGTAATTCAGATTCAGTCCTTTTATTCCTTATCAGAAATATTTCCTTGTGACTCTGATGAACCTGATTAACAGTGTGGACATAATGAAACAGCCTGTGATGAAGTGACAGTTTGATGTGTGAACCTGATGATCCAACATGTTAATTTTGCTTCACGATGTTTCCAGAGACTCCTGGTGTTGTGAAACTCTTAAAAATTTCAGTCAACACTTTGTCTCACACCGAGAGAACGCGGCTCTGCAGGAATTTCAATCAAATATCCAGCAGCTGAAAGCACAGGAGAGGACTTTTGTTTGGGTGTGCTGTGGGTGGACCGCTCCTTTAGAGATTTTGCCCGTGCACCCTCTCATTTTACATTTTTATCATCTCACTGGTGCTCCCATCCAAAGTGTGGAGGAAGAAAAAAGATTCAGTTTCGAGATTGCGAACATGACAAGGAGCCAGAGAAGAAGAGCAGCTGGGTTTGAATCACAGAGCTTTGATAATATTCCTGTCAACATGTCAGGACCATGACAGACAGAGCGACCAGCGAGAGAGCTGCATGTCAGAGCTCAGGCGACTGTGTGCAGCTTCTGTCACAACCAGGACAAGAAGGGCAGATGGACATAAAAAAAAAAAAGGCTCATGGGAGACTAAATCACATTTTTACTAGCTGCAAGTGTAAGTGTGTGAAAGTGAAGGCTGCAGATTCAGACTGTGTGGCAAAAAGAATCTCACATTTCCTGCTGGATATCTGCACATTTCTGTCACCAGTGCACGAGAAGGAAAGGTACACACATGCAAATGAACGGGCATGGACGCACGCGCCTGCACACACACACACACACACACACACACACACATCTCCAGAGCAGGATAGTGTTGGCAATGCAATGCTCACGTGTGCAGCGCGCACATATTAAACGCACACCAGCACGTATGCACACATGCACGCTCTCACACACACGCACGCACCCCTCTTGCCCCCCTCCCCCCAGCACCCCAGCGGACCTACCTCCAGACCTGCCCCAGCTGCAGGACGTGGAGCACGGTTTGAAAGACCCACATGCAGACGGTGCAGCACCTCCGGGGGGCCCCGACTCTCCCTGCCGTCGCTGGCGGGGCAGAGGACGTGTAAACCGGGGTAGCGTTCGCGGCGTTCCCCGCCGCCGCGCTGCCGCCGCGCTGGTCGCTGTCCTTGGTGCTGAAAGTGCTGTCGCCCGCCGCGCCTGCCGCCGCGCCGCTGCCGCTCGCCGCTCCGTCCCCGCCGCTCAGATCCGAGTAGTCATACACGAACCACCTGAAACTCAAAACCTGGACCACGGCGGACGGCACCACGACGAAGACGAGCGTCAAGCCGAACCACCAGTAGTCACCTCTCAGGTAGTAGTCGGCGGCCAGCCACAGGTCGGTCGCGCCGTCGGAGAAGAAGACGAGCAGCGCGCACAGCACCCAGCAGCAGTCCAGCACGGTGTACGGCTTCCCGCCGGCGGCGCCGCAGCGGGGCCGGGCGGCGGGGTTCCCCGGCTCCGAGAGGCTCCTGGGCGTGTTGTCATCTTCCACAGACACCGCTGCTCCATCCGACTTAGCGGCCATGTTGGTTAGGATAGGAGAGAAAGACAGAGAAAGAGGTGGAGAGACGGGAGAGAGGGAGAGAGAGAGAGAGGAGGGGCTGGCTGTGTGCAGGAGAGAGAGAGAGGCAGAGAGATTACATCATAACTAGCCTCATCATCAGCCAATTAACTGTGAGGCATCATTACTAAGAGCGCTTTTAACACGGTGGCACCAGCCTGATGTTTGCAGGACAATCACACACACACACACACACACAGGGACGATTTCTGCAAACAACCGAGACCCTTTTGATTTTTTCTTCATCTCTGTCATTAAAATCCATCCCAGTTACATTTCAGCGTGTCTGCAGAAGCAGCACATGACAGCTGTGTAGTTAAACTCACATTAAAGGTGCTTTTAGGTGCTCAGTTTGGAAGTCATCTTTTTTTACTATGAATGTTGTGAATGTTTTGCATCCTGTTCTGTTTTCTGTGCTGCTCCTGCACAATGAATCAACCTCCAGACGGTTAAAATGTGCTGTGCATTCCCCCCCCACCCACACACACACACACACACACACACACACACACCACCACCTCCTTTAATCGATGAGAGATTGGGAGACAATGCACTCAGCAGTCTTTAGAAAAGTAGCTCACAATGACAATTTTTTTTTGGTTTTATTTATTAAGAGAAAGGCTTTGCTGAGGCAGACAGATGTATAAATTCATATGAACCACAGTCTGCTGTCTCACTGGAGCAAAGAGGTTAAAGGGTAATACCACAGCTTTATTTTCTTTCTCCATCTTCTGTCTCTGCACACACTCAGCATACTTGGAGATATCAGGGGCTCATTTTCTTCCCTCAGAGGAAGGAGCCGTTGTCTGCATGTTGATGCAGAAAGATCGTCTGTTACAGTGAGAAGAAGGAACTTTGGTTTAATGCTGCATTTTCAGGAACAAGAGTCTCAAATAAATCCTTGAAAAAACACATTTCATAAGTTAAATGCAGTAAAATTGTAGATGACTGCTTTTAAAAAGGTGTTGAAAACTACAAATTTCTGCAAAAAAACAAAATAAAGTATCTTAAATGCAAAATGCTCTGAAGAATTTCGTAAGCCTGAATAAGAAAAATGGTGTTGCACATTTATTTGCAATTTGGGGATTTACTTCTGGAGATTATTTAGCCATGAAACCAGGAAACTTGACTTTGTAGACTCATCCTGGAAGAGATATCCAGATATCCAGATTTATCATGGATTATAGGTGTTGGTTTGCTACGAAAAGCCCAGTCACAGATGCTTTTGTAAGAATTCTACAGGTTTAAGATGTAAGAGAAAACTAAAACTAACAACATTTTAGTTTGTTTCTTTACCCAAGTTCAGGATTTTATTGTCAAGTGTACAGAAACTTGAGCTCATGAGGAGAAGAGACACACAACGAAGGTCCTGAGCGTGATTCAGACTGGATTTTGTGGCATTTTAACCCATAAAAGTAATTAAAAAATGGGTCGCAAATATGTAGTTTCATTTGTTGTAGATAAGGCGCCATAATTTGCTAAAACAGTTGGGCACTGTAGTTTTTAATTAAGATTTCCTCAACAGCAGTAAATTTATTAGGGACTATTTTTTGCGGTGGATGAATCCACATTTGTTGCTCTGACGAGCATTTACGAGAGGTGGAGGAAATAATGGAGACTAGGAGGCATCACAGTGCTTTTTCGAATGATTCTGCATCGATGCATTAAAGTCTATAATCGATTATCAGCCTAATTTTCAACATGCTGCTATTTCCAGAGTCTGGTGCTGCTGATAAAACCGAGCCAAGATGGCAGAGCAGCTGCAAGAGGCAAAGAAAAATAAAACCACCATTTTTTCAAATCAGATGTTTGGACACACTTGTTTGTAATGATGGAGAAAAATAAAACATGGATAGAAATCTGAAAGTGAGATGCATCGAGAGTCATTTAACAATCGAATCATGACCCACTGAATCGTTATCGAATCAAATCATGAGGCGACAGACGATTCCTTGTATTTACAGCAGCAGGACAGTGTTTGTGGGATGAAGTCAAACTGAACTAGTGTTTGCATTCATGATAATGAAGGAACACGTCACCCAGTGCAGCCATGTGGCTCACTGATGTGTTTTTAATAGCTTTTTTAGGCAACGCTGGAGCTCTACGGCACACAGAAAGAAAATATATCAGATTTTAGATAAACAAATAAAAATGGGAAATGTTTTGTTTGGTCTTTGTTTAATGGGATTTGTTTGACTTTAAAAAATTAAAGAACAGAATATCAACATCATCGGTTGTTAAAGGAAAGGAGTTCTGAGTATTTTTTTTTAGTATTTTCTCCATTTTCTGCAGCTCTCTAAACTCTCAGGCTGCCTCCGTTTTAGCACCGGGGTCCTTAAAGTGTATTTCTCTGATTGTAACGAGGCAGTGGTGCATAAAGCTGACAAGACACAGAGCAACTGGTCTGTTTACAGCGGTGACCGTACTAATTGAAAAGATCCCATAAACTCTGAGCAGAATAGGCAATGAAACTCTTTGGTGAATTACGGCGCTGCGCTTCACTGCCCTCAATAAACTAATCGGCGTCCATGTTTCCACATCGGGGGGTGGGGGGGGCTTATCTTGAGCGGGGGTCAATCCAAAATGTCTGCGGAACAAGATATAAAGGCCAGTTTGTTAATCTCAAGCTATCGCAGCTCTCACATACCACCTCAGCGGTGATCTGTGGCTTTTTTGGGGCCCTGTTGTGGAGACTAACATGATTTGGCAAACGTGAGGCCACATGAAGAGCCCCCGATAGGCCACGAAAGTGAAGACAAGAGGCTGCATTACAGATATTATCATTAAAGTTTAACTCGTGGATTTAATTTGAAATGTTAGAAAAACATCTCAGCTTTAACTCACGAGGTTTGCGGCCCCAGAAAATTAGAACTAAGCCCTGACTAACCTGATGTTTTAAAGCCTGTTTAGTGATTAACCTCCCAGTTTCGTACCAGGAAGTTTCTCATTGGACAGCAGCCACCGATGACCACCCACATATTTCAAATGTTTAAGTAGTCTGAACCAAAGAGACTAAAACGACTCGCCCAGATGGTTTTTAATGGCTCAGCGCTGTATAATTCAACACTGGAAGTGTTTTGGTTTTTGTTTCACAGCATATATTAAAAATACACAGATTTGTCTGATTTTTTTTTTTTTGATAAATGATGCCCATTAAGAGTTTGAGACTAAAGGGAGCTAATTAGAGATCCCAGATCATCACTCGGCTCAGACTCTGACACATTTAAAATAAAAACAACAAAAAAAAAACAGAGCAGAGTTTCTGTACTGGAGAGAAAGAGCTGTCATATTCTTACCGCAATTATGAAATTGAAAGTTTTATGCAAAAGTTTTCCTAAAACTGTCCTGGAACGAAATATTCAAGTTTTGTGGTTGTTTAAAAAGTTATTTATCACTCATCGTTGGATCAAAGACTTGTGTCTGCTGGGGTTAAGGCTTCGATTTAAGGGACTATAAAAAATATCTATACAGTTGATCTTCAGTTCACGGTTGTATTAATAAAAGATGATCCTACAACCCAGAGGTGTATAAAGATGCTGCTGTTACCAGGGCAACACATCCAACAGCTCCTCCAAGAGACTCAGCCACGGTAAAACCCTCAGGTCCATCCCATGTCATCACTGTATTAGTCTATTAGGGAGGCCCTGGGCAAACTTTTACCGCTGAGCACCCAACAGTGGAAATTTAGGAAGATCTACGATGTGAGTACAGGACTGTGCTAAAAGACTCGACCACAGAAGTAGCCAATACTGCAGGGCCATCCTAGTTTTTATGCTGTGTAAAAATTACTATCTCGTAATGAAAAACATATCAAAAGATGTGCACAAATTATCAGAAGCAATTACTCCCATCACCTGCAAGGCTTATGACAGAGGACTACTCGACTACGTATTGCACTTCTCACAGCAGCAGCACATTTTTGACTCTTCTCTGGGCTTGTTTTGAGCAGGTCTATTCAGCCCTAAATTTACATTCACTAAACAAAGAGTGCAGCCATTCGTTGACAATTAAATCTAATGTGCCATCACTTCCTACCAGTGAGAATCACCCCAATTCAATTACAACTACACCAGCCTCTGTCTGACAATAGGTTTTTTCAGCTTTTTTAACATATTCCTGAGTTTTTCTATCCATAGATCAGTGACAACCTGCTCCTTTGCGGACATCAGAGTGTTAACACCTCGCCATTTCAACAAGAAATCACTTTTGATATAAGCATCAATCGTCATTTTAATCCAAACTTTTAAAGCCAAAAATGCTGAATAACATTAATGCAAAGGTAACTTCATTTCTTGTTACAGTGCCCCCATCTGGCTAATTCATGCATTTTTTTCCATCAAAACTTTGGTAAGACGCATCATTACGCCCCCAGTCATACCTGGTCTGCATGAGATACTATTTTTAAATAAAAGTTTACCCTTTAATTATTGCACCCCCATCAGGCCGGGGAGTGTAAATTCACTGCGTGGCGTACAAAGTGTCTCCCTGGGGAGTCGTAGCTCTCTTCCTTCTGCTTCACCTGAACTCACATTCTGCCGCTGTATCGCTCACAAGCTGCACATTCCCTGACAAATGGGGGTCATTATGAGTTTGAGAGCGCGGGGAGCTAATTAGAGGTCTCAGATCAGTGCTGCCGCCGCTGTGATACACTTTGGTGAATTCACACAGACTCCCAGCTTCAGAGGGACTTTTAAAACATCTGCACCTCAGTCCGACGCCGAGTTTTAAAAATAATGATTTTTATATCTTGAACTGCTCGGTGGCTGGCAGTGGAGAGTGACAGAGAAGATGGGAGAGTCGCATAATTAAGGCGATGCGTTGGATTCAAACCAACAACTGTGCATCCATGATACGGTTGGAGTCTGCTGAGCTCCCAGGATGCTGCAGACCGATGTCCCTCACGTGGAGCGGCTAAAAATAATATGCATATACATATGTTGGCATTTATATTAAGGAAACAACAAACTGAAAGACACAGAATTAGACACACTGCTGATGTTTGCCATGTTCACCAGTTTAACTTGATAGCATACTAACATTTGCTAATTAGTGCTAAACACAAGGCACAGGTGAGGTTGATGAGTATATGATGATGTCATCACTTTCTGCAGGTATTTGATCACAAACTAAAGAACTGAGCTAACTGAGACTGTGATGGTGGCGCCACATGAAAAGTTAAGGGATCACCAAACATATTCCAACTAATCCTGAGAGGGACATGAGTGACATTAAAATTCATCAAATAGTTGCTGAGATATTTTACTGGAAACCACTAATTTGAACCTACACTAAAGGAAAAGTCAGGGGATCATCAAAGTCAGTATGATTCATGGTCTGGGGACCATCTCTATAACATTTCATGGATATCCATCCAATTCTTGTTGAGAAATTTAGTGGTGGACCAACTGACCGTCATCCAAAAAAAAAACACAGATAAATATTTAATACAAAAAAAGTTCTTGTCAATCATCCTTAACATAAAAGATTCAAGATCATCACAGCCTGGTCCGTAAATATTCATATTTTATATCCAACAGTCTCATTTCTGACATGTCAGTATTTAGTGATTTTAGGTACCTCCCTACAGAATCGTTCAAAGATCAGCTCACCTCTCTGGAAGCACAGAAAATAAGACAAAACAGTAAAAATATATAATTAATGACATGATAAGATATATTCATGCAGAAGCAAGTCTCTGTGCTCCTTCTCAAAGTCTACAAACCTGGACATGAATATACTGTAAAACATTTATGTTGGGCCTTTAGTACCTCCTTTGTATTTGTATTTTACACTGTTTAGATTATAAAAACCTCTACCCCCCTTCCTTTTTACAGTTTTTACATTTTTTGGAATAATTTCTTTGCTCTCTCTGTTAAAATGAAGTGTACTGTTTGTGTTGTTGCTTGTTTTACACTCACATGACACTCATGTTGCAGATGCATGCAAACAGTCCATCTACACAGGAACCAGAAAACTGAGTGCACGTTCGCTGCTGCTGAAGGAGAAGAGCTTTCACACTGACCTCTCTGTAGTGAAATCATAAAGGTGAAGAAAGACACATAAATACATACGATATCTGGAACACCTTGGATGGTAGAAAGTTCAGAGAGAATCTCAGAGGAAAGAAACCTTACAACAAGATTGAGTTGGTGGGGAGAAAAAAAGTTAAGAATAGTTAAAGTTAAGAATATTTGAGAAACAGAAATCCTGCAACAAAGACTTGAAAGAGTTTTGAGAGCTCAGATAGAAAGTTGAGAGTTGGGTTGGGAAAAAAACAACAAATTACATAAGCTGGAAATAAAAGCACAGTGAAAGACAAACAAAAAGAATGAATGAGTGATGCGGATCCCCAAAGAAAAAAAAGACAGTCACCTTAAAAAAACTTTATTAAATCTTAAAATATGAAAAGCTTAAAACAAAAAGCTCAAAATAAATAGAAAAACCCTGCCTACAAGATTAAATTAAATCTGGAAGTAAAGAAAGTTTGAAATAAAATGCAATAAAAAAATGTATGAAAAAGAAGGAGCTTCAAACAAATGAAGAAAAACAAGATAAAAAGCTTTGACTGAGAAGAGCAGACAGAAACAAGATAAGAAATGTTTTAATTTCGCACACATGCTGATTTGCCAACATGAAGTTTCTGTGGTCAGACAAGCTGAAGAGCCCGAAGCTTCACTTTCAACACAGGTCAGAAGATTACGAGAAGCAGAGTCATTAAAAAGGAAACCAAGTCCATAAAAATCACTTCTTTAAAGTGATTTGCTGTGTGGAGAATTACAGGGAAGCAGACGCTGATCTCAGAGACCTCCTCAGTATCCCAAAACGTTTCGCTTTCTCACAACTTCATTTTGTATTTCGACCACGGATGGTTGAAATCCCATCATCAGTTTGGTGCGTTCAAATGCCTGTGGGGTCTGTGGGAACCATTTCAAACTGATCAAATCAAATCAAATCATGTCTCAGAAAAAGAGAGAGAGAGAAAAAAAAAAACTATAACTCGGTAGTCTCGGGGCACAAGCAGATTTCCTGAGATTTTCCTGATTAACGTTGACACCAAAGTTATTCATGTGTTCATTTTGGCTCCGTGGCTCTGCTAAATAAAACATGATAAGTGATGGGGTGGAGATTAGCATGAGCTGGCCTCTTTAAGCACAGAAAGTGGTCAGTTTTGTGGCTCTTTATCTATAAATATTACATCAAATGAGCCTGCTATATCCAGAGTCATAATTCATTTAAGTAAGCGATTACATTTTAATTGAATGCCACTAAATGAACGTACACATTCTCTGAATCTCAGCGAACTTCAGCCAAAAAAGAAAAAGGAATTTCTCATTTCAGCTTGCAGATTTTTGAAGTGCAACACTTCATGTTGATATTGGGTGTAAATCATGAAGTGCAAATTCGTCCAACGTGGATGTAATTCAAAGTGGGGCTTCCATTTCTGGACTGTAAACCTCAAACTGCCCATTGATATGAATGGTTGTGTGTCTGTATATGTTTATGTATCTCTGTGATGACTGAGATGTGCTGTGTCTTTCATATTCTATCAACTTACAACATAGAAACATGCCTTCATGTCTCATGACATGGTTATGTTTAGTCACTTACTTGGTAAAAGTTAGGAAACGGGCTCATACGGCATCACACACGTCTTTAATCTCTTTTATGAAGTATAAACGCCCTTATGTCCACCAGCGGCCACCATCTTTTGGAGTTATGTTGGTTCCAGCTGTATGTGAACGGAGGAAAGACTGCTGAGCGGAGAGGTGTCCATTAGCTGCCCTCCCCCCACCATCAGCTAGCTTAGCTCTTTACTGCCCCTTCACCCTCGTAAATCCATCCACCAGATTTTTCTGCCTCCTCATCAGAGAACATCCCGTCTGAGGAGGCTGCAGGCTTCTGGACTATTGAATCAAATCCCCTAAGTGAAACTAAAGCCACCCTCCCCCAAAAAATATTATAATGATGCATGTAATCTTAGATAAACATAAAATTGATGGAAAATTGAAATTGTGCAAAAAAAAAAAAGCAACTATTTTTGCACTTGTTTGCATTAAAAGAGTGCACACATCCCCATTCACACATCAACAAACCTTTAAATATCAACCAGGGATATGTGCAAATACAGTATATATGTACATGTATATATTGTAAATGACAAAAAAACAACACTGTAAATATGAACAGGGACTGTAATTAAGTGCACAGACAAACCGACACACACACTGGTATTTGGTTTTTTGCCGGTCAACAAATCATTTTAAGTGGCTGAAAAAAAAAAAAAAATACTGCGGCAACTTGACTGTCCTAAACACTGCGGCACTTGACTTGACTGTCCTAGAGGCGATAATGTTTAATTTTTAACACGGTTATAAATAAAACAACATCGCAGGATGATTCCTCACAGCAGAGGGCCGTAGGAGGATAAAACAACACGGGGAGACACAGCAAACTGCAGAGTGAAGACTGTCTGAGACTCAGACTTATAGAGGATATGATAGATAGATAGATAGACAGAATAGATAGATAGATAGATAGATAGATAGATAGATAGATAGATAGAGATAGATAGATAGATAGATAGATAGATAGATAGATAGATAGATAGATAGATAGATAGATAGATAGATAGATAGATAGATAGATAGATAGATAGATAGATAGATAGATAGATAGATGATACTGTAATAAATGTTTGATTTGAATAATTGCTTGCCTGTCGTCTTTGTGGAAATCTGTGATTGTTTTCTCTGAAACAGTCCTGGGAACACAGATGGGTTTCAGGAATCCGCTCGCTCCACAGGAACTGATGTTGTGCTCCTGCTGTCGCCGTCAGATAAACAAACAGTTCCCGCAGTAAATAATCCATTTAGGAAGATAAAAAAAACCTGAAACGTAACAATGCGATGAGAGGTTTTGTTTGAGACTTATCGTGATGGAAAAGTTGCTTTTAATCTCGAGTCTGTGGTTTCATGATCAGGACTGCACCTTGAATGCTGAGCGAGGTTCATGTTAATCTGCTCTTTAGCTTTAATATTGATTCAATGCAAGTGGTCAGATGGTGGCAGTGGATAATAAATACGGCCTTATTCAATGTGCAGCTTCTAATGTACCAAGACATTGTTCTCAGCTTTGGACAAGATAGAAAAACATCTGCTGTCAACAAAAGCAGTAATCTTCATCTTCAAGTCTGGAGAGTAATTGTAGTAATAAGTTGAAACCAGCTGCTCTGTCAAAATAGCACAAGTTCGGCTAAACAGTATCAGTATCAGGAAGAAAAAAACTAAATAATGCTGTACATCTGTTATTATCAGAAAATGGTAATTAAAAAAAAGAGGTAGAAATTTGTAGTGTTATTGAACTTTCTGATTTAAACCTCAGTTAAACCAGATCTGAAGCAAGATTTACTGACTAAACCTCAGATACAGCGGCTTCTAGTGGCATTAAGGTGATCTATAGGACTCAGCAGCTGGATTTGGACTAAACTATGAGCGCAGGTCGGGCATCAGGATGCATTCTGGGAGTCTTCCTTTGGAGGTTTTCTATATACGTCAACCTGACCTGAAGTTTTCTGGGAAGAGGAACATCTGGAGTAGCTTGCTTAGCCTGTTGCCACCATGAACAGGCCCAGAAAAGCTGCAGAAATCGGTGGATGGATGATTTTATTCCAGAGGTTTACACCTGCCTTAAACCGAAGCTAAGCTAAGAGACACACTTGCTAATTTCTTGGGCACTAAAATTTAAAATAACTGTGTTTTAGAGGACCTTTGTTAAGCAGCAGGCCTCTGTAATGACTGAGTCAATATGAAACCCTGGATTTATACTTTTACTCCACAATAACTGTATTCTGTGACAGTTAAGCAGTTTTTTGCATCTAGACATGGAAAAAAATCTCATTTTCCAGCAACACATTTTAGAGAAATCAATAAATAATAAAGATAAACAATTCCTGTTTTTTTTTCCCTCTCTGTAGACATCAGATGAAATAAAAGAAAGCAGTAGTTTGTGTCGCCGTTGTTTCACCACAAAGTTATTTTTCATTAAAGCGCCACAGGAGCAGGGAATAAGTCTGTGGCAGCGACGGCTCTCTCCAGTTTCTGCTCTCTCTTCTTCTTATTTATTTTTTTATTTTTGTGAGGTGACAACTGCAGTCTTTCAGCGCTCATTATGCTCGGCTGGAGACGAGCGGAGAACAGAAAGCCAAGTAACACAGAGTTAATGTTAATGTTCGACAGGCCGGGTGAGGAGAGCTGAACGTACAGCACAGCAGTGTCCTCACAGGTTAGTATTACAGCAGGCAGACCTCTCTGTGTGTGTGTGTGTGTGTGTGTGTGTGTGTGTGTGTGTGTGTGTGTGTGCATGTGTGTGTGCGTGTGTGTGTGTGTGTGTGTGTGTGTAAAGTGCGCGTTGTTTTAGTCCTTCAGTGTGTTTCAGAGTCCAAAGTCCATTTTTTTTCTTTTCATTTCTTTAAAAAGCTCTGTCAAGATAAACACTTGGTTTTAGGATCCAGCTGAGAACCAACTAGTGATTATGTTCATTATTTATTCATATGATGATTATTTTCTTTAAAGCTTTTAATCATTTGGTCAACAAAATGTCAGAAAATACTGAAAAATGTTAAGAATTTCCTGAATGCCAAAGTGACGTCTTTAAATCGCTCATTTTATCTGACAAGTAGTCTCAAAACCCCCAAATATTCCTTAGCAAAATATTTTATGAATTATTTTCTATTGGTTAATCGTGAAATTGTTCCAGCTCTAATTGTCAAAAGCGATTAATCTGGTTTATTTCTTTTCAATTAATCTGATTTTGTTAAGTCAATAAAATAAAAAAAAAATGTGTGAAAAATAACAAATTCCACTATTCAATTAACAGTCATAGAAAACAGGGAAAACAGCACATCTTTACATTTGAAAAGCTTAATTATTGTTTATGTTTCACATTTTCTTGTGGAAAATGTGTTACATGAGGAATCAATCAGCAAAAATGTTACAGATTAGAATTATATTGATGGATTCATTGAATAAGCATTTCATCACTGGTTCAAATTGGAGTTTGATTAATGTTAAGTTTAAGGGAACTAGTGCTGTGTTGAGACAAAGAAAGTCCTCGCAAGTATAGAAGTCCAATCGGTGTGATTGGTGTGTGTATGTCTGTGTGTGTGTGTGTGTGTGTGTGTGTGTGTATGGTTCTGTCTAAGGAGTGGGAGTTTGTGCAGCATGGCAGCTGCCATGTTCACTTTCTGTTGTTTAGTCACATGCTGTTCCAAGTGCGCGCACACACCCGCACAGGCACACACACACACAAAACAAGTCTCTGCGCACACAATCACAGCGAACACAGAAGAAGAAAAAGAGAGAGAAACATTCAAATGCAATTACCTACTGTACAAACTATACACATACTGTCTGCTACAAGGGAGCGCACACACCCATGCATACACACACACACACACACACACACACATATATTGTCCAGTTGAATGGCGCTCGAGCTCTCACTGTCTCAACAACTGATTCACAAAGACAGCCTGAAATAAACGTTGAACACAGAAGAGATAGAGAGAGAGAGAGAGAGAGAGAGACTTCTGAAGAAGAAGAGTCTGGGGGTGTGTGTGTTTGGGGTGGGGGAGGGCAGAAGGAGGATGTGGGATCATTTTAATCCCATTATAACGTTTATATTAAGAGGAGTAATTACTCAACCCTTCATTAGGATTTTGCTCTTCCTGAGACTCGCCGGAGGGCCGAGAGGACTGAAGAGCCGAGCTGAGGAGACGCTGCAGTCGTCCACGCAGACAAAAACAACGGCTGTGTTTACACACTCGGGGGACTTATGGACGTCTGAGCCTGAAGGGTTTTTAACATTTTACAGCATGTGTGCACAATGGCATTAATGCAAATAAAATACGCTGTGAACGAAGAGGATGCAGTCCCGTAGCGAGGACAGAGATCAGGAGGAGAAAGTAGTCTGACAGTGAGGCAGAGCGGTGGAAAGAAAAGACATCGATCCACATCTATAGATCAGAAATATGTAAATGTAGTGATAAAAACATGCAGTTACAACATTTAATCAATCGCCTAACGCCAACATTTTTACTCCTCCAGAGAAGAAATGTATAAAACCAAATAAGCTAAAAAGGATCTCAGTGAAGTTTGCTGACATTTGCTAAACATGCTATTTTGCAGCACTTATGGACAAAACGTGAGCCAGATGTGACCCATATTTGACAAGTTTTTGGACGTCTGGACTTCCTGTGCAACCAGAACAAAAAAAAAAAAACAAAAGAAAAACGCTTGATTAACAAATGAATACATGCAACGTGCTGCATTTTTATGCTGCTTCAAGTGCTGGTGAGATTATAAAATACAATCCCCAAAGGCGGGTTTAAAACACAGCACCGTGAGTTTGATAGCTTATCAGACACTAAAACATGCAGAAGTTACCACAGCGACGATTATTGCCTCCTTGTCGTGATCGTCTGCAGGTAAATAACTGAATTCACTGTGCATGTCTTAAAGGAATCTACTGGGAATGTGTGATTGCATATATCTGAGCGATAAAATGTGGTCCAGAGCTGGAAAACTGATGAACTCCATGCCTCTGAGCGCCGTTTTGTTGTCCAATATCACCACAAACTGAGATACCTGGATTTTTTGAGCATCTCAACAGCAGCTGACACAACACGAGCCCACCGACACCGTTTAATGTTTCCCGTCTGACGGCCCACTTAGGCCGAGTCCTCTGCAGTCCGGACCAGATGGTGTTCATAATTGGCTGATAAAACGACACCGCGCGCCGTGTTTAATGATTCGTCGTTTGTTCTCTAATCCAAACAGAGGTGTAGTGTTGTCCTGTGGTTAAAGCCGCCCACTAATAATGGCACAGATTACTGCAAAGATTGTGACTGGCTGCACTGATCTGTATCACTGGATAATTTGAGGTGTTACTTTACTATAACTCTAAGACCTTTTCTCCACTTTAGCTGCTCTCTGACTGTCTACGCAGATCATTATTGGAAGTACTAAGATGATATCACGTTTCTCAAAATGCCTCAAACCTTGCAAACAAGACATTGTACAAATGAAATGAAGCACAATTATAAAACTTCACGGCCTTATTCCCACTTTAAAATGATTTTGCTGGATAGTTTAGGATCAATCAAAAAGTTTTTACAACATGTTTTTACCATTAGCAGCTGATTTGTTGATTTCAGGCCTGAAGGAGAATAAACATGAAATCATTTAATAACTTACTTTACTGATCCATCGACGGCTGCTTTAAATTACATCATATCTGCCCGTTGAGCTTTACCAGATGATGAGAAGCAAATAAATACGATTACAAATTTAATCAGAGTTACATTTTCTTCAAAAAGATCGAAGTTGTTCACCAGCATGCGGCACCTGAGGTAAATCTTCAGGTCAAAACAGAGGTGAGAAGCTTAGAAAAGTGGAATTTCTTCTTCTCCGGGATGGCGGGGAAATTAGAGCGGGCAGCAGAGATGCAGAGATATCGAAGAGAGGGGTTTAATTCAGCGGGGAAAAGGTAACACGAGGCGCCTCTTAAAGACGGGAGTGACTCACACGGCTCGCAGTGTTTTTAATCTCTAAGAAAAGCTGACGGTCTTCTCTTCCAGCAACACCTTGCTTTACACTTTCGGAGCTGGAAACCTCCCAGAACGATTGTTTGATATCGCGCCTGTCTTGCCAAAGTATCTGCGGGTAGCGTTGTGTGTGTGCAGGTGCAGATATACAGTAATATTAGATAAAACATGAAGGAGCACATTGATTTTTGAGTTCATAAAAAGCCTCTTAAAAAAGAATGTGAGGATATAGTAAGAAAGATTATTTATGTCGGTGATTTTTAGCAACTGTTTTCTAAAAGAAAGTCCTGCCAAATGACCAGATCGATGGATCCAATGACTCTCTGTGATGTGAAAGCTGAAAACTCACCACCCAGAGTACAAATCTGGAAATATCCCACGGCTCTTTGGAGCTTTTTAGTCTTTACAGGATTGATATGTCAGATCTTGTGTTAACATAAAATTCTGCTGCCTCGTCTAAATGGCCAAAACCAGCCAGCACCTCTCTTCTCCAAAGCTGTTTGCTCCCCAAAGAAGTTTCAAGCATTTCAAACCTGAGAAAGGTTGGCCAAGGCAGGTCCACGCTTCCCCTCAGGGTTGTACAGATTTCTCACTCAAACCAAGAAGTTGATACGGAGCTGTTTGTCCCATTAAACGTCACCAGCTTCAGCAGCAGACCTCCATATTTATCGCCGCTTTATATGCAAACTGTGTATCTCAACAAAAAATCACAACCACAACATCTTCAGAGTTCAACCTCCCTCCCTCACATGAAAACTTGGTCCAGCCCATGACAGCAGAGGGCATAAAACCAGGAAGTGGTTTTTGCTCTTGCCTCCCTTTTACCTCCTAAACGTGCGCATGCAGGTAAACTCAGCACAGAAAGACTCAACATGTGTGGTTATTGATGTAATTTGTGCCAAAAGATGGAAATGGTGGACAAATGGTGGGGCCATCATCCTGCCTGTTACAAATCTAATTTAGCTGTCCACTAATGCCTGAAGTGAAAAAGGGGGTAGATTCTGGTATATTCCTTCTCTCAAACTTTTGTCAAAACGCTCAATAAATCTGGGCCTGGCTTGTCTGTCTAAACAGTCGAAACTCTCAGTAAATCCATCACTCACTGTCTGAGGGCTGATTGATGTTTTCACCGGGGGGACTCTGTGATTGAGAGCCACTGCCGGCTCGCAGCACTGATCCCATATTAAACTCTGTGGACTTGTTGTACCGCGCTATAAATAATTTAAGTCCCTGCTCCTTTATCAACTGCACTTTGCGCACTCCTTTTTTAAAATGAAATGAGATGTAAGAGGAGATGGGGAAAGACGAGACGAGCCAGAGAACAACTCAATCGAGGGTTCGCGGTTGGGTTTAATCAATCAGGAGGCCACCGTGGAGGTCCTGCTGCACGCAAAATGCTTTAATGTGCATATGTGGGGCTGATCAATTAATCTAAATATTACTGAAAAAACATAACATGAGGAAGTGCATTCAAATTGCTGGAGTCAACTAATCATATTCTCCACATCTATAAAGGAACATCCAGCAAAAATCACATCATTGTTTTATACTTTTATGTTTAGTAGCAAAGAAATTTAAAGAAATCACATGAAATATCTGTCAAAGTAAAAGTAATTTGATTTTATTTGCACATCCTTGTTTTCTTCTGCATGAAGGACTATGTGGACTTTTTCGTCGCAGATGGTTGAGGTTTGAAAAACGGTTTGGTTCAGGTGTGACAGTCTAATGAAATAGATGAGATTTGTGTACCCTCTGGTGCCTGAGATGTTGAAGTCTGGGCAGAAACGTACAGCAGATAATGCAGACTGAGGCTCGTATCCCCGTGATTTCATAGATTTTGAAGCATGAACTTCAGGTAGGGGTTACAGCGTGATTTCATTTTTGTTTTGTCTCAGGAAATGGTCACTAACGATGCAAAACAAGATGACCTGCATTATAAAAGCCTTCTTAAGATTGGTTGCTGGTTAAGATTTCACAGCCGGGTAATGGAATATAATGTCTGTTTAGTTTTAGTAAACGAAACCGAAGCACGAGGAGTTCCTCCGGTTTATCACAGATTTAAAGTGAAGCTGTTGGGCCTGATTAATGCCTGATTGCTCGGACCTCATGATGAATGGTCACTTGGTTCAGGAGGAGAAGCTGATTTGTTTTCAGGTTGATCTACCCTCTAACTAATCTACAACCTTTTAATTATTTTGTTTCACACGCCGATCGAGGCCTTGTTCAGGTGCTGTACCGCTGCTATTGAAGCTACAGTCACAAAACGATGACGTTCCACATCTTTATTCAACATCCGTCTTTTTTTGTGCAGAACATCTGGCTCTGGAGAATCCCATCAAAGAGCCGTCCTGTGAATTCAGGCACGTCCTGTTCTGAAAATTAACTTCACACCAGATGTGTTGAAAAACTGCGACACATTAAACACAGGTATGACGTACTGCCATGTGAGACCAACTCACTATCCACCACATCTACAACGAACATGCATATTTTCCATTTAGTTTTTGTGTCTCAGTGAAAATCTGGGGCCTTTTTTAAGCTCAGGTGAC